>WKFP01013955.1:3302-40167 GCA_011057875.1 Pterocles orientalis | reverse complement strand
ACACAAACGTAAGTGCCACAATTACCAGCTCTTCCATTTTAATAAATGGGAAAACTCATTTATTCCAGTGAGGGTGAATGTGTCCCATCCCAAAGATTATTTTTATTGCAGTTGTTTACAACACTACCAGCCAAAGAAGCAAAGCAAAACAGCTTCTTCTTACTGCCCCATTATCTCAAGATATGGCCACACTCCTCTGGGAAGCCAAGACCTCAGCCAATGTTTCCATTTGAAACAGACCCCTCCTCAGGCAGGCCGGGGCGCCGCGGGATGCTTGCCTTGCTCCCTGAGCTCCTCCTCACAGCCCACGGTTTGGCACAGCACTTACGTGTTGTTGCCAGGATATATTGAGGCCCTGGCAGTTCTTGTCACCAAAGTTTTCCAGGTTCTTCTTCCTAGGAGGAGAAATCTGCAGAGCTATCAGCTCTGCCACTTAACAGCAATTACACATAAAATGTTGGAATGTCAACTGTTGGTATGGGAGGAAGGTGGAGCGTGAATGGTTCGTTTATGGTCATGTGTGCTAATACAATTTCTTTAAAAATTGGTCAAATTTGTCAAGAAATTAACCCATTAATTTATTTGAGGTATGTTTTTGTTCTTTTCTGTGCTTGACTGCATTTGCAAAGTCAATAAAGTAAATTCAGCACCTGAGGGCACCTTAAACAGAGGAGTGAGCATTGGAGATGAATCTGCTCACACGGATGTCAAAGGCAGGGCCAGGTGAACCGTGCTCTAGAAGTGCTCATTTCTCGCCACTAATGACCAGTCCAAGGTGAGTCTAGACCAGCCCAGCAGCAGATGTCTATCCTATAAACACCTAAAGTGAGAGAAATCCTAACATGATGCCTCTGCAGAAAAGCTTAATTGTACCCAAGAACTGGGGAAAGCTGAAAGACAAACGGTGTTATTTTTTTTGCAAATATTAATTGGGGCTTTAAAGGTTACTGACTGTATTCAGCCACCAAAACTTCAAACCTTAAGAGTGAGCTATGGTCCTAGAAATAATCTGAAAAGGTTGTTAAAGACTAACACTTTTGGTGCTGTAGTAGACAGATTACTTGAAGAAACTCAGTTGCTCTATAGTCTGGTCCAACACCTACTGCTCTGGTCACCTGCACTGTGGTTTCACCTACTGGAGAGAAGTGTGACAATCAGTTGCTCACCAGTGATATTTATATTGCAGTCTAATTACTTAGGGGATTTTTTCTCTAAACAGGAAAAAACTGACAGAGTAGGAAAAGAAGAATAAACCGCTGCTTTGTGTTTCTCTGCAGAGAGGTAGGTGGGATGGAAGAGAGGAAGACTACAGCAAACCGAATTACCTTTGACTCCTCTTTATTTGTTATATATCACTCATATTTTATCTTGCAGCAACCCTGAATAATAACCATTAAAAAAATCAGGATCATTCTTTCAACTCAGTTATTTATCGAGAACTTTGGTTTACATCTGATGGGCTTATTTGTAGGAACAGAAGCTCCTACAGCCTTATAAGCTGAAGAGACCTCCTTTCTCAAGTACAGGAGAGAATTGTCTGTCTGATGAGATGGGCTTCCAAGATTAATCTTGTGTGCTCTCTTATTTGAGGAAAGGTAAAGAAAACCAAGAAAAAAAGTAGATACTTAGTCTTACAGGTTGTGAGTTCTTTAGGAGCATTTTAAGGAAGAAAAGAAAAAGCTGGAAGCTGGGGACCATTAAAAGTAATTGTGCCTTGGGAAGACATTTTGGCAGAGCATCAAGGGAAGAGGAAGAAGGGTCAGTGCTGAACCAGGACCCACCAAGCAGGTCCCAGGGAAGGCTGTTTGCACTAGGAGCATCAGAGTGTTTTGTGGGGGGATGAGCAAACGGTTACAAATGTTTGTTCCTGGCCTTTGCCTAGTGTGTAAGGCAGAGAACCATCCATTTTGGTGTGCCACCAGTGACCAAGTCCTCCTCCTGCTCTTAAGGACCAGGAGGTCTCAGAGCTGCTGCAGTCATTACAAGGGGAAGGTCAAGCCTTCAAACCCAAGAGGATCACAGCAGAAAATGAACTGCTCAGATACAGATTTTCTTTTCATGGATATAGAGGAGCTGAGCAATCCAACAGATGCTTGCACGGTAGTGAGTGCTGTTTGCTCTGCTTTGGTTTGACAAAAGCCCCCGCCTTGAAAAATGACCTCATGCTGCATGCCAAAACTGCACAAATAACTAAATTTTTGCAGGAGATTTTTTTGCCAAGCCTCTTTAGGCTGAATGCATGGCACATCCTGGGGAGCAGGGTTATGTCTGCCACTCTGGATGCCCTGAGGCAAAAGTTCTCCAGCTAACACTGGAGGTAAACCCCGTCATGAATATACATAGAGGCAAATACAGGACAGAGAAGCAGCTCTTCCTTTCATTTGAGTGCATTATATCCAGCAAAACATCACCTAAAATATCTTTGAGGTTAACCATAGGGGGGGAAAAAAAAGCATCATATTTTATGTGATTCTGCTTCACATTGCAGAGATTAGCTTTCTGTTCAAAATATTCTCTAATGTAAGAATGAAGCCTAAAAAAGGCTTTTCATTATTATTAGACTGTATGTATGTCATTTAATCTAACAACCCATTGAAATGTGGGTATTTCTATAACAAAGCTACCATTTTTCCTTTACAAATGTATAGATGTATATTCTACATCCACCTCTGCCATGGAGTCCACTGTAAGAAAGAACTGGAGATACTCCTTTGGCCTTGGGAAGGATGGTGTGTGGAGTTCAAGTGACAGGGAAAATTACACTGATCTACCACTCCTTCCATTCCCATTAAATTTTGTAGGTGTTATACATAGAAGAAAAAAAATCTGTTCATTAGCATCTAATTCAGATAAGTAAGAAGTCAATGTCCGGGGAAGAGTGGGGAGTTGAAAAAAGAGTGAGCAAATGGAAAAGTGAATAGCCTTGCCAAAAACAAAAAAACCAAAAAAAACAAAAAAAACCAAAAAAAAACAAACCAAAAAAGAAACAAAGAAAGAAAAAAAAACCACACACTGAAAACTGATTTCTACAAATGCAATAGTGTGAAAATTTTCCAGTAGTTGCTGTGCTACTTTGATTCCCAGGCAGCAAAAGCTCACATGACTGGCATTTGGACACATCAAACTGCAGCAAAAATGTCCTTGATATGTTGTTAAAATTTCACAAGGCTGAGGTGTTTCTCACTGATGCTAGAACAGAACTTTTTATCATTGCAATACTAGTCTCCTAAATGTCAGGTCATACCTATGATCATCACACAGGAATTCGTCAGGCTGGCCATGGGAGGAGGACTGCCATTCCCCTTTGTGCTTCAGGTCTATGCAGAGCTCAAAACCTGTGAGATTTTGGCATTCTGGCACCATTCCCTCAGTGTGACTTGCAGAAATACAGCATTTAGTGAAGGCAGGTGCTGAGTTTTCACCCTCATTCTAAAACAAACAGAGTAGCTTTTGGTAGGAGTAGTAATGCTCTCTAGAGATACAAAGGACATGACTCAGTTGGCTAAACATAAGGATCTGGTGTCATTTGAGACACCCTGTGTTTAGATGACTTGAAGTGCACCCAGCCAGACTGTGTGCATTGCTCTGGGAGAGCGAATAAGCTGGAGACGCAAGGCAATATTGTTGTCTTCTCCCTTACTCTCATGCTGAGTCATTTCGGTTTACTGTATGTTATGTTTGCATAGTGAATGTGAACAAGCCCCACAGGTAGCTTGAGCACTTGCAAGTTATGTAGTCTAGAAAATAAATATCCTTTCCTCTCTAAGGGATCATTTGTCTTCCTAGGCTCTGGGAGTCTGAGAAGCACAACTCAATCACATGATTATCTACTATTTCTATAGCAGCCTTTCAATTAATATCAGAGTCATGACACCCCTGGTCCTAGGAATGAGCCCTGCCTATGCGTAATTAACAATAAAGACAGACTTCAATAGGACAAACAGTGAAATGAGCAGGGTACATGATAAAGCAGTTCCTTTGTCATTCACTTAAGCAAAATTAATCAAAACACTTCAATATGCTAATAAACTGCAAAATTATTCACTGAGATGGTTTGTTCCTTCATCATGTCATAGTGTCAAAGGATTTGTCACCAGAGCTTCCACACAGATTTTCAGTACTTTTTGCATATGTAAAGATGTCTTAAGGGAAAACAGTGAAGAAGCTCAGGCCCCACAAAAGGCCCCGTCAGATGAGCTGTGAATTTAACATACTTCAAGCATGCTAATATAGAATAATATATCTAAGCCTGTCTTACTCTCCATCCTGTATGCCAAAACTCATTCTTAGAAAACTATTTTTAAAAGCTATATGATTAAACTGAAGAAATTTTTTTTCATTGATGTGCAACAGCCTAATACTCCCTGTATGTAAACAACAGGTTTAATTGCAGGCTGTAAAGCTCGTTCTTTAAGTGTTTGGGTGACCAGCCAGAGGCCGCAGAGCTTTGGCTTGCCATGTTATATATTATTGTATAAAATCTGTGTTAGGTGAAGAATGAGGTCAAGGTAAGGGACGATGTTCAAGACTGTTTCTTGGGTCCCTTTCCACTAAATTAGGGAATGTTACACACATCTGTTTATATTAACCTTACTGCTAATGAGTTTAACAAGGGTGGCATGATTTACATGTTGCAAAGCTGAAGAAGTCAAGTTCAAACCACTTTCACTCTCATGCATCTAGCGCTGACCAAGATGCTCTAAACCAGGGTGGCTGTAGCTGTAACGCAGTCCTCAGGGCACAGTTCCCCAACTCACGGTGGGGTTGGTTAACTCTGCCAATGGCAGGCATTTTATGACATGGGACAAAGTATCATTGCCCCCCATTCCCTCCTTTCCTCCAGGAATACCCATGGAGTGAGGCTTTAAAGGGTTTCCTCAGGGTCTGTGCATGCGATGGAGGTTACATGGCACAGAGCTTCCTACAGGACATGCACTGGAGGACGTACCTTCACAAGTGGCCTTTGCAGCCCATGCCGTGCTCCCTGCTGTCGCGACACCACTGAGCTACTCAAATTGTACTACGAATGAATTCTTGTTCTGAGCTTGGAGGCACTTTCTGAAATTCAGGAGAGTAACTTTTTGGTTAGTTTACTGGGACATGAAGTTCTTGGAGGTGAGATACCCATCTGAGAGTTATTTTTCTGGTAAAATGTTTTAAATAAAGAGAGACATTTAGTTCCTACTTAATTATTGTTTCTGGGAGTGCTACTAGGGTTAGACATTTAACTTGTAAATGCCAAGCATTCTGTTAGTCCTGCTCAGTCTAATAAAACCTACCTATTATTTCTACCCAGAAGGTGTCCTAATTATTACAAGTCCAAGGCTTCAAATGGGTTGGTTTGATTTCCCGCTCTCACTTAGTTTACAAACAGATGAAGACTCTGTTTGGCTCTGGCACTGGAGTCCTTTGGGGACCATCAGAGGTTACGTACAGTGCAGATGACTCCAAAACGCTCTCTAGGGATGAGTCATGTCAGAGTTTAAGGAAAACAAGAAATGTAAGACCACTTCCTACAAAATCTATTTATCATAGCCTGCCTTGGTCATACCGTGTCCTGAGAACCATCCTTGCCAGATGCTGCACTTTCACAGTCCTCTGCCGTACCCCGATGGAATGAGAGGACCACTTCATTGTTCCACAAGGATTTGAACTGACAACTTCTCTTCTCTGTAAGCAAAAATCAAGAGCTATCCCAGCATACAGTGTGAGGAGGAATGCCTCAGCCTTTGAGCAAGAAGGTGTCTGGAAGAGCAGTGGTATACAGACCTGATGGCTCAGATGACATTTCAAACAACGTCGGGCAAGAAATCATGATGTCCTCTGAGATATGTGCTGGAAAGGCTGCTGTAAATTGTGGTTACGTTTGTGGTTCTTCTCTAAACCTCTTGCAGAGGCCAAAGCTCCAAAGCAGGCTTGAGAGTTTGGATCCCTGCACTGATGTCCAAGTTCAACATTATCAGTACCAAAGGGTTCAAAACCTTCCTGTTAGTTGCTTGATCATGGGAAGCAGAAAAACATAGGTTTCCTTATGTCATCCTCATGCTTCCTGAGGTGAGTCTTTTCCATGCAGCTTTCCTTTAGCCGCTGTTTACCCACTGGATTCTCTCACACCAGTAGCCTTTGAGGAAGGGAACCCACATTTTTCAATTGCCTATTAAGAAGGGGTTTAAAACTTGAATTTTAGTCCAATAGATTTATGAACCAGGCAACAGGATGGTTTTCTTCCCTATTTCTTTAAGGCAGGGAAAGGAAATATCTGAAGATTAAACACTTAGTCTACAATGTGAGGTTCATGTAGGCAGTGGAAGGATTTCAATTCCACAGTTTCCCCGCTATCACTAATGTGCTTAGCTGCATCACAAATAGGACAATACTTTAAGCTGGCAGATTTTGAAAAAAAGAAAAAAAACAAGTATAAAAAGAGACTTTGCTGTTGCTGGGGAAAGAATGCCCTTGGGCTAAGAAATAAAAAATGTCATTGGCAGCTGTTGGGTACAGACATATCAATGTGCAAAGCAGGGCAGGAGGGGGAGCAGGGCAGGGAGTGAATAACACCTACTGCCAGGGTAATTTATTGAAAGAACTGAAATATAAGGAAACTAGAAGTTAGTTTTAAGGCCAGGAAATCACACAAAAATAGCTGAAATGCTCCCTTTGGAGTCAAAGGGCAATGGAGGAGAAGCAGGGACAAGAAGGTGCACCCCATCTCTGTACCATTGGTGTGGAGCGTGAAGCAGATGCCTCATGCAGGACTGGTGTTAAAGGAAAAAGGTCTTCCAGCTCAAGGGCAAAAATGTGCATTTCACTGGGTTGTACACACAACACACAACAGAGGGTTACTTCTGCTTTACAATGACGTTTAAAACAGTGAAGCATTCTCTGGATTGGAGGGTGGAATCAGAGTCTAGGCTCTTCTGTGGGATATGATTACTCAGAGGCTGGACAGTCATGTCCTTTTCTTCTTTTTTTTTCTTTTCTTTTTCTCTTTAAGCTCTCTGGCAGGGCAAATATTGATTGGTTCATACACAGTGGCCAGCCCCAAGAGGGAGCACAGAAAGCTCCTGGGCAGAACATCCTGTAATCTGGTGGTTCAAGCATTCCCACGGATGATGGATGTTGAAAGCTTTTCAGTGAGAAAGGTTTCCTACACTTTCGCAGCAGCAACATCCGTTGCTCTGTCTGCCTTTAGAATGAAGGAACTGCCTCCTTAGTGTTAGAACAAGAAGCCACAAGAATCAGCCGCGAGGAGAACCCCAGAAGAGGGCAGTTAAATCCCGGAGGGGCAGAATCAATCACACTTCCCTGTGCAAAGATTTTTGTGCAGGCTACTTAGGTATTCAGAAGGCTGGCAAACATGGGATAGGTCTTAAGCATTTTATGGAGTGCTAAGTGTAAATCGGATCCTAAAAACGCTATGTGACACTAACAGTCTGCCAGCTCCTGCTGCTCCTGCCAGGCTGAGTAAAGCTGAGTAATCCCAACATTAACAGCTGATGAAAAGAGGGGTCAGTAGTTAACTTGACCCAAGATGGACTTCTAGATAAGCAAAGATAAATTGCCCAGCTCAATATCTCATTTACAAACCGCAATAGCTGCCTGTGTGGCAGGGATGGACACACCAAATGTACAAGGAGGAAACGGAGGCGGGGTCTGGTTCTGGCGTGGGGGGATACACAGATGCAGTTTGTGGCCAGCTAGAAGCATAAGGTGCACTATATTGCATGCAGAGGAAGCAAAAGCTAACTCATTTCAGATTGTGCCTGTCAGGGCCTGACAGCTTTCAAAGGATCCATCCTCATGCTCACTTTGAATAAGTCACAGGTCGCTAGTTCCATGCTCCCAAATGAAGTGACAGCAATAATTCTGAATAGTCTCCGGACAGAAAAAGTTCAGTGTTTCTGGATGAAAAGAGCAAAAAAATCAACACGTAGATGTCTCATAGTGGTGTTATGAGTTCTGCTAGATGCACCATGCGTAATATTTCACTAAGCGTATTCTTACAGACATCTGTCTGTCCTGTTCTAGAAATGTATAGTAATAAAGATTGCAAAAGCTCTATTCAAGTCCATTCAAATGCTTAATTATCACTAGCATTCTTTAAACAGGCTTGCTTAACACCTTCCCTAGTTACACCTTGCTGAAATTTAAGCCCCTGACTCCTCATTCTATCTCCAGGGGACCTATAGAGCAGTTTATTACCACCTTTATGACAGCCCATTTCATACTGGATGACTGCTTTCAGACCTCTCCTCAATCTTCTCAAGGTTAAATGACTTAAATTCCTTCAGTCTTTCCTCACAGGTTATATTGTCCATAGCTCTGATCATTCTTGTTGCTTTCCTATGAATTCCTGTTGCTCCACATCTTTTCTGAAATGCAGTTCTGAAACTCGGGCAGAGCGTTCAATAAAGCCCTTGCTGGGGCTGAAGAGAGTGGTGGGGTTGATTATACCGTCCTTGATCACTATGCAAACACCTGCAAATCCCCAGCTCGTTTCCTGAAATTGATACCTAACTAGCTGTTCCCTACACATTGGGAAATATGTTGCTTGTGTTTGGGTAGATGACTGGTTTTGCTTAAGCGTGAAGCTTTCCACTCATCCTCACTGAAACGCTTCTTTTTATTCATTTTATACTCTTATTCCACTGTGTTAAAATCCTTTTGATTTACAAACCAATTTGCCATAAGGATTTAAAGCAAGATTTAAATTCTACAAAAGCAATATAAACAAGACTCAGAAGCTTCCCAGAAAAGAACAAAATGACTCATTATCAGAAAATATTTGTTTTGTTGTGCAGTTATAAATGTCTGAACATAAACAGCCCAAACTGGAGGAGTAAGATGAATTTAAGAGATGACCACCAAACTGATTACCAGGGAACGAAAGGTGTGAAGGGATATGGAGAATGCCAGGAAAAGGGTGAGGTTTAGGTGGTGTATGAGAAGTAGTGAAAGAACTAAAAAAAATTAATCTCCAAAAGCAAAATCCAATGTATCACAAGGCATAGTATCAGAAGCAGCACAACACAGACACAGAATTTGACTAAAGCACATTTCTAACACTTTTTTAACCTCATCTGTGACCCACAGAGGCCCCAAAGGAAGATGTTGACTTCTCCCAGCTCATGTGTTACAAAAGCTCATTATATTTAATGGAAAACCTCTGTGGGAAGCTTATTTAATTTAAGATCACAGTTCAAGTGAATGGAGGGGAAGATAAACAAGAGATGTGGACTGCTGGCAGGCAAGTAGGGTGGCCCAGCTTTCAAACTGCTGCAGAATTTCTTCATTGTAAAGAAATTAAGTTCTTATAGGTGTCCTTCACATGCAGTTTGGAGTCAATCATCATTCTGAGCTGCCTTTGAGGCACAGCTTAGAGTTTAAAAAAAAGAAGGAAAAACAATTTCTGGCAGATGTCCTGAAGAGACTCATCATCTTCACCTAACCAGCTACCAACAAGACATTTGGGATAAATCATCAATGAACTAATTTCTGGACTCAGCTGGATGTGGACTAATGGATCTGTGCAAAGAGGCCAAGGTAATCCAGAGAGACACTTAATTTTGCCTCAGTCAGTTCTGTGCAGAAATGCAGTGTAAGAGGCAGCAGCCACTTATGGGGGGGATGGAGGGTGATTCTCAGGAGCTTGTAAGTACAGTCCTCTGCTAACACACAAGTGGGAAAATGGGATTGTAATCTGATACATGAAACTTTTGAATAATCAGAAAGTGAGAAATTCAGTGTGCACAGTAGATGGAGCTGCCAAAAAATGAAGGGGGGGAAGATACAATTTTCGCAGTCAATTTTTGATGCCATGGAAAAATTTTTCATGAAAACAACTACAGTAAAATACAGTTAGCCAGAAAATAGGTCTCATAAATGCCATGCCAAATGGTAGAGGGAAGCAAGCTGAGGGCACAAAAGTTATGCAACTTTTTAAACTTGTGGACAATTAATTGTGAGGGTTTTACTACCAACAATAACGCTCTCTGTGAAGTGCAGGGAAAAGGTTGGCAATGGATTAAATTATCAGTGTTGATAGCAAAAGCTGAGGAAGAAAGAATCTAAAAATTATCCAACTAATTAGCCCTGAATGGAGAAAGTGACATGGAAAAATGCACCAAAAAATCCGTATTTGTTGTCTGGGAGTTAGATCTCCAGAATTCAAAACACAAGTCTGTACAATCAAGAAAGCGGAGAGGATAACAAATTGCCTGGACTTACTGTGGGTAATAAAGACACACTTGACAACATGAGAGGGTCTTACAAAGATGGGTGGTAGAAGTGCACTTCAAAGATGTTTCAAGAGAACCAGCCGATTGTAGGCTGCTGTTTTCAGTGGAGATGAGCTGATCAGGCTGGGGAAGCTTCCTAGGAATGCACAGACAGGACAGGATTGAAACATATTTTAAATCCCAGAGACACTGTGCCTACTAAAACTATTGCAAAATGGTGGAAACATGAACTGAATCCTTTCCACTCCCTGAATGTTTCTGACAACCTGCTAATACCAAAAGGCAGCATGCCAGCCAAAAGTGAGCCCATGAGCCAGGGAATATAGTAAATGCTGGCACAGAGTGAGGCAACACAGGTGGGAAGGAGGAATGAAATCCCAAAACATTTCTGGGGCTGCTTCTGGTACAGCACTGTATCCTTTAACGTGGTACAGCAGTGTATTTGAAGGGAATTTATGGTTTGTCTTTCACCCAGATGACTGCGGTTGTGCAGCTGAAGAATGACATAAGATCATATGAAAATTCAGGTTGGATGAGACTGCAGGAGGTCTTTAGTCCAACCTCCTGCTCAAAGTAGGGTGAGCTGTGAGGTCAAGACCAGGTTACTCAGGACTTTATCCAGTCTGGTCTTCTAATGGTGAAGTGAGAAGAGACATTTTAGGCCATTGAGGAAATATATCAAGAAGGGAGAATACAATCTTCAACCCATTCTTTGGCCTTTTTAAATCAGATTAAACAAGAAAATGAGACAGTCAGGTTCTGTGGATTCCCCAAAATGAAATGAGTTTACTTTTAAGGGTTCTTTTACCAAGAAAAATGTCCTGGATGTTCTAGCCGATTTGTTCCCTTAATCTACTCTCAGTTTTCAAAAACTGAGAGGTTTTTTTCCCTCTCACATTTAAAATGTCTTGCTCACACAGAACCTGAGACCAGTGTTTGAACTATGCTTATTATCCAGCCGGACCAACATTCAAGACCAGAGTCCTGTTGTTCCACAGTGCTATGTAGACATTAAAGGTTCAAGTCCTGAACAGGTACACTGGTTATGCCATGCCCATGCAGATGCCAGCAAACAGCTGTGCCGTTGCATTTCTCACAGACACTGAGCTAAAGTGTTTTCAAATAGCGTTCCTTCCCCACTATTCCACATGGCAAACGAAAAGATTTACAGATGATCTAAGCAAAGATTCAGCCCACCAAAGACAACTGAAATTAAACCCAAAGACACAATCGGTTCAAAAGGGGTTATTACTGTGTTCAAAGAATCAATTAATGAAATTTCTGCCCACAAAAGAGAACTGAAGCTAAGCAGAGCCAGCTATTCCCTCTCCCCATCTATTCTGTGATCTCCCACACCCATTCATCTGTACTTTTGTAGGGTTCTGCATTTCAAACAGAAGTTTTGTTTCTTGCTCTCCCAGTACCTCTTCATAGGTTATGAGAAAAAGGGAATCATTTTAGAGATTGAATTGAGAGTTTTAAGAACTAAAAAGGGCTCTTATGATTGCTCCTGCTCCAGCCTACTCATGTTTACAGTCCCTTTCATGCAGAACCAAAACATCCCGAAAAGCCGGTAATTTATTATAATAAGGGTCTTGAGTACTCTGGTGTGAAATTATTGTGCCACCCAAAAGGAATTCCTGGCAGTCATCAAATACAGAATATTTTCATCTGTATTTATTTGGGAGGAAATGTGTGGTCAGGACTAGCTTTGCTTCCCTATAATGGCTCTTTAGATTCAAGCATGCTGCAGGGTAGCTTGCCTAGGGTTTGGAAAAACTGCACTGCCCTGATTTTATAGTTATACACAGATCAGCACACAAGTGTGGTAAAAGTGATACCTTGTCCAGAGGACCTTGTTGGGCAATGAATTGCAAACACTACCCTATCTTGTTCAAGGAAATGCCTGCCATGCTAAAAAGATACATACTTCTGCAATTCCACAGTTTGAAAAATACAACTGTTTCCAAAACCGATATTGCCAAACAGGATGGAAGGCAGTGGGAATGGACTGCAAAGTAGAAGAAATTATCTCAAAGACTCAGCACTCTTCTCAATATCTGGGATCTTATGAGTTAAAAACTGAAAACTTTGAAGCCAAGGCACTTCAGTGAAGGCTGAGAGATCTAATAATCCACAAAATCTATACCTTAACACACTAGCACAGGGCAGATAGTGAAGACTAGATACTCCCCTGGCTATCCAAGGAGAACAGAACCAAAAGATTGGAGAACACATCCCAGTATTTGTAATTCATAGCACAGCAGATGCTGGGTGCATGTACATCAAAGATCTCTGGTCCCCACCTAGCTATGCCATAAATCTATATATGCTCATTCACTCACAGACTGTAATTAGAAGAAAACACAGTTTCTTTACTGGAGAACCTAAAGCCCTAGAAAGATAGCCTGACTTCACGGTATGCATCCTGCAAGTTGTGAGGACACACAAACTGCACCAAGTCTAGAGAACTTGGTCATCAACAGTCCTCCAAAATTAGGCCACTTTGCCTTTTGCCCTCGCACCAATGTATGGAGAATGAGCCCTTTTTGCTTGGTTCTCTTCCTTTTGTTAGCTGACTCTTTGGAATTTGAAAACCACGAGGAAAAGTTGCAAAAGCAGAAGTGTCAAACCTGGTCCCCAGAGGAGCTCACTGTCCCTCTCTGGGACACAAGGAGAACAAAATACTAACTTTGCCCACTGTATGACAACCTATACAAAGTGCTTGCATCTGGGAAACTGTGACTGACAGCCTTTTGTGAAGGGCTGTGTTTGACAATTTGTTTTGTATAGTGACCTCTGCATTTCTGTAGCTTCATAATTGAATGGATGACAATTTCCAGGACAGGATCAAGGTTCTTTATGTTCTTAAGTGTGTATTTGGTTTTGGTTAGGCTGAAAAAATACACTACCTATTATCTAGTTTAAAAGTGTGCATCCTAAGAAACATATACAAGGTGGAAATCAGCTGGGAAACATACCTAAATGTTGAGTTCTTTCATATAGTAGTAAGGTTAGCAATGTAGCCTTAGAGAAGCAAGGATTAATTAGTACAGGCCTCCCAAAAACAGTAGGTCTTCAAAAGGAGTGAAACAGATGAGAGAGTAGAACATTTCACACTTATTCAGTGCTGTTGCAAACACAGAAGGCTTGAAAAATGGCAAAAAGCAGAAGAAAATTCATGTAAACTCTCCTCTATTGGAAAGGAGAAGACCCTCTGCTCACACACCCTGGTGCAGTGTCACAGCCCTGCAGGCTGGACTGTCCCCCAGCCAAAGAGCCAACCCCCAGTTAATATGTAGAAGGTTCTGACTTTGCTTACATGACCACTGCTAATTTTATAACTGTAAGAATCAATTTTTAGAAATGACTGACTCACTTCAGCTGACAGGTTATGTATGATTAATATGCAACAGAAGAAAACAATGTTTAATAGTTTAATGCCTTTAAGCACAATGCAAAATTGTTTAATGATTCAAATTAAAACTCCTGCAGAATGTCTGTAACTATACACTTTTAAAATTTAAATTATATTACTTTGATCATTTGGAGTCTAATAGCGAAAGATACTGAACACCTTTTAAAAGTTTTGTGCTTGACTTCAACTTCTAAATAATTAGTAAACTTTGAGGACAGTTTCATATTCCACAAGAGTAAAGGCAGAATCTGGCAACCAGTAAAATCTTTTAAAGAATAAACTCTACAGAAGGGCAAAATATCAATAACAAATCCAAACATTAAAATAGAAGCCTGAACCCTAAAAGGTATAAGGCTGAATCCTAAAATTTATCTAAACAATATTTAGCTTTACCTCGGCAATAAAAACTGTAGATTAGGCAAAACTATAATACTTCCCCTAAAATATGCTAAGGCTACAGAGTACAAATTGAGTTTGAAATTAATTGAAGTGACAACAATCTGGTTATTTTTAATGCACTTAGGCATCCAGTTTTGACTACCTGTTTTGCTCCAAAAACCCAAATATAAATTAAGGTGGAGACTCTTCGTTTCCAAAGAACTCTTTTTCTAAGCTTGTAGAACATGACATTTAATACGTGATGCAAACCAAGCAGCTGCCTTCTACTCACAAATTATAAAATAAGCTGAACACAACAGTTAAAACACTTGCTGATACAGTTCAAGTAGTGTCTTTCTAATGCCAGATTAGAAGTATTTTTACACAAGAACTTCACAAAGTACTTAACATTAAAGTCTAAACATCCATCTAACTCAAATATATTTGTCACGTTCCCAAAGGGTTAATATTGTCTTGCTTCATTTCTTACATGTAGTAATTTAGCTCTGAACAAAAGCAGCTCCCTGCTGGTTACCTTGGCTAAAGGAAACACAATGAACTGGTAAAAACCAGTTTTATCTCACTGCTGTTGCCTAGGGCTACAGACAAAATGAAGTAAAAAAATTCACATGCAGAGTATTAGGTGCTTATGAAAGATCCAGCAGCGCTGTTGCCTAGTGATTCAGCGAGGAATCAGCATAGGCCAATGAGGTGTACGGGTACTGAATAACATCCCCGATGACTGCTTTACATCTCCTGCAATTCTGTCATACACCCCCATGATTTCCCAGTGGTAAGAATCACTTTCAACGGAACCTGTCAGAAAAAAAAATAAAAAGAAAATTTAAACAAACAAACACATCACTTATAGCAAGATTACTATTTTTGCTTTTCCCTTTGGATGTTGATACTGCTCTAGATTACACGCCTATTCAATATGAAATGTTCTTCATATCTATTAATACTTAATTATCACTACATTTTTGACAATTAAGAGTAACCTTAGTTTTGAAATTGCAAATACATGTTACTAAATTGAAAGAAATATGCTAAAACAAAATTCGCCTTCTTACGCTTTTCAAAAGAGCTACAAAATCAGAATCTTCATAATAATTTACTTTATCAGTAATGCATAAATATGCTAGTGGGTTTTTACCGTCCGCTTTTCTAGTTCTGGGGTATTTTTGTTGTTGCTTTCGTTTTATTTCAGTTTGTTTTGCAGTTACTGGTGCTCTGTTACACAGTAGATTTTCTGACATGAAAGCTGCCTCATTAGCAAGGACTATATTTTGGAAAAAAAGCTACTTCAAAGATAAAGCATCGTTTTCCTCAAAGACAAAAAAGAAATCTCTCCCCATTAAGATTATATGTGTGCTCTACTTTAGTGACATTTTTCCTTCGTACTGAAAAATAATATTCATACTGACAGAGCACATTACATATATTTAGTTGAAGCAAGTGTGTTGACGGAGAGCAGGAGCATTTCACAAAAATCTTTTCATCTTCAACATCTCTAATCCTAAAAGACATATTCTTACTGTATAGAAGGGTAAACAACATGAACAAAAATACAGATTTTTTTAAAAAGATCACTCTCAATTTTTTCTCTGAGATCAAGCTGTTGGTACTTTGTGTTTTCTATCTGGCCTCTGCCATTGATCCATTCATGATGCTTCAGAGGAAGATGAAGTATCTTCATGATGCATGTAGTCTAATGTGCAGCAGGAATAAAAGTATGTCGTGATTCCTACAGTAATTTGCTCAGGAAAAGAGACCAAAACAAGGGTAATAAAACATGTACTTCCAAATGCTTCTACTGCCTGTTAAAAAGTCCTAATCTTTGAAAACCCCAGACAACTACCTATTATCCAAGAATATGTTTCTTTCCCTCTATTAAAATGCAGTTGTTGTTTAACAGAGAATTGCTATTCTTATAAGAACAACATATTGAATCCATTTGCTAATGCAACGAGACGAATTTGTCAGTGTATGATCGTAGACAACTCAGAGGTGAAAGAAACTTGTTTTCTAAGATGGAGTGTTCCATTTTGTCTATAGGACAACCTTCTGGTTTTAATGTGGTTAGTCTGAAATACATAACACTAAAATGATATTCTTCCCATGTAGCTATGAACGCTCTCATTAACCATGTAAAAATTTGTCTTTCTTGTCTACTGAATTGTTCATATTTTGTTTCATGGCAATGACTTCCTCAGTCAAAGTATGAACAATGTCGTCTCTGACAAAGTTGCCAAAAAGTCTCCTAAAACTATCAAGGAAGGACTATAGTGTTGCTATTCACTTCATATACTGTCAATAATACCATATTTGATTATTTTAATGAACCTTACAGCAGCATGAGTGCCAGGTGTCTAACACTGTCATTTAAAAACATTTAGATGTGGTATACCTTGAAAAACAGTCCCGTTTCTTTTTTTTCAATGAATTTGTAACAAAAGAAGCTAAGCAAGCACAGGTGTACAATGTAAACATCCTATAGAAATGCAGTGTATAGATCTTGGGAGTATCAGCACAAGAAATGTATAATCCCAGTATGCCCATAAAATCTCATTTGACCAAATCTCGTAAACAGGAGTGCAAGTTCTTACAAGGGTGAACAGTGAGGGGGGTGATGCCAGCATGGGAAGGAGAAAGAGTAATTTAGAGGTAACTCTCATTCTTTCCTCTCAGCTTTTGTGGGAAAGATGGGCTCCATAAGGACCCAGAAATACGTAACTGCGAGACCTCTAGAGAAAGCCTCACAAAGTGGCTGAGATGCTGAAATAGATATAGAAGATCTGGAGGGAAAAATACAAGCTAGAACTGTTCTAGTAGTTTTCTTTTCCATCCAGTTCCATTAGTCCAAGTCTGTATGTCGTAACCATTCCTGAAATTAGTAGAATAAACTTTTTTCTGTCTCCAAATCTTATTCAGAAATACTGCTGAATGAGTGATCTGTCAACACCAAGTACTTCATTTCTCAGGAAACTGGAGACCCTTGGACTGTTGCTCACTAAATCAGTATGGGGATTCCCAGGAGCTATAGTTCTTCATCAAGCAACAAAAGCTGAGCAATAGGCTAGGGTGAAGGGTACCAGTCTTGTAGAGAGAAAAATATAACTATTTTATAAAAGAATTACAATTAGGTCCACTACATAGACAGATATAATAGCTGTGTAGCTATATACTCTGTTTTTACAGATGCTGTTCTGGTAGATGATGTCCTAAACTTTAAATGACGACCAATGATTTTGCCTGCTTTATATGTTAGGCATCGACATGAAAATGTCAAAAAGACCAATTTTTAAAGTGAAAATTACTGAAGAAAGATCTTTTGCAATAATTTTCAGCATTCATGAATGCCTGGCGCATTCAGAAAGCCTATTAAAGGCACATGTTTCTCACTCTACCACACCCAAAAGAAATTTCATGGCAATGAATGAAATAGATTTTGAAATTATCATACTGCATCGCTAGACAAAAAGTAGACGACAATCACACTTTTCAAAATGGAAACTGCAATGGAAAAGCAATTACCTGCAAATATGAAAATGAATCTGTTGAAGTGAAAGGCAAAATAGTTGTCTCCAGATTCTTAATATGATGACGATAACATACAAAGCTAAGTATGCCTCAGATGGTACTGGAAATTCAGAACTGTCCCTACCTTTAGAGGTACTTCCAAGGCTGTGGTTTGCTGCAGGGACTCCATTGTTGTTTTTACCAGTGCTGTAAGGGAAATTTGAAAACCTATAGCTTTATTTTCCGTGTTAGAATTGTTATATAGAAAAAAAAATCACATCCTTTATATTCTGTTATATAATACCTGCATTTCTACATTACACAAAATAAGCATTTAAAATTTTTCAGATTTTTAATCCACCTCTTGAGGAAGGTTTAATTCCTTATTTTAAATTAAATTTTAGGATGAAATTTGGAGAATTATTTAAATTATCCCATAAATACAGAAGTACAGCATTAATCTATTTTATATAGAGGTATAGCACGTCAGTACTGTGTTTCTCAGCTTTCAAGTTCAGTACTCTTAACTGTATGTTTGGTGACATTTTATAGACTTTAATTTTCTTGTGCAGTCATAAAACTCAATCTAAAATAAAAGCTAGAAAAAAAATAGTAGAAGCCTAAACTAGTCAGTAAAAAGTAAAAAGCTCATGGCCAAACTTAAATAAAAATCTTCCCTGTGGGATAATGGAGCTATCAAGAATCTAAACAATTAAACTTCAGTATGATTTATGTAACTGAACAACTCATCATGTCTTAATACTATGCTCACTATTACTGTGAAATGCATCTATAATTATTCCAAATCAATCATTTGGGACCAGATTTGTCATCCTTGGTCATGCCAATTAGTGTTTGGTTTGACAAAAATTGCTGCTGCAACACAATATGGTTCTAATAAAAATCAAAGAGAGAGTCAATGGGTTAAATGGCTTTTAAAAAAGATGTAACTTTTGGCTAGTGAAAGTGAAATAGGAATACCAGGCAGCCCCAAACCAAAAGCTATTGAGCAACCTCCATTGCTCTGACAGGACGGCTGACTACACAACGTAAGTCATCATGTGGCTTACAGAATTGAGAAATACCCGGGTATGCAATATGTGGTGATAACTGCTAGACTGAAAACCACATGATTACTTAGAAGCATTCTTTGAAGTTATCCCCCAGCGCACATCATGGTCCTTTTGCAGCTGAGGTTATATGCTAAGAAGCGACAAGAATTCTAAGAAGCTGCATACGGTTGTTGCTCTGGCTGCTGCTGAAACCTTTTCTAATGATGCCAGCAATGAAGAGGGGTATGTAATGTTTTGTCTCACATCTGTGACACTGAGGCTGGCTTGGTAATAATGATGATATCTACCTTCTGCCTGAACAGCATTGGGGTGCTCAGACCATGCTGGCTCACTCAGACTTGCATGCTAATGAGCTGTCATAAGATTTTGCATGAAGTCCGAATTATGCAGTAACTCAAGAGATCAGCA
The DNA here is from genome assembly GCA_011057875.1 of Pterocles orientalis. Taxonomy (NCBI): domain Eukaryota; kingdom Metazoa; phylum Chordata; class Aves; order Pterocliformes; family Pteroclidae; genus Pterocles; species Pterocles orientalis. The sequence continues at coordinate 21,130 of WKFP01013955.1, read as the reverse complement.
GTTGAAATGCCAAGGCTGAGGGAACAGAGACATTTGTTGACACATCTGCGTACAGATGCACCTATGTATTTGCTTCATGTTAGACTTGAGGTAGTTTATGGTTCACCATAGGATGTAGACTTGTTTTTGGAGAGCAGAACAAACGTGACAACCACAGACTGTGAAAGGGGAAGTGCAGGCCTAATTAACTATCCATTTAAAATCCAGTCCAAGTCATCATGGCTATTAACAGAGGAGTGTTGGACTGCCTCTGTCTTGAGAAGCCCACTTGGAACTTAAGCGGCCAGCTCTGGGAGGTCAGTAATGCAGCCGACGTCGGGGCACCCCGACCAGGTGGCATGCCTTCAGAAGGCTAAGTGGATTGCCAGTCAGTCCCTGGGTGAACATTTTTTCTGTTGGTAAGCTCCCTGCCAGGCTATGACTGCACACAGCTTTTGTGAGAGCATAATATCTGGATTCTACACTTCTCACGCAGAATCACTCCACTCTGTATGTTCCACCAAGGCACTTTATAAAGAACCTAAGAGCACACTCAGCTCTGTGCAGCTTAACATTTTTTGAGCTCTTAGGCAAATAAACAGCAACAGAGCCTCAGGGCAATGGGAGGAATAGGTCTTTTTGACAAAAAGAGCTCCAACGGACAAAAAAGACGGAGCATGAGTCAGTAGCATCGTTTCACGGGTTGAAAGATGTGAGAGGTATGATAAAAGGGGTTGTCTGCATATGCACTGGGCTAGACCAGTTTTCCTCTACTTCTCTAGACCTCTGAGTATGACTAGCTCTCTCCCATGTAACTGTTATTCCCAAAAGGGGCTTCATGATGGCAGCGATGATTGCAACACCTTTCTCTGTTGGTTCACACAGCTTTCACTTTAAAGCATCTGGCACGATCAGAATTCTGCTGCATCCTTAACTGCCCTTCATTTTAGAAAGCACAGATTAAAGTGGCCACATCAGTGAACAAACCTAATGACTCCTCATTTGCTTTGACAAGCCATTAAAAACCTCTCCATGGGTTTGCTCCACCTTCTTCATTGTGTTTTTCTGTGTCAGCTCAGCTCCCTGTTCTCTTTCTGATGTCACACTGACTTCTCCATCTCTTCCCAGAGTTTAGTGGGTGGCAGAGTAAAACCATTCAGGCAATCTGAAGTTGTTTTGCCTGCATTTCAGCCTTTTGAAATTACACTCCTGAATGTATCCAAAAGATTTACCTAGATCTACTTTGCAAAACAGATTTTGAATGAAATAATAAATACATAATGGTAACAGAAATACCAAGAAAAAGCAACTGGATTACCATTCCTGTTCAGTAGTCTGCTAAAACAGTAAACAGTGAAGAAGGAAGCATTTAAACTAAATGACAACCTTTGGACAAAAATAAATAGGCAAACTGGCTGAATACATTTAGGCTAGAAATTTAAAATTCTAGATTTTGGAGAGATGAAATTCTGGAACAGTCTCCCAGTGGGAGGAATTTTTCATATGGAGATGATCATTTATAAAAGAGACCATATGGCATAATTGCAGGAGAGGTCCCCTTTAGTCCTATGTATATAGTATCTGATTCTCCCACTTCTCTCTCTAATCTCCTTGAAAATTCTCCTCTTTCTCAAGGCTCAAAATAAACAATCCAGACATACAAAACTGTATCTTCTTCATCTTATATACATTATAGAGTGTGGTCACTAACAAAAGTGACGGCAGTGTTTAAATAATGTTTAATCTGTCTCTATACCTCTTAGTTTTTTGTTTCTTTTCTACGATTTAGATTGGAAGCTTTTGTGATAACGATTATTTCTGTTCAGTCAAGAATCTAGTTTATGTAGGGCACATAAATTATTAATTTTACAACGTTCCTTTGCAGCCAGCCATATTACTGCAATGGCATCTGTAAAAATGCTGTTCTCCCAATCTTTGCAACTGATCTCTCAAAACCAATAGTCAGCAATTATGGAATTTGTTGATTTTGCTCATCTTGGAATGTTTTGTGAGTGCTAAGTATGTCATTTTAAAACATTACGTATAAAAAAAAATTGGTGACAGCAAAGTGAAAAGACCACAGAGGAACTGAAATTTTAACATATATTCTAACATATATTAGACTTTCTTGATACTGGCCAGAATAAATAAGCTTATTGAAAGTGTTGTGAATAGGAACAAAGAAAAGGCACATGCCTGCTGTGGAACAAAAGCTTATTTGTCCCTGTTGAACTGAAGACATTTTTCAAGCTTATTCACCTATGAAATTATGACTCCAGAAACATGTCAAAGCTGGCCAGACATATGATCTATGGAATAAGGATTTTTACAATTTGAAAGCTATCCAGATGCATCTTTAGTTTGTGCACCAGTGTTTTTCAAGTTAGAAAAAGTCAGCTCAGAAAACAGAAAATGTCATTAACTTGTGATGACCAGTTCATTCTTTTGTTCCTCTGTGCTTCAGTCCCCTTTTGAACATGAGCAGTTTTTTTGTACAACTGCCTCAGTACCCATTAAGCGGGAAATTGTAGCAGAATAAAATTAAATTTGTACATGAGACAAAAATTTATATTGGCAGATATAAAAAAAACCTAATATGTTATTCTTTAGATAGTAATAATCTTAACTGATCTTAATATTAACAAAAATGGTCTTAGTTTGGTCTGATTTTTTTTCTTAGACTGGTCCTTTTGGTGTTCTTACATTTAATCATAGAATGGCTGGGGTTGAAAAGGACCTTAAAGATCGTCTGGTTTCAACCCCCCTGCTGTGGGCAGTGTTGCCACCCACTAGAGCAGGCTGCCCAGGGCCCCATCCAACCTGGTCTTGAATGCCTCCAGGGATGGGGCATCCACAACTTCTCTGGGCATCCTGTTCCAGTGCTTCACCGCTCTCTGAGTGAAAAATTTCTGCCTAATATCCAGCCTAAATCTCCCCCCTCTTAGTTTAAAACCCTTCCCCCTTGTCCTGTCACTATCAACCCTGTAAATAGTTACTTTAAAGTAAGCATTTCAGCAAAGATATTTTATACCAAGTAAAATATCAGAAAATTTGTTTAAAACTATGTTTTACATGTACCAAATATAAGAATGGATGCAGAAAGTAACTTCTTTAATTCCATCAATAATGTGTGATTGTAAGTTCTTAAAATAAAAAAGCTTTAAAAATTGTCCTAATACATTATAATATTGAACAGTCTAACATAAAGTACTAGAACACACATATTTCTACAAAAATATGCTATTTTGAGTAGCAAGTGTCTTTCATTTAATTATGCTTCTCACTAACGGATGTAATTAAGCAGGCATAGTGGCAAGGAACAATTCACAGTAATCACCAGGGGCAAAGTTCACCCTTCAAATCCACCAGGTACATACAGAATACACGTCAGAAGTCAGATCTTGTAACGGAGGCTATCCTGTACTGTAAAAAAAGAAAGTATTCTGCATTTCTTCACACCAAAGTGTATTCCCCCTTCTAGCAGCAATGTATTCTGAATAATCCAAGGGCAAAGAGGCATCTAATTGAAATAATACTATTTGCCTTTATGTTCTTCATTTATAAATCTTAAAAGTATTTTAATACTCCATTCTGCAAGTGAAAAAACCTGACACATATATACTTGCTGTTGCTTTCCTGAAAAGTAGATCAGAGCATGACCGGAATCAGAATGCAAACATGCTGAATAGTAGGGCAGTGCTTCCTGGATCACACTAAATGCAGGGGACTAACACAGCGCTGAACTGTAGTCCATTAAAGCCACCAAACACTACTCTTTAGCTTTAAGTCCACATCTTTCCCTTTATTGAGCTTTGTGACTGTACAACTGAGATTTCTCTCTGGATCACTAAGCTGCAGGCTGGAATCTGCAAGTCAGCAGATTCTGTAATTTGAAGTTTCTGAATGGACAAAAGCTCATTAGATACATAAGACAAAGCTGACAGCTAAAGAATATCGACAAATAAAGGTAAGAAGAGTAAGGACTTTTAAAAACAGTGAGAAAGAACTTTGGGTAAAGGGATGAAAACCACATTTGGACTTTCAAAGCACTGAAGTGAACTAGGAGCACACATCCTACTGAGACTCCCTTCTTTGGTTTAAAACTCACATACCTAATTTGTTACCTCAGTGAGCAGCTCCTGAAATAATTAGAAAAGATTAGGAAAAAAGAGTCTTCCTGTTAGTTTCATCTGAAAGGAATCTAGGTCAACCACTCTCAGACTGCACTGTGATGTGAACCAAAACTGTTCACACCATGGACTGGGGACAACAGGGACATCACCATACTCCTGACTGGAAATCACACGCTGATGCAGACGCACCCTTTCTCTGCCTATTCAGATCTAGCAAAATCCTTGTTAACGAGAGTGAAGGAAAAGCCAGCTTCAGACACTTTTAAGACAACTTGGATTAGTTCTTTCACCAGTAGCAAAACTCTTTGCAAAACACAGAATGACAGAATGGTTAAAGTTGGAACCGACCTCTGGAGGTCATCTGATCTGACTTACCTGCTCAAACAGGGTCCTCTAGAACCAGTTGCCCAGGACCGTGTCCAGACAGCTTTTAGAGTATCTTCAAGGATGAAGACTCCACAGCCTCTCTGGACAAACTGTGCCAATGCTAAGTCACCCTCACAGGAATAAGTGTTTCGTGATGTTCACAGGGACCCTCCTGTGTTTCAGTTTATGTCCACTGTCTGCCACTGGACACCCCTGGAAAGAGTCCAGCTCTGTCCTCTACGCCCGCTCCCTTCAGGTATGTATATACATTAGTAAGATTCCCCTGAGCCTTCTCTTCTCCTGGCTGAACAGTCCCAGCTCTCTCAGCCTGTCCGCACATAGGAGAAATGCTCCAGTCCCTTCATCATCTTTGTGGCCCTTCATTGGACTCTCTCCAGTATGTCCATGTCTCTTTTGTACTGGGGAGCCCAGTACTCCAGGTGTGGCCTCACCAGTGATGAATAAAGGGGAAGAAAATGAATGCATGAAGAAATGAAGAAGAAAATTAATGTCTTAGGTTGGTCTTTAGTGTCCAGGAAAAGACATTTGATCACTCTTCTGTTCTGAGGTGAGTGTATCTGAAAGTTATCATCATGCAGAATTTTCCTTTATTCTTTGCCTCTTAGTGCAAAGTAGAGAAAAACCTAAAAATCAATCTTCAATCAGCAGAATGAAACAAACTTCCATCTTGACCATTCAAGCTTGGCAGTCTATGTTAAGTGCAATGACAATTTCCAAGCTGTTTCAGACCACTAGACTGCCCAGGTCCATTTCCTGAAGGTCATCTTAGCAACTTCAATTAGATGGTGATAGCTTTGAAGCAGAACAGGGAATTTACAGGTATGTTTGTTCTGCACACTGCAGCTAGAAATGGAGATATGTGAACTGGTTACACTGTGGTGTGTAGAGCAGACACATCTGAAGTATGTGAAGTGGACTCTCCTTGTGTTTTCAGAAAAAAAAGCCTCTATATAGTGTGGGATAATCTATTACTATTATTAGTAGAATGGCTAGAGGTTTTTCCATTCTACTGGAAAATTACTGATTTTGCTACATTTACTACAAATTCATACTAGTAACAGAGATCAGAATTTGACCCAATGAGGGAAGAATCAGTGGTTTTCTATATGTATAAGCAACCATGAATCATTTTTATCTTTTGGGTATAATATTAGTTTTATACTTAATGCAAATTGATGTAAAATAAGATAATAAAAATCCTTCTATGCTGTCTTACAGATCTTAATCCAATATACTAGAGTTTCTAACTCTGAAACTATGACACTTTCAGATGTTGGCCTTTCCTGAGCGCATACTGCGATCTCTGATAAATTTTATGGTGTTTCTTTAATTTAAACCAGATTTGAACTCCTGTATTTAGAGGTCAAACATTAACATATTAACCTAATTCATTACCATGCCCCTAATATATTGAACCTAAATATTTCCGAGGTTCTTTGTTTTGATTAGACAGAAGTTTAATGTTCCCATTATGAACTAATACTCACAAGAGGGATCAGTGATGAAAAGAGACTAATATGGCAAATTGTACTGTTTAAATGAATGCAATACAGTTAGGTGAAATTAATTTTTTCTTAGATGCTTATGTTATAATGGAACATACCTCTTGTACTGGTTCATTTAATATATTTGTGACATTATTCTCATTGTTTTCACCAAAGTTATTGTTGAGCTTCAAACTAGACCAAAGTTTGTGAATAAACATTTGGTGTCTACAGGAATAAATCCACTGCTTACTGGAGAAGAGACCAAACAGCCTCCTATGTGCCCTTGTTTGCTATCTAAATTTGTACCAGATGCTGAGACAAACTCTGGCTTAAGAAATAATATCTGGAAGTAAGCCAGATGAGAGGATAAAAACGTAGTCCGGAACTTTTACTAACCCTTAACCTTGAAATTTCCGTCACGAAGTTCTCTTCATATAAAAAAAGCAGTAAACTAACTTAGAAATTACAGTACATTGTACTCTTACATTAAGAATTCCATACTTTATGTAACAGGCCCCACTCATAAGTATTTAGGAAGTTACTTTCCAAGCCATTCTTTTTAAGCTAGTTTATTTCCTTCTAAACCCCTTTGAAACCTTGGAGAAAGTATTACTATCTAGCTTTACAGGATTCACACGTTGGATGAGGGAATCTTGACAAGAAAACTAAACACAAATAAGCACATTGATGAACTCCAGATGAGGAGTATATCGCATTTTATCTACAGAAGAGCCAGTGGTAGAAAACATTCAGAAAAATCTGCTTAGTATACATTTTCCTAATCATAAGAATCAATGTGTTGCTTCTTTGTTCTCTGAGAAATCATAGATTACAGGGGGGGAAAAAGAGGGTGGGAGAGAAGGAGAAAGAGAGATTGTGTTTACCTGAAAATTCTTGGATTTGAGAATCTTCTACTTCAAACAACAACTCATCATGAATCTGGGCAATTAACCTGAAAAATTTCAGAGACTTCAGATAACATGCAAGAAATTTCTAACAACGCTTTCCATCCATATCATCAATTAACTGTCACATGAAAAATGGATATGTTAAAGTGAAAATAAACATCCTAAGAAAATGAAAAATTCATTAATGGAATTAAAAGGATTGTCACTTCACATATTCTGAAAACATAAAGGCCATGGTTGTAAACCCAAACTGTGCTTGCCAGCTTATAAATGTCGTTTGATGATGTGACAAGGTATTACTTAAAACCAATGTAATTTGCAGAAAATTGCAAGAAATTATAGTGACAGGCTAGTTTTGTTAAGATATCTTGGTTTTCTCACATTGAGCTGGTATAAACGTGGTCGCAATTGAGCGGTTTTACTAATGCAAGTTAGGTCAATAGTAACAGTACTTGGCTTACTGGTCTACCAATATTAAATCCTAATATAGGGTTGGCCAGTGACTTGAGTCCGTTCCAGGAAATACTCTTGTCACTTAAGTACAAAGTAGGTGTCCTCATGCTGACAAAAAAGTGGGTTGAAGAATGAAAATGTAGGCACAGATCCGCAAGCTGACCTGTTGCCTTTGCTATCAGGACAGTTGCCTTGGTAAGAACAGAACGTACAGCTGAAAGCAGCAACATCTTGAAACCCACGCAACTACACATACCTGAGCTCTTCAGTTAGAGTTGTTTTGTAATGAATTCATACTGCTGCTTTGTTTTTTTCTTTGTTTGTGTTAGTACTATATCGATAGGTCTCTTGAACGTGGACTGTGACTTAATTGTTCAGTGCTTACAGGAATAGCACCCTAAACTGTTGGTTTGGGTGCAAAAGTACTTTCATGGAAATGGAAATATTTGACCGAATCAAGTCCATGGCAAAATATCTAACACATATAATCTTTGGGTGTAGCTCTCACTCAGAAAGGAAAAATACAGTACATCTGATTAGACTGTATTCCTACTCGGTTTATTTTATTATTTCCTTAACCATGGTGGCTAGGAGTCTAAGTCACGAAACTGTATCGCCTATTTCCAAACTGCTTTGCAATTTGTATATAACATTTAAATTAATGCCCATTGTAGACTTTTCTTAATACCTAGCAGTTATTCAAGTAAATAATTCTTTACAAATGGCTGAAACATCAATATGGTTACTACTTACTTTTCACAGCTTTCAAGAAAATATCCTAAGATAGTTTCACACTGCTTTAAATTACAATGTGACATTGACTAACAGTGTGGTGAGCTCTAATAATAGATCTTCAATTATTAGTCACTTACAACACAATCAGAAGCAGAGTGAAACAGATTAACGTATTTCTAATAGGAAATTGGGACACAAGATACAAAAAGAAATAGATTAAAAGACCATGATCATCCATAGCAAGAGAATACAGTTACATGAAAAATTATAATTTACAATGCAAGTAAATTAGTTAAAGCAAGAGATTCCTCCTCATCATTGAAATGACATGTAAAAAAGATATAAATCAGAAAGAACTGTGAACTTTAAAACCTCTGAATATACAGTGAATCAAGAGAATAAGTGAAAACAATTGCATTGGTCAAACCAGTGCAATAAAAATGTGACAGACTGGTTATTATTTGTATCAGAGTAGTGTCTCGTGCCTTCAGTCAGGATTAGAGCACTGTATGTTCTGAATATCTGTCAAGGAAAAGTCCTTTCTTAGAAGAACTTACAATATAAATTAAACACTTTTATCATAAATTTATCAGGATTTAGGAATGGAGGAAAAATAATCAGATTTTTCAAAACCACTAAACATTGTATCAACTGATCATTTCACCTTTATGCTAAAAGCAAAACCAAGTTCAGGAGGAGCAGGGTTGGACCAGAAATCAGTGCTACTTTATGTGAGTCAGAAAACTTGCGGAAGCAATGTGAACCAAACTTGAAATTTCCATCTGGACAGCACAAGAGACTTGACAGAACTCTACATGCCCCAGTTCATCTACTGAAAGCAGCACAGCTGGTTCAGCACGGTTCTCCATCTGGGCTGAAGGACCCTGTTTCTCAGTGCTTATCACCCCGAATAGCACACCCTATCGGCTCAGCTATACTGCCAGTTAACTGAGTAACTGCACAGAGCTGCAGAATTACATCTACCCAATCTTAAACATCTAGTGATTCATTTCAAGCTCAGGACAATATTCTATCTGCTAAAATACAGAATTAGAAGTTAGCATTGTCGGTTCTTGATAGCTCTGTTACTCTCCTGCTAAGCAATGCACTTTCAGTTAGAAAATGTGGATATTTATCTCAGAAATGTGAGATCTAAGAAATAAGTATTTCTAATACACTTCTATTTTCAAATGAAGGATATTACATACATTCTAGTTAATGTTAAACATGATTTCCTAGCTTGATGCTGAGAGGTGGAATAGTATATACTGTTTCCTCCTTAATTTTCATCAGTCTGATTTTTTCCTATGATTTCTTATCTTTTTTTCTTACCCATCTCACATCTACTTCATAGGTTCTTCTCATGTAGGTTTATAGTACAAGGCCACCTGTATTTTTTCAGGGTGTTAGAGCAGTAACATTCTCATGCGATGTGCAATATGCACAGAAGGAAGCATGCAATTTGACATCAATACAGATGAAAGAAAAATCAAAGCAATTTATACATTCAAAATTCATAGCTTTCACCACTCCAGTGCATGCACGCACCTACCCGTTGCACACCTTGAGTGAAAGAAGTTTGGAAAAGACCCTATACTTTTGCTTATTAGCTTAATTGAATCATCTTCACTTTGAAGGGATATTGAAATAGCAAGCTCCTCTCATTATCTCTTGCTAATTTAGAGACTGCAAACCAGGCAGGGACTAATATTTTTGTTGTACAGACGATAAGAATGCCTTTGATTTACAAGCTAATATTTTATTAACTGTTTTGTTGATTGCCTGCAGATTAGGCATCATTTTTGACAAGTACCCACATGATTTCTTTTACTGAGAAACATGATTTGAATATGACTGTGATGTGGAATGGAGATACTGCTACAACCTGCACCTGCAAATGCAGAAGTATTTCTCTGATTGCCAGTCTGAACATGGCTTTTGACATCAGTTTAGTGTGCCCAGCACACAATATGCTTCTTAAACTATTATGCTGCACTATAGAATTTTGTATTCTCTTCAACACTAAATTCATCATTCTTCCAGTTTCCCAGGACACAACAGAGACTAAACTTCTCAGGCCTTCAATGGATCAGCCCAGTTATCATTGCTATATCATAATCATATTATTGACTTGAGATATGCCAAAGCAAATTCTACTATCATCAAGAGATTTTTTTCATAATGTTTTATTTATGAGGCCATATAGCATATGCCTCCTTATATCTTTTCCCTAGTACTAGGCCAATTTGTCTAATTTAAGACTAAACGAGGATTTGGCTTGTTACTGTAAAGCAAGATATTCCAGACCTGGACCTCACTGTTCTAAAGTACAGAACTGCAAGTTTTTCCAGGACTACTTCAAATGTGTTGCCTAGAAGTAAGTACACTATTGAACTGACTTCAGCAAAACAGCTGCTACCCTATTGGTTTGGTAGCAGGCAATCTGGACCCACCACATGCCAGCTCCAAACCACTCAAAATTCTCCTCAGTCTCAATTGCTGTCTCTATTCACCTCCCTCACCACGGTCCCTGGCACTCCCATGCAACGTCTAAGTGCAAGCAGCACAAAGGAAGGTGATGAGACAGGCTAAGCCGTACGTGTCAGGTGTGAAATATATTGCTTAAAGCACATCTAAGAGGAGCGCACATATTACATTCAGATGGCTGGTTTAAGAGTTTGAATAGAAAATAAATTAAAATAAGGTTTAAAATTGGGTAAGTGGGAAAATCTTAAATGAGAGGGTCTAATTGTAATGTATAACAAGCAATTAAGGGCACCTTATTCTGACTAAGAAGCAGTCTGAGAAGCCCAGATTAAAATAGTTTCAAATACCTCCTATTGGACAGCTTTACATATTCAGATTAAAAAAAAATGGTGTGGCACCATCAGGTTGTCTGATTCTGAGCTAGAGTACTGAAGTGTAAAATTTCCATGATAAATTACATATTTTATTTCTAATTTGAAGACATGCTGAGAATTAAATCATAACTGAACAATAGATTTTTCCAAAGCCAAATGATTTTCTTTGGAGAAGGAGCAAAAAGAAATGAGTTATTTGAAATCCATCACAGCTTATTTGTTTGAGTAAAAATCCTAGTTAAACTTAAAAAATTACTACAATTAGGAATTACTTATGATCATAAGACAATGTTATAGAATCATAGAATCATTTGGGTTGGAAGGCACCTTAGAGAGGCACCTTCATCTAGTTCCAACCCCCCTGCCATAGGCAGGGACACCCTCCACTAGCCCAGGTTGCACAAAGCCTCATCCAGCCTGGCCTTGAACACCTCCAGGGATGGGGCATCCACAGCTTCTCTGGGCAACCTGTTCCAGTGTCTCACCACCCTCACAGTAAAAGATTTCTTCCTAAAATCTGAATCTACCCTCTTTCAGCTTACACCTGTTACTCGTCCTATCCCTACACTCCCTGATAAAGAGTGCCTCCCCATCTCTCCTGTCTCCCCCTTTAAGCGCTGGAAGGCTGCTGTAAGGTCTCCCCTGAGCCTTCTCTTCTCCAGGCAGAACAACCCAACCCTCTCAGCCTGTCCTCGTATGGGAGGTGCTCCAGCCCTCTGACCATCCTTGTGGTTTGGTGTCATCGGCAAACTTGCTGAGGGAGCACTCAATCCCACTGTCCATGTCTCCGACAAAGGAGTTAAACAATATTGGTCCCAACACAGACCCCTGAGGAATGCCACTCTTCACGGGTCTGTACTTGGACATTGAGTCATTGACCACAACTGTTTGAGTGCGACGGTCCAGCCAGTTCCTTGTCCACTGAGTGGTCCACCCATCAAATCCATGTCTCCCCAATTTAGAGACAAGAATGGCATGCAGGACAGTGTCAAATGCTTTGCACAAGTCCAGGTTAGATGATGTCAGTTGCTCTTCCCTTATTGGGGAAGAGCTGTTAAGAGTTAAATTTTTATATAGATACAATAAAAATGTATAAACATTAAAAAAGTCAGTAAAAGTACACTATTTCTAAATAGGCATTAATGAACACTTGGCAGCACAAAAAACATTTAGAAATACTTCAAAAAAATCAGTCCTTTTCTATTCACATATGGTTTTCTTCTTACTTTAAAAAACCCTATGTCCCTGATCATTGAACTTAATACCATTTTCTGATACAAAAGTATCAGATTTCATATCCCAAATACATCTTTGTCTGTCAAAGATTTGATCCCCAAATCTTTGTCTGTCATCATGTGTCGTGTCATGTCCTTTTTTGATGAATAAAATAATCATTCAACTAATAACATCGCATTTTTTCATTTTGAATTTGAAACCTCTAAATGCATAATGGGAGTCTGTGAAATTGCAGATAGGAGTGTACATTGTTAAAAGCTTTGTATATAACGGTAAGTTCAAAAAAATTCCCAAAAGACCATAAAAGCTGCTAAGTGGTTAGAAAACAATAATAAAAAGAAAAAGGCATTTTGAAATCAGAAAAATGGGGAAGTATGAATGAAGTATATATAATAACAAATGGAAAGGTGTTTTATGTTCTGTAACTGAAAAACAAGAACTTAATGACTTGAAAATTTGATAAATTAATACTTAATAATTAATGTCTAATAAAACCAAATATTTGTTTACAAGGCACGTAACACATTGCCAAAAGAAAGTCAGAATGGTTGCTAATGTCACAAATACTTTTATGGATTTCAAGAACATTTAGAAATGATGACATAAGTGATTTTGGGGGAAGACTCTTACATTCTTACATCTTCTGTTTCAGAACTATTGTCCCCACAATCAGAGCAAGATGAAAAATTGCAGACAGGCTATCCTACTACAAATCTTACACCTTCCTCCTGAAGCATCTGCTGCCGGCCACACTCAGCGATAATGGGCCAGGTGTACACTGGATCTGATTCTTAGAAATCTTTATGTTCCTTACACTAAAATTGTATTTATTTTTTTCTGATACTACAAATACTACCTGTTAGTCAACAGCTGCACAGTTTCCCCACAAAAGTACACAGATTCCAGTGGAAGGAATGACTATTAAGTGGTCAGGTAACTAAGGAACAAGCTTATGATAATTTTGCAGCATTCTGTAGGTTTTTCAAGTTTCTTCTGAAGCTGCATCTGTACAGATTTCTAATGCAATTGTGTAAAAGCTATAGCTTAAGATATACCATGCCTGCATAGATGTTACTTGCATTAACTTTAAGGTACCTCTTACACAATCAAGACCAAGATATTTTGACATTTAACATTTTAACTATAAAAATTCAGCCAACTTTTTCTCAGCAGCTACATCATGAAGAGCAAGAAGCTGGACAGATAGTTAAATAAAGAGAATTTTCATCTGAACTCAGAGTGTTTTAAAACATACGAATCTAAAAGGTGAGCCATAAAAGGTTTTTATAAATGAAAATTATTTATTTGTGTTGAATTTGTTCCTTCCACATAAAGGAATATTGAAAAACCTGCTACACCATGAATGTCCTTTTTGGCTGTGATATTTTAGCATATTGAATATATTTAGGTCTATTATTCTCTATAAAGAAAAAAATTGTTCTACTTGTTCTGGCTCACTATGCATGAAGCATTCAGGTAACAGCTCACCATCTTGTGGATACATGCAAAATACTGCTTTGAATGCATGAGGAAAGTAATGATTCTGCTAAGTCACAGCACACTTAGAAATACGATGTTGTTCGGTCACTTTGGGAAGCAAAGAGCTACATTCTGGACTGGGACAGCAGCTATGGAGAGCTCACAGTAATTTCTGACACAGCAGTATGATATAGGATGTTTCCTTCTGCTATGGAAACAGAAGCATATGTCTGTGAAACAAAAATCTTACTCTCCTCTCAAACAGAATCAAAAGCTTTTGTCTTTTCCTTGTGATTCTGTTTCTCCAGTATTAGGCTAGGGAGTCCCTACACACCTTATAAAGATGCCTCTAGGTTCTTTTGTCTAACTAAAACTGAAGCCACTTCCAACAAACGAATAATTTGTGATTTATCACGATTTGTATCTGAAAAAAAATCCAGGTCAAATAACACAATGCTTGCTCCTAGGACACTTAGGGCTGTTTTTTACTAATTTAGCTATCTGTGTAGAAGTGAGCTGGGTTTACAGTTCACCAACTCAGAAAATTGTTAGGTTGATTAAAGTGTTTGTTCCTTGAGGAAGACATACAAAACCTCCAACATCCATGGCGATTGAAAAGCAGCTGGGACCCAGAAAATAAGATCATTCCTTTTCCTCTTATTTGCTGGTGGATCCTCCTATTCAAATCATTCATTTATATCTGGCCTGTTGCTGAACCTGTTTCTTTAACTAGGCTCCAGACATGCTGAGAAGTAAAGCTGTGTGTTTGTGATACAGGTCCAGTGCTGGAGGAACAATAAATTGGTGAGAAAGCAGAATAGCTTGATTCACAACAAATTACTCAATAGTTCTGTAGACTTTTTAAATTTAATTTGCATGTTGTTGGGATACTATCATCATTACTGACTTTCTGAGAAGTCCATGTAGCACCCAGTAGACTCGGGGTAACATCAGCGCATCTTCAGCTTACAAAGTGATAATTTTTACAGGAATTGCTATAGATACCAATTCTTCCACAATTCACCAGCATCCTTCTTTCTTAGCAAGTTTCCATGTGTCTGCCACTGCAATGATATTTTAAACACTAAAAATAACTACAATTGTCCATCTGAGTTCACTGAGTACCCTTCCACTCCCATCAACTCCAAAGGTCTTTCTATCAGCTGCTACTGTATGCCTTGATCTCACTTCAGAAGTTTCTTTGCTACCATCTGCCTTCAGGTAACACTGCGTGGAGGTTCTGTGAATTGCATCAGGCAGGTAAAAGCTGGCACTTGAATAATTTGTGTCAGCAGCACATTCTCAACAAGCAACTTGGCCATCAGTGGCAGAACAGCATCTTGACAAAGATCTAGGTAACATGGAAGAAGCTGGAAGAAATTATTTTGATTACTTCTCAGTGCCACACAAGGTGCAGAGATGTTAACACTGATGCCAGCAGTTAACCCATACTAATATCACTTCCTTATCATAACCTATTGCATTCAATGCTACTTTTCCCCATTTCTGCAAAATTATTCCCAAGTAACTGATTGACTTTTTATTGTCAACAGCATAAGTTGCAAGGCTGGTATTTGAATTAAAAGATGAAGAAACACAGAAAAATGAGACTGCTGGCTGACAGTACAGCCATTGATCAGTTGCAGTGGAATATACTGTCTGGCCAAGAGGGTCTCTCTGATGGAGCTTCATGAAAATGTAACTTGATTACCTTTCCCTGGCTTCCCAATGGAATGTCACATGTGCAAACAATAACTGAAAATCTAATGACTACTAGTCATACAGAAGTGAAGCATCATACTGTTGGGTCAGAGCTTGCTCACAGCTGAGCAACTTACAGCGGAGAGGACTGCAAACATACCTGAAAGTAACACTAAGAACTGTAATTTACTTTTTAACATTTTTATTTCCAAGGTAGGGAAGACAAAATGCGCTACGCTTTATAGGCGATACTGTCTCCCAGTGTAAATGCGGGGTTCATAATCACTTCCTAAAGCATATATAAAAGATATTTCTCTGATATGCTGTTGAAAGTGAAAACCCTGTTTGAAAATTAGAAGTACTAATAAGGAAAAGAAATACTTACAAGAAGGTGAAGATAGAAGAAAGTAGCATGCTATCTTTGGAATGAATATGATCTAATGTGATGATAAATGGAGACTGATTATATTTCTCATTTTGGAAGAGCTACTGTGCATTCCTACTGTTACAACAACAGCTCCAATTACGTATAAGCTTCCTTTTAACAATATTTTTCGAAGTGCTTTACAAAGGATGTTAGGATCATTATCCTGACTTGACTGATAACAAAATCAAGAAACAGACCACTGAAAAAATAGCTAACTGAATGTCACCTGGCAGACAAGTGGAAACACAAATTTTCAAGTTTCAGTCCTGTACTCTTTTGGCAAGACTACAATGATGCTTCCAAATGCCTGAGCCACCTTCCAACCAGGTCAGTGTTCACAGAGCTCATAAAGGCATTGATTGCACTCTTCTGACAAGCCTGGCTTCTAAGAACCTACTAAATATTACATCAAGGAGCCATTAGTAACTATTAAAAGGCTCTCCTTTAGCAAAGCCATCCAGCTGTTAATGGCTGGCAGGAGTTCAAAATTCCAGTCTAAAGCAGACTGTGTCTCTGAGTTGCCCTTACAGTCTTGGTCTTTCCCAGCTGTGATATTTGTGACAGGAGTAAGAAGAATAGGCAGTGATACTTCACTGATGCCTGGTATAGCAATTCCCTTATGACTTCACAACACAAGGAAATTCAACCTGTAAAACTTCAACACTTCCTCGTGTTTGTTACCTCCTTAGCCATTTGATGACACTACTTCTTTAAAAGAAATAGTTTTGAGAAAGTACAACCCAAGTAAAAATTTCTGTTGAGAGAAGACAACATTCGCAAGCATTATCAGGCATGGCATTAATCACAAGAGACTTTGGCTTTCTCAGAATTACAATAAACAGCTCGTTATTGAACCTAAAGATCAGTGTGCTAGGTTGGAACTACAGAAGGGAGTATGCTCTTTGCCCTCTCACCACTGCCACTTGCCTCCTCTAGTAAACACTTGTCGGCTGCTTGTCCCAGAAGGCAGCTGCTTCATTGCTAATCTAACTCAAAGTTACGCCTGCTAAAGAAGTTTTCAGCCAGGGCACAGCTGCAAGATTCTGGCCTCTTCATATAATTCAGGCGGCAGAAAGAATTATAATTGGCGCAGAGAATCTGCCCCAAAATGTACAAAGCAATATGTTATAGTACATCATCTAACATTTAATCCATAAATGTATCATTGTCTGGCTGCATGCAGTATCTCCACCAAAGAACCATTTCCTACTTCAGATTTCTACTAGAGGACCTTTTTTTTTTTTTTATTAGTCCAATAGTGTTTTGCAAGAATACCTAAGAGTGTTACTCGGAACAAGTTTTATTTTTGGTATAGGAGTGACTCTATCTTTGAATTCAACACAAACAATTTATAACTGCAATTAGAAACTACATTTTGAGATATTTATCAAATAAGACAACACTGCTGTGTGTAAGTGATACACATACATAGAAACACATACAGAGTATTTATAGTGTTAGATATTAAATGTAATTGCAAAGTATGTTTGGAAGGTCAATCTCTGTTACTTTTTACTGAGTTCAACTCCCACTGAAGTCCTTTATACAGGATTGCTACAGCTAAGTTTTTATGATTTCCCCTTCTGGATGACAACAGAAACACTGATGTTCTGCACCACCTGTTATCTCTGCTTTTATCTGAACTTCTACTGCAGAAATTCACATTCTACTTGATTGTTTACTACAGCATTACAGAAGATGAGAATCTATTTGTTTGGGGTTTTTTTCTGCATGTTTGTCTTCAAAGTATCTTTCTACTGCAGCAAATACTAATACTCACTGACTCTCTGCACCATCCCCTCCATCCTTTATTACAGGAAAAGTAGACTTCATTATTTCTGCTCGTGGCATAAAAATCTTGAGGAAATGCTGTGACCTCCTACCCAACTATGAGCAGTCCAACAGAGGAGAATCACGATGACCTAGCTTTTCGTTAGCAAAGGAAAGTCATCTATACAAGAATAAAAAATGTTCATTTATTTTGCTTGAGCACTGGTTTCCTGATTCCTGTTTTTTTCCCAGCCCATTGAATGTTCAATTCC
>WKFP01013954.1:295737-306294 GCA_011057875.1 Pterocles orientalis | reverse complement strand
ATGGTTAAACAGGGATCTGCTGGGCAAACTCAAGTGTAAAAGGAGGGTCTACAGATCATGGAAGGAGGGGCTGGCCACTTGGGAGGAGTATAAGAATGTTGTCAGAGAGTGTAGGGAGGCAACTAGGAAAGCTAAGGCCTCCCTAGAATTAAACCTTGCTAGAGGGGTCAAGGATAATAGAAAGGGCTTCTTCAAATACATTGCAGATAAGGCTAACACCAGAGGTAATGTAGGCCCACTGATGAATGAGGGGGGTGCTCTGGTGACAGAAGATACAGAGAAGGCAGAGTTACTGAATGCCTTCTTTGTCTCTGTCTATACTGCCGGAGGCTTTCCTGAAGAGTCCTGTGTGATCTGATCTAGGTGTTCCTGCTCCGGCAGGGGGATTGGACTAGATGATCTTTCGAGGTCCCTTCCAATCACTAACATTCTGTGATTCTGTGATTCTGTGAAAAAGCTCTGTTTAAGAAATTCATTTGCTAAATGTTTATTCACTGCATTTCTTTCACATCTTTTTTTTTCTGATTAATATGCCAAGGAACAAAAGTTCTGACATGCGAACAGACTTCTAGGAGTTGGAACTAAACTCTAAAAAAAGTAAAAGGAAAAGAAAGAGGGGTAAGGAAGTGCATACACCTTTAAGGCACACATGACAGCATCCCACAGTTAGGAAATTGTATCAGATATGGGTTTTTATTTCTGGATGCGTGTCTGAGAGATCCAGTAACAGTCACTAAGCAGACAACAGGCATTTAATATTTGAGCCTGAAGGTAACCAATGAGCATACCTCTAGAAAAGGCATGTATCAGGTACCAGGGGAGAACTGTCCGACTAAATCATGTGCTTTAAGTAACAGATCTTGCAGAGAAAGAGGGAAGTGTGAAAATTTCCCTATTTCAGTGATGAGATAGGAATAAGGAAAAAAGGCAGTTTGTTGGCAAAATTGAAAGACTGGATTCACAGGGTAATGAGTACAAATATGGCAACAGAAGTGTCCAGGTCACAACTTGGCTCCTTGATGCCTATTTAAATACCTAAGTAAACATCGAGAATTTTAAGTATGTTTTCACAAGACTTATTAACTCGGGATTGTTTAGTCTCCCCAAAAAAAGGAAGAAATTTGACTTAGCTTATTTAAAAAATCCAAACTCACTTACTGTTTCTTCAGGCTGAAAATTAAGCACAGAAAAATTTGTACTTATGCACGTACTGGGAGTATTTAGAAAACAATGCAAGGGCACTTGAGAGTTTGTCTTTGTCTTTTTTTTTCTTTTTCTTTAATGACATTAGGAAAAGAAACAAGGACAAAATAATCTGTTCTAAAACTTCTCAGTTAATAAGTGAATTCAGTAAGTAATTGAACTTGAAAGGTTATAGATTTTTATTTCCTTCCAAGTAACATTCTAGCTATTTCAATTAGACAACATTTAATCCCTGACAAAAATCTGGAAAGCCCTACATACTTAACATTTATGTGTTTCAGAAATAAAGAAAACACAGAAAAACCACAAGCTGTATAGCACCACCACCCCCTTTACAAGTTTTCTTTGGCCATATGGTGGACACCCTCCTCCTTCTCATTAATAAGAGAAGTCCTTAAACGGTATCTGTACATTTTCATACTGTAGCAAGGCTGGGTACAAAGCAGAGCGGCTCTAGCTCCCAGACTGCTCAGGGCGATGCCTGCCAGAGGGGTTAGGAAGAGCAGCTGCCTGTTAGCAGTCAAGCATGATTCACACAACAGGCTGCATGGTCCATATGCAAAACAAGTGGTTTCAAAAAACCAGATGCAACCAACAGGTACAAACATATTAATTAATTGTCACATACTTCCTTTTATGTCTCCCCGCTCATGATTTGGAAGCGTTATGATAATTATTCACAGCATATTCAGCGCCTCGGGTTTGGCAGAACAGCTACTTAGACACTCAGTTCCTCAGTGGGAACAGATAGATAAACACGCAGCTCCTCAGTCGGCTGGGAGCCAGCGGCCCGCCGCCCCCCCGGAGCCCAGCGTGGCCTGCTGCGCCCCGCCATGCCGCAACGCCCCACGCACATCTTCCGCAGGGTCCTGGGTGAGGTAAGTGTAGGGCTGCACAAGGCTGAGTTTCACCGGGATCAACTCCCAGCCCGCAGCGGCCTCAGCAGCCCCGCTGGCAACCCGGCGAGACGGACGGCGGGGCCCAGCGTAGGCCCCAGCACCATGGCAACCCGCAGACAGCCAGTGGGCAGGGCCGCCGGCGGGGCGCGGCCGCGGAAATTTAGAGCGCATGCGCCGTGCCTCCTCCCCCCCGCGGTATCTCCCCCATCTTATTGTCGGCGCATGCGCAAAGTTGATTCGGCGGCAATCCGCGGGGCGGCGCATGCGTCCCGCGTGCCGCTCTCCCGCGTGGGTGTCTCGGTGGGATGGGTAGGGGACCGCGGGGGGCGGGGGAGGGGAGCTGAATGGCAACCGGAAGCGGAAGCGCCTCGCGCAAGTAAACCGCTTTTCCCTTCAGTCAGGAGGCTTTTCCCGTGCTTCTCTCTATCTCTTTCTCTTCCGCGTCGCCGAACCCCAGCCTCTCTAACTGCCGCCGGCCCGCGGCCCCGCCCCCCCAGCCGCCCGCCGGCCGACGGCGAGAGAGAGAGCGAGCGAGCGAGCGGCCGCCAGCCGGGGGAGGGGCTCCTGCCCTCCGCGCCGCCGCCCTCGCTCCCTGGAGGTGCTGCCGGCCCTTCGCCGTCTCGCCCGCCCACCTCTCAGCTCGGCGGCCGCAATGTCTGACAAGGAATTCATGTGGGCCCTCAAAAATGGAGACTTGGATGAGGTGAAGGACTATGTGGCCAAGGTAGGAGGCGGCGGATAGGGCCCGGGGTGGGCGAGGCGGCGCTCTGGGTTGAGGAGGGAGGGATGTGCTCGGAGGTCTCCTCAGGGCCCTCAGGTCGAGGGTCGGCTGAATGGGCTGGAGGGGTGGCAGGAACCGCGACCTACCTGGGGACAGCCTCTTGGGAACTTCCCGCGGTGGTGAGTGTCCAGGCGGTAGGGCGAGCTTCCCCTCCCCCTCCTAGCGGCCCTCTCGGTTCTGTGTGCCCTCTTTTCTCCCCCGCCGCCCTGCTCCCCTCCTGCCGCCCTGTCGACCCTCCTGCATGCAGCGAGAAACTTTCTGGATTGACAGCCAGTATCCATCATGCCTCGATGATTTTATGTATATATGCATATATGTGGCCTCGGTTTGGTTATCCTTCCTCTCTGTGCCTCAGGGCTCATCCTTAATAGGGTGATGTTGAGGCTTAATTCATTAACCGGGTGTGTTGAGGCTTAATTCATTAACCTTCTGTGAAGTGTTTTGATATCTAGTTAGGGCGTGTACTACGGGAACAGTAGGCACCTGTATAATGGGTGAAAAGTCTTCAGGTACATTGTAGTATTTGGAGACTGAATTCTGTCTTTGCCTTCAGTTGTCAATGAGGCTTGTGGAAAAAGTGCCTGTACATAAGGGCAAGATTCTCCTTCAATAAATCCTTAGGGTTCAGGAATACTGTCTAGAAACTGTTATATTGGAGCAGAGGTTTACATGTAATTTAACCATAGTTACTTGGATCTCTGAGCAAGTTAACGATTGCCTTTGGAGCTTGACACGTGCTGACATATCTTGCTGTGATGACTTAAGTTCTTCCTACTCCACTTGTCAACTTTGGTTGAAAATTACCCAAACTTGTAGTGCTCTTGGCAAAAAGAAAAGTGTACAAATACTTCCAGCTGCTTTAGTGCAGAGTCCAACAGCTTAGCTTGAATAGTCTTCTTTGACAGTTTCACCTAAGCTACTGGACTTTGCATCAAAGTGGCTGTGCGCTCACATGCTCTGCTATGTCGTAAAGTGATAGAGGTAATAACTGGGAATAATATAATTATCCCACTTCAGCTGTTTGTTAGTGGTTGTGGACCTATGTCTGTGTAATAAAGTTGAATACTGCTTTGATGTGTCTTATTTCTACTCAGCTTTGGGGGCCTCCAGAGTGTTTCAGTGGCAGATTTGGATTCGTGCTATGGTTTTTGCAGAAATTCTATGTGTATCTAGAGAACTCGCTGCGTGGTAGTGATGAATGGATCCTTGTGCATCTGTTGCTGAGGCAAAAACTTTTGCCAGTAACCATCTTGAGTCAATTTATATCTACAAGATCACTGCAGTGCTAGTTACAAAGCCTCTTTTTTTTTTTTTTTTTTGTTTCCACCTTCCTGAGTGGTACTGCCAAATGGATTTATGTGATCATTCTTCATCCGCTTCAGCGCAAAGTTAAATACTTAGTTCCATCTGCTACTGAAAGAGGCTTGAGCCAGCCTGGATGATGCTATAGTATGGAGGCTGAAGGGCATCATCTAACTGCACTAATGAGGTAGAAATCTTTAAAAGAGAGATACTGTTTGTGGTTAGATTATTACAGTAAAAGAAGCCTACAATCCTTGAACAATCGTATTTTAGAACTGCTTAATGCAGAAGGTGAAAAAACTGTGCGAACTGTCTGCTTATTTGTGACCTAATCTTGTTCATTCTTTCCCCTCACTTGCAAATATGCTTTCTGTCATCAGCTGTGAAGCATCCTACTTGCCAGTAACAGGAGGAATCTAATGTTTTGTTTTCAGTCCGTTATGTTTCCTTGACAGATTGTGAGCTAGTAAAATCTTAGCCTGGTTTTCTGTGGAAACAAAGCTTATGTGAACAAGTTTTGTCTGAGCCTTTTCTTTCCTAATGGTTTCTTAATTTTTTTAGATAATTTTTGGTAAGTTTTGCAGAGGTATAGGTAGATACTGGTGGGTTTTTTGGATCTTCTAAGTGAAGTAGAGGGAGATACCTTCAGGGAAGAAAAGAGTTCAAGGATTAAGCCTATGTTTTACTGCACAACAGGAAATGTGCATTGAGGAGGGACAAGTGAACTCTATAAATCCTCTAACTGTAGGAGAAGCCTCAATTGGAAATTCACATACATGGTTCCTAAATTAATGAAATATGTGAGGCCAAATCATGCTTTGGTTGTTGCAGTTTTCGGAAAAATCTCTTCTGTGCTGCATGTTCACTTTTGACTGTCGTTCTTATCAGTTATATGACTTTTGCTCCCTGCTGCTTTCCTGTTCTAAGTAAGATTGAATGCTCAGGAATTTCACTTATATAAACTTTGCAGTAGTAGAAATTTCCTTTCCCTGTAATGTAGGACGCAGTCTTATATATCATACAGTCTGCATCTGCATAAAATTCTTTCTTGTCTGTCTTTCTGAAACTTTTGATTTCCAACTTCATTTGTTTTTTTGTTCTAGTTTTATTTCCTCATTAGTTGATTGGAAACAATACAAATTTAACTACAATCTTGCAGTTTTGCTGCCAATTACAACATAAAGGGTTTGACCTCTGATTTTGTTTCATAGCTAAATGGCAGGGCTTGAAATGCTAACTAGGTGACCCTGGGCACTTTAAAAATAATAGGATTAATGGATATCATCAGTGAGGCTATAAGACTTGAACTCTTAACAGTCATGGCTTTTCTTCACTTGTGTGTAATAAGCTGTGGAGGTTCTGTCTCTGGAGTCATTAGTATCTCTTTTTTTCATCTCAGATTTGGTTAGTAAGTACCAAGAAGAAGGTACTTGAGAGCTTCATGGCTCTCAGACCTTGGTTCAAACAGCAGGTGAAACTTTGTAATGTGAAAACCTTTATTTTCAATGACATGGTTTATCCTGTTTAAGTAGAGAAAGTTTCTGCCATTTTAACAGTTCTTGGACAAAGAAAGGGTACACAGGAAGAAGGAAGAGTCTCCATTTGCATTTTATGTGTTTCTATGTTAAGAGATCTTGCATTCTCCTAAAGCTACTTTATTCAGAAAGAATCTTTCACAGAAACAGTGGTTCTGAGGGGTGGTGATGAAACAAACGAATGCTAAATGATACTGCTTTGTTGCTTAGCTTTAGTGCTGCCAGTCTGTATTTGGAAGACATTGTTTTCTTCTACTTGATAAAAATGTGAAATATTATTTGTATAGTTTAAATAGTACTGTAAGACTTTTTTCTTTTGTAAGAAACAGCTTATTAGTCTCTACATTTCTTGACTTGAAACCATGTCAACTTTTTCTTTATGGTAAATGTCAATTTCTACTAAAGTACTGTAGTTAGTGTGTCGTGCTAGCAGTTAAGTATGGTGTAATCTGTTTTTATGATGACAATGTTAAAAAGTAGTTTTTACAGTTTACTTTCTTTGGTGTCTTCCTTTTGAATATAGCTAACATATGTTGGCTTCAGAGGTGTTTTTGCAGGAATTGAAGGGAATGAAGGAATTCTTCACTCTTCCCACTTACATCCACTCAAATTTTTAAAATTCCACAAGAAAGCAGAAGCTTTCATAGGAACAGATGACTCAAATGTGCAGTTAAATGGGTGAGGAAGACGCACGCAGATTAGATAAACTTGCTTCCCTCAAGGTGGGGAATAGGGGTTTAAAAAGTACTAGTTAGAAGAACAGAATATATTAAACCTGCAAAACTTATTAATGGTGTTTGCTGTTTTTCCTTTTCTTTATCCTTCTTTCCCAATGGAATGAGATAAACTGTACAATTGCTTAAAAAGACTTCTCTATCAACATGTGCATGTAATGTTTCCAGTGAGCGGTAGATTTCTCAGCTAAGTATAATTCCTGTTCAGTCACTAGGCACAGAGTTTTTTTGCAAGATAAACTTGGATTTGTAAGAAAGAGGTTACAATAAATGTTTGTT
This sequence comes from Pterocles orientalis, assembly GCA_011057875.1. Taxonomy (NCBI): domain Eukaryota; kingdom Metazoa; phylum Chordata; class Aves; order Pterocliformes; family Pteroclidae; genus Pterocles; species Pterocles orientalis. The sequence continues at coordinate 299,561 of WKFP01013954.1, read as the reverse complement.
CTAGAGTAATTTCATCTCCCATAGCTTAATTGAGAATTCCCTACTTCATGACCTGTTGTAATCCCCTACATTGTTGCTTCCTAAACATACCACTACTTAGAGGTATGTTTGGTAAATCAACTAACCTAAGACTATAAGAAGGTAGGACAGTCAACCGAACTGAAAGCACTGGATATTTATTGCTGAGAGGACTGTGGGGTTAAAGTGATGATAGGCTGTGAAACAAATGTTTTTAGAAAGTATATGTATGCTGTGCTTGCCTAGTAGGCGTTTCTGGTGTTGAGTCTTGCTTTTAAATAACAAAACAAACAACCAAAGCAAACAAAACCAAATCCTTAGAGGACCTTCAATAACTTGGCTAGAAATCAGCAACTACCTATGCATCCTTTGCAAAACTGTGATACTACAAACAGTCTTGCAGTTCTTTGGGATATAATGATGTTTGAATATATGTCTTGAGAAATGAGGAAGACATGACTGCTGCAAAACTAACTGGAGATACTGAAACATGGGATCCTGAAAGCCTTGCTGGATTACAGTGCAATGTAAGTATACCCTAGTAGTTTGTCCAGGAGCATATCAGGGCTAGCACTGACCTGGGAGCTGCTGGACTGAATTTATCTCCTGTGGATCTTCTTGGATATCTCTGTGTTGTAACTCCTTACTGTTATGCCAATACTCGTACTGTATGGGTTAATGTTGAGTGTGGTGGAGTGTGATTGCTAAAGATACAGTTTTGTTTTGCTGCTTAGTTCTCCTTAAACTTGGTGTTGAATTTACATTTTGTAAATTTGAACATGATGACCTAAACCTTTCTTTTGTGAAACAAGGCAGTTGCTTGCCACTGTAACGTGCTGTTAACAGATTCCATGTTCATAACTCTCAAGTGCCATGAATGTATTAGAAGAACTTTCAGAAGAACACAGCATGGCAGCTACTTTTTACTACTGGATGCAATGAGATGTATGAGGTTGATGAAAAACACCTATTCAGGATGGCTAATTAATTTCCTCAGTCTGATCCAAAAAAGCCTGAGGACGTGTGGCAAAGAACTGCTCACAAATATTATTGGTTTGTGCATCAGTTCTTTAGGTAGTCTATAGAAACAGCATGGAGTAATAAACTCACCTGTAAACCTGGCATCGCGGTGAAATATATGACTTGCTGAATGAACATCCCAGAACTCTCAAATCTTTCTATTTTGTGAAGGTACAAGTATAACTGATTTTGAAGCCATTTTCATCTGAAATGAAAATGAAGTTCACGATAAGACTGATCACGAATCTGGAACTGCCAAATGTAGTAGTATCTTTCTGAGATGTTGATGTCAGACCTGGGGTTGTTCTGTTCATTTTGTTGGCTTCTATGCTCTGAAACTTTTGGTGGCTTTAAGGGGTTGCCGAAGTATGTGACTCATGTTTGACTTTTTTATATTTAAGGAGAAAAATTAAGTACTTCCTTATTTCTTTCTGTTTGGGCTGTTTTTATTGTGCTGACTTGTCCTGTGTCTAACTGGTGCTTGCTGCAAAAAATAGTGTGATCAAAATCAGACACTGAAGACACTGAATTTAAATTTTTGTTGCTTAAACTTTTGCTAATTTATTCCTTTCCCTAAATTGAATGCTAATTTTATCTCTGCTGTAATTATATCCTATTTTGTCTGAGTTTGTGGTCTTTAGTGTATGCATTACTAATTATGACAGCGCAAAGTTAGGGATTAAGTTGTGAATAACAAGCAGAGAATTCAGTGGTGTGAGGAAAATATTTACTTCTAGTACTGCTCCTTTTCTTCCTGCCCTCACCTATTCTAACCTCAGTTTTCCCTCTTGTATCAGTTTTATCTTTACTAAATCCTTCTTTTTCAAGCCTAGCTCTTTTCTTCCAATTCAATTAGTTAATTTTGATTTCAACAGGAGGGCATATAGAAGATGAGCTAAGCTTTCTAAAAGTCCAAGAGAACAGTTCTGCAGTGACTTGTGTTCTGTCTCCATTTCGAGTAATATGTGGGAAGTCTTGTTAGTTATGCATTGAATGTTAACTTGGGTACCATGGAGTGAGTCATACAGGTAACATAAGTGAAAATGCTGAATTAATGCATCTTGCAACAGTGTCAAAATGCATAAATAAAGAATCCCCTAGACAGTTTACAGGAGACCAAACAACTTCTATATGCTTATTCTAAAGGAAAATATGCTTAGTCTTTAAAATATCAGGACTTGAAGGTCAATTATTCTACCCAAGTTTAAGCAGAACATAGTGGACTTGGAAATACAGGGCTCTTGATTCTGAGAATTTTTATGAGAGTGAAAGGCACTTTAAAGGTGTAGAAGAAAGGTCAGAAGAGGAAATTTAGGAAAGATACAGAAAGCCAGAGGGTGTATAAAATTGTATTGTTTAAGTCACATATTCATTTTTTAATACACATTCCCAGCTGAGTGTTCTTTGAAGTTTTTTTTATGCTTGTTTGACTTCTGAGTGTGCATCCAGACAAAAGTGTGAATAGTTACTTCTTTATGCGTAGTTTGCATGCTTCCAAAGTTGAAGGTTTGTATTAAGTTATTCTTAATGTTTCTTTGACCCACCAGCAAATGCTCCTCCTCGAATGTTTTGTTTACCAGCCAATACAATTCTGTGGAAAGAGACACTTGTCATTTCTGTAGACGGATCTCCTACTACGAGAACAAAAGCAGTAGCTGGAATTAACAGCGCCAATAAGTGACCAGTTGGTTATATAACAATTGTTTTTCTTAGAAGCTGCATTTTCAGCAGTTTTGAACAGTTAGATGTTTTTCTGCTTTCGTTCGTTATGAGGAGACGGGTAGGTACAAATTAGCACGGCTCCTAATAAAAAGTTTGAAATTTCTGTTGGATGCTGGATTTGCGATTGGCTCTTTTCCTTTTGCTGCAAATTGATGCTAAAGCCTATGTTGACTGCAACCACCAATGGCAAATTCTGTGATCCCATGCCCGAGGTGGGGGGGAAACAATAGTTTCCTTTAAATATTCAAGGGACTAGTAGCTGTGTTGTTATCTCACGCGGTGAAGATCTGTAGCGCTCTGTCTTGGAAAACAATCAGTATTAATATGTCCTATAGAACAAGCTGCAGTTCTTGTCTTAATTCTCAGTTTGACTGGAATGTGCTAGTGTGTTTTGGTTTTTTGGTGGGTTGTTTTTTTAATAAACAACAGCAAATGACTTGATGTTATCCTGGAAAGAGTTGAAATCCTGATGAGGGAGAGTGGGAAGGGAAAGAGAAATATGATCTTTTAAACTCATAATGCATATGTGCATGAATGTGCGTTTGAAGTACCTTGAGGAACTTGGATTTTGGTGCTTTTTAGCACTTTGCTTGTTTTTATGGTCTTTTACTCTTTTGTATGCAATGTGATTCTGTAGTTCAGTACAGATATGTAATACACCAAGAGTTATTGCATTTCTCCAAAGGAAGAATTTTAATAACTTTCTTGCTGAAACAAGAATTAGAATATTGTGTAGATTTTTCTTTGATTCTATACATTGCTTCCTTCCTCACCAGTTACAGGCTGTGATGGGTTGGCCCTTGGCTGGGGACCAAACCACACACACCCGCTCACACAGTCCCTGCCCCCACCCAATGATAGGGGAGAGAATTAAAGAGGTAAATGGCAAAGAGCACCCGTGGGTTGAGATAAGGACAATTTAATTACTAAACTACAATAATATTAGAAATAATACTATATACAAAGATGCAATGTGATACACAGTGATACTACCCCTCCCCACCTGATGACCAAAGGCCCAGCCCACTCCCAGCCAATGGCCCCGAAGGAGGGAGAGAATAGGT
>WKFP01013954.1:281148-294358 GCA_011057875.1 Pterocles orientalis | reverse complement strand
GCCTTGGGAGAGCGAACGCAGGCTCCCCAAAGCGAGACGAATCCGGAAGTGCAAAGACAGTACTCCTAGAAGAGTCTTCTCCTATATACTGGGTATGACGTGCATGGGATGGAATAATTGGTCAGTCTTGACTTAAAAGCAAATCCCAAGCTAGAAGCCAGACTCTCTCTGTCTATTGAGAGGAGAGAGGCTGAATGTATCTCGTCCTTGAGAACAAATAGCAACATCCTAGCAATAACTATAAACGTTCTTCTCTGTTCTTCTCTTATCAATTCTCTCCTGAGCAGGAATCCAAAACATAGCTTTTTGCTAGCTATTTATGAAGAGAAGGGAAAAGGGAAAAAAAATAAAAAGATTAACTCTGCTCTGCTTAACCCACGACACACCTCAACAGTAAATACATTTAATTTCAAAGTATGTTTCTTTAATTAGAGCAGAACATGAAATACAGTCGTTAGTCCAGTTCTTGTGTCAAGCTAGTAGACTGTGTTTACTCAAGAATTTTCAACAGCAGTTATTGGTGAAATCTGGAGAAAATACCTCAACTTTTGTTGTTGGATAATTTAAATTATAAAGTGCAATATCAATATTGTTAAGTTTTACTTGAAAGTATTACAGTGAAGCTGAATACTCCAAGTATATATAATTTGTTCAGATTCCAGAGAAGTCAGTCATGCTTATGATGCTAACCCCCAATTATTACATTTAAATTCACTATTTTTTGAAACTATAACAGTAATTTTTGCAAGAAGTGAGAGAATAAACAGGAAGATTAGTATATTTTCATGATGGAGTACAACCTTAACTTTTTGAACTTGTATTTATTATTGTGTGTGGGTTTTTAGATCATGTGTAGAAATTATAATATGAATCTGGTATCTATTGAAACTGAAACCCAATAGCTTTCTTCTAGAAGGAAAACAGTCACTTCCTGCACATTATTTGGACAATATTCACTGAGGATTTCAATGTAGATGTTGATGTTGGGGCTCTTACAGTAGCTGAAAACGCTTTCATTCAGAGCTAGCAACTAAGTGCAGATTGGATGGTAGTGGCTTTTATTCTTTGCTCACCTAGTTAACTTTTGGAGCAATGCTCTAATGATGGAAGTAGCCTGAATCCTATTTCTAAACCTTTGGATTGCTTTGTCCTTGAACTTAATATTACTCTAATAGAAACTTAGTGGCACCAAGGAAGTGAAGCATGGGATAGTGTATTTTTTGTGTGTCCAGATTTGCTTTCAGAATTCCATGACTAGGTTATCTGATATGTTAGGCTTGTGTTTGCGTGAAAATACATTAACAGGTGTTTTGTAGGAGATTTTTCTGTTTTTATAGTGTCTTCTATTGTCAGTCTGGTGATCGTATGGTACTGAATTACTGAAACCTCATCTGATTTCTGGTTTAAGTATGGTTGATGTCTGCTATTTAGCAATCACCTAGCACCCACATGGGCTGGAATATTTTCTGCTTAGTATACCCTTATAGTGAGTGTTATCTTAATCAGATCAAAATGCAGCAGTGTTAAAACACAGAGTCTGGCCAATCACTTCAGGAGGAGAAACCCTCTTAGGCCAGCTCAGTGTTGGCTGTGAAAATGGACACTGTGCTTTGTTCAGTTGATACAGTAGTAGACACATGTCTTTAGCGTGAACATTAGTTTTATGTCAAGTTATACAATCATTAGATCTGGCTGTGATCCTTAAGAATTAGTGGTTAAGTGGTTTTATTTTCAGTTGTGTCCCCTATATCTTGTCTGATAGACAAGCCCTGGTGCTATAGCTACAGCATTTTAACTTTAAATCCAAATTCTAACAATTCCTCTAAGCAGGGGTTGCTTAGGAAGTGTGTGGTCATTGTTTCAGTTCATGATCTAGAATATTTAGCATACTAACATTCGTCAAAATAGTACTTTGGATGGAGAGTCTCATGTTAGGAGTAACAATACCTTTGTCTGCAACAGCTTATGCTGTCAGAACTAGTTGCTGTCATTACTATGAGGTATTGCCTAAGAGGCAAGTGCTTTTTGACGCAACTTTTAAATAGGAATTCATAAGAGCTAAGGGAAGCTGCAAAACTGGTCCCTTCATTCCTGTTTCATCATTATTTCTCACTCAGGTCTTAGACAGATGAAGGATTTGGGGAGGGGAAAACAACTGTTTTCAATAGTGCATGTTTGACACATCCCTGAAGCTGGAATTGTAGCACAAGTTTCTAGAAGCTGTAGCTAGGAAACAATAGGTTCATTCTGGTTGTACAGAACATGTATTGGGTTTGTTTGCCTATAAAAATGCTGATACAACAACTGAAGCACAGATGGCTCAGTAGTTCAGTTTATTTAGCAGTTGTTTCTAGAATCATGTTCTTTTGATGGAGACAAAAGACTTCAGATTGCTTTTTATTATGGTGGATAAACTAGATACTTGTTTACCACTAGCAAATAAAATCTTAGAAGTGTGCTTGTTAAGTACCTTTTTGTTGGTCTAAGCCAAAATAAGTGTAAGGGTGCTTATAAAAGCTTTTCTGAGTACTTTAAATACCATATCAAGAGAGACAAAACCCAGCGTCAGGCTCATAATTTTCTTAACCTGTGTAGACCAAGACTTCTATGAAAGTAGACAATGGCAAAGTAAATACCCATTTTACACATGTATGAACACCTACGTCTGTCTGCTCTGGTTGTAGAACCTGCTGCAAAATGCCAACTGGAGATGCTCACACTATCATCAGACCAGATGGCTCTTTTTAATGAACTGTTGAGGGTCTTTTAGTGGGAATGTTATGCTGAAATTCTTGAGTAGCCTTTTTCAACTGTTTAAATACTGAAGCTCAGATTAATGTGACAGGCAAAAGCGATAGCAAAAACTAGATGTGTATCCAGCACAGCAATGAAGACTTGCTACTGATGTCTGCAGCCTCTTCGATGGAGATTTAACTTTCTGTATTCAAGAAGTTCCCTTCTCAACATCTGTTAACTTGATCTTGCTTTTTGATCATCATCTATAGGATTTCTTCTGGATGCTTTTGCTATTTCTCTTTGTTTCAGTAAGATGTGAGAGGAAGGTGAAAAAGACAGCTTGTCCCAAATATTCCCAAAAGCCTACAAGGTAGAAAGAAGACAGCTGGGATAAAATTCCTTGTTGCTTCATGTTATGAAATTTAGAAGATGGGGAACAAAAAAACCTGGCAGTGTCAAAGAGTTGTTACTAAATGTCTCTTAATGAGAACACAAAGATAATCAGGGAAAAGGCTTAGCTAATGCAGTTGCTCTCAGCCATTGAACAAAAACCAAAGAACTTCTAGATCTCTGAAATTCTTTAAGTGGAAAGTAGTTCTCCCATACAATAAATCTAAGTAATTTGCTTCTGTTAAGTTGTTCACACAACTGTGGTCCACTCAGGCTGCAGCTGGAAAACTACTGGAATGGTCAGAATTTGCTGAACTACTGAGCAACAGCATCAGTAGTCTCTCTGTGGTAGGCTGAATCAGAGAGCGTTACATTTATTTAGCGGACTGAAAGTAAGAAAATTTTGAAAATATAGAGGATTTAAATGAAAACCTTGATCCTGATAAAATTTGTTTGTAGTTGCCATGGGAAACTACCTACATACTGTTAGAATGAGTTGATATCTCAGCTTTAGCAGGAACTTATTGCTGGTTTGTTGTTTTTTTGTTTTTTTTTTTTTTTTTTTTAACTGAAGAAATCTGCTTCAATATTATAAACAATTCGCAAGTTACAACACTTAATCTTTTTCCTTCCCTTTCTGCTCTTTGGACTTAACTCAGCCTTTCAGTTATTAGTTACTTTACCATGTTCAAGAAAACTTGAGATTCAATAATCTCACTGAGCAAAATATATAGACAACCGTTGCTTCTCCTTAAGCCTCTGCATTGTTTGAGTAGTTTTTTTCAATGCATAAGGTTGAGCAAAATGTGGAATTTTCATCTGCTCTGCCTAATTCTTAGTTCTGCAATCCCTAAAGTGTCATATACCAAGAGTTTTTTCCTCTTACAGGAAAAAAATGTAGAGAAGCTTTAATATGCTTCACTGACTTGTGTTACGGACTGTTCATTTGAATTTCTTCTTGTTGCTAATTAATGTAAGTGGACAGGAATGTGAAAATGGCATCTTGGTCTAGGGTTATGATGAAACACCCAGAAGCTTACAAAAATGTTTTCCTTGACTAAAGTACTAGACTGGTGCTTCAGTTGTCTTCAGATTTGTATTAAGACAGCTGATTTGAGGTTGTGTCTACTGTAGGAATTTAAAACTGAGTCAGTTTCAGTAATGGATGCAGATATTTAACCTCTCTGCTCTACCCAACATAAGCTGCTTCAGGCTAGTGTTCCATTTCAGTTACTAGGACAAAATTTCTAGAGAAAATTGTATAACCAGCTTGGAAGAAGAGATTAATTTCTTTTTCCTCTACTAGAAAATGTTTCTGAGTAGTGTTAATTTTAACACTTGAAAACTAGAAATAAGTTTTGTAGTAAAAGCCATTAGGCCTGAATTACTAAATTCATTTTAAGGGTGTTTGTATCAGTGATTTCTAGCCACCGGTGAAACTGCTGGTGTGGATTTTGTTTGGCTAAATCAGTTTGTATCTTAACAGGAATGAAAACTATTACTTCAAATTCAATGCTGCTTTTTAGACCCTGAGGCTATTCTGTAGGGGGGAGAAAACTCAATTGAGCTACACCACCACTTCAGAAAACAGGAACATTTGTGAGATTGTTGAACTGAAGGCCTAAAGTGCAGACCAGGTGAATGCTTTTATATAGTGAGCTCTGTTGTTAAGAACTGGTGTTCTGTAATACTGTCAAGATTTCTCCAACATATTTTACAGAAATACATATATTGGGACAAAAGACGCTTAAAAATCCAACTTTAAGGGTAGCAGTATGTGAATCATCTCTTTGGTAATCATAAGGTGAGAACTAGGGTTACAGAATGGAATACATATGGAACCACTCCAGAGGCACAGTGAGGAAGATGAAAACATTCTCTGTCAGGTCATATAAGGAATCTGGGCTCTCTGCACATAAGCCCAAGGAATGTTTTAATAGTGGGAAAATTTCAATGGTAAGAAAACTGAGGTAGTAGCACTTGGCTTTTCAGCAGTAAACCTCAGCTTAGTTTTTTGTGTTCACAAAAGTAAAAAATGAAACCTTTTTTTTGTGTTTGAACTCATAGTGTTTGATTTGAGTTCTTTTTCAGTCTTTAAAGAAAGTTAGTTGAAAACCAGGGTTTTCAACCCTGGTTTCAACTGGAAACAACCAGTTTCCAGTTCTGTGCTTAAGCAACTGATTGGTGGAAGAATATTTGAGGGGAGGCGAGCTATAAAATTCTGTTTCTGTGATGGAAAATCAGGTCGGCTTTTTTTTTTTGGTGGTGTTTGAATATAGATGAGATGATACTGCAGTCTGTCTAAAGTAAGGAAGGTTAAGATGCTTCAGGTGCCTTTCTTTGCATTCTGGGACTCACTCATGACAGATAGCAGGAGAAATGTTGAGTTGAGAGAGTGCTTTTCAAGACTGTTACTTGGACATACAACTTATGTCCCTGGTCACATATTTTGAGGAATCTGTAACCAATACAGAATTACCCAGAAGGTGAAAGTAAAATGGTCTGCTGGAAGGAATGTAGTAACATTGCACAAATGTGCAGGAGTATATTTTGGCATGACAGCCAAAGTTCAGTTGAAGTTGAACCAACAATCTCAAAGTCAGTAGAAAGAAGGGGCTACTGCCTTGATAATGAAGGAAAGGAAAAAGAAGAAAGAGAAATGCTTGTGATGAATCTGAGAAAGCAAACATCACACCTATATGCAAGAACAGTGAGAAGGAAGATCTGGGGAACTGTAGGCAGGTCAGCTTAGCCTCAGTCTCTGGGAAGGCTATGGAGCAAATCCTCCTCTTCTTTGAACCTGTTTGATGCTGTAAGGATACAGTGAGAGACCAAGTCAAAGTTTGTGATATATGGACTAGGTAAGTGGACTGTAAGGTTGGTGGAAAATTGACTGTGCTGTTGGAAACAAAGGGCTATGATCGGCAAGGTTGTTTCTAGGTGATGCCTGGTTACCAGTGGTGTCTATCAGGGGATGCTATTGGTAGTATTGCTTAATATTTTTATTGGTGATCCTAGACAATGGGATATCTTTACCATTAAGGAAAACAGGATAGAAAGAAGTAAACCTGTACAAGCTGGGGAGTAGTTGGCTAGGTAGGAGTTTTTTAGAAAAGGACTTCAAGGTCCTGGTAGGCATCAAGCTGCAGATGAGCCTTTGCATTATTGAAGGCCAGCAGCATACTGGGCAGTGCTAGCAAGAAAACAGTCAGCAGGTTGAAATAAATTTTTCCCTTCTTACCACTTGTGAGGCTGCATATGAGTATTGTGTCCAGTTCTGGGCTTCCTAGTACAAGAAAAATAGTGACATACAGGAACATGCTCAGAGTCAAGAGTTTGAGGGCCATCAGGGTTGCTGAGGACATATGAGGAGATGGTGTTACAATTGTGGTGGGGTTTTTTTGTTTGTTTTGGTTTTGTTTGTTGTTTTTTTTTTTCCTGAAGAAGAGAACTTAAGGGAAGATTTTATTGTTCTCTTTCTGTACCAAGGGCAGGATATGGAGAAGTTTGCTTAGAAGTTCCATACACCTCAGAGGTGTATGGAACTCAGCTGGGCAATGTCCTGAGCAGCCTGATCTGATTGGACCTATTTCAAGCAGATGTTGGACTAGATAACCTCCAGAGTTCCCTTTCAGCCTTAAATAGTTTGATTCCATGACTCAGTAGACTTACAAGCTTGTAGAATTAAACTGTCTTTATATTTTTAGATTATTAGTCAGGTCTCAGGAAGCATGGTATTTGAGTTTTCCCTTGTAACCACTAGTGTTTATGACCCATGGATTAGTTACGTAAAAACATCATCTTATGTTTTTACTGTTACAGCAAGTAGAAAAAGGGCAGTAGTTTTTGTTTCACTTACAATATTCTTAAGCTCAGAATTATTTTTAAAATTGTAGAATGATTGACCTTGAAGAATAAAAGTGTGTAGAAAATAGGGTGTTTTTCAGTTGTTTCTGCTGTACTGTTTTTAAGGATTTTCAATCAAGGTGTTTAGATCTGCAGTGCTAGAGTGGTAACTTTTGGATTGGGTGAGCCCCAGAGCTGACATGTGACAGCAGTAAACAGTTGAAGAGTCTATGAACATACAACTGAAACAAACACGGGTTGAGTAGTGCACTTTGTATTAAATACTTAACATACAACCATTTTGAAGATACAAGTAGAATGACAGAGATAGCTAAATGTATTTTTGTCTTCAGAGTGCTTATCATAGAATGGTTAGGGTTTGAAGGGACCTTAAAGGTCAGTTCCAACCCCTCTGCTATGGATGCCTTCCACTAGACCAGGTTGCTCAAAGCCTTATCTAGCCTGGCTTTGAATGTGTCCAGGGGTGGGGCATCCACAGCTTCTCTGGGCAACCTGTTCCAGTGACTCACCACTGTCACAGTAAAAAATTTCCTCCTAATATATAATCTAAATCTACCCTCCTTCAGTTTAAAACCATTACCCCTTGTCCTATCACTGCACTCCCTGATAAGGAGTCCCTCCCCATCTCTTCTGTAGGCCCCCTTGAATTACTGGAAGGCTAATAGAAGGTCTCCCTGGCACCTTCTTTTCTCTGGGCTAAACAAGCCCAACTCTCTCAGCCTGTCCTCATATAAGAGGTGCTCCAGCTCTCTGATCATCTTCATGGTCCTCCTCTAGGTGTGCTCCAACAGGTCCATGTACTTCCTGTGCTGAGGACTCCAGAGCTGGACACAGTGCTCCAGGTGGGGTCTCATGAGAGCAGAGTAGAGGGGCAGAATCACCTGCCTTGACCTACTGGTCATTCTTCTTTTGATGCACTCCAAGACAAGGTTGTATTTCTGGGCAGCAAGTGCACATTGCTGGGTCATGTTCAGCTTCTCATCAACCAGTACCCCCGAGTCTTTCTCCTTAGGGCTGTTCTCTATCCATTCTCCTCCCAGCCTGTATTTGTGCTTGGGATTGCCCTGACCCACATGCAGGACCTTGCACTTGGCTTTGTTGAACTTCATGAGGTTGGTGTGGGCCCACCTCTCAAGCCTGTCAAGGTCCCTCTGGATGGCATCCCTTCTCTCTCTCCAGTGTGTCAAGCACACCACACAGCTTGGTGTCTTTGTCAAACTTGCTGAAGGTGCACTCCATCCCACTGTCCGGGTCTCTGACAAAGATGTTAAATAGCACCCACCAGTCCCAATACTAGACCCCACAGAATGCCATTCATCACCAGTCTGTCTCCACTTGCACATTGAGCCATTGAGTGGTTACCTTATATGTTTGTTTTTGTTTTGGTGCTTGTTTTTTGTGTTTTTTTTTTTTTCTTTTAAAGTCTTTCCAGAGATGGATGAATCTGGAAAAAGTTACACTGGGGAATGATTGAAGGGGTGTGAAGGTGTGAACTGACTCAAACCTTGACAGAAGGAAGAAGACTATTAGGGGAAGATTAATACACATTAGTTTGTCCATATCCCCCAGATTTCCATTGTGGAAGTGAAAGATTGTCTGCTAAACCCTGTTTGAGTATATGGCTAATGATTTTTTTTTTTCAAGGTATGGTTTGTCCAAGCTTGCTCTCCTCTTAAGTGTTTTTAAAGCTCAGGTTATCTATGTTCCACTTCAAAGTATAAAACTTACTCTTTCAGGCAATTAGGTGCAAAAGCTGAAAATGAGTTAGATTGGAAGGAAAGATTTCATTCAGGGGATACCAGTAGAATTACTATTATGGCAAAATATGTCTTCAGTTTCATTTTGCAAAGTTAAAATTAAATCGGCACACCTTACCATGGTCTTTTCAATCAGACAGGAATCTCTGGTTTCAGAATATCACAGTGTAAGAAAGATTTTTACATTTCGGTTACACCTCCATCGTTGCTATTGGGTATATCAGAGCTTACCTAGCTGTCTACTCCAGATTTCTTTTTTTTTAGAAAAGACATGTCATGAAGATGAACATAGAAAGAAGGTGCTATGCTGAATTTTGTCTGTTTTTCAAATATTTCTTCCGGCATGACATCCCAGGAGAATTTTTTTTGTTTTCACTGTGCACTTGAAGAATGTTGCTAACATTGCATTAAGGAATATTACACGTGATCCTTCTGTGATGTGACAAAGAAACAAAAAGGCACAATACTTAACTTTTACTTTTGTCTTTCATCTGCACATATTTGCCCATTGTTCTTACACCCAAGGAATATAAATGCTGAGCACCTAAGACACTCCTGCTTGCCACCAGCTGAATTCTTAACGTATTTTGCTGTAGATCTGTATAATGATATTGGTTGGACATACTTCTGAGGAACTATTTGTTGAATTTTTACAAACAAATACAACCAGTGTGAAGAATGGCCTGTGGGGAAGATAGTAAAATATGAACTGTTTGGAAGTGGTATTCTCAGTATTCAGTAAGATGTTCCAAATATCTCATCTATAGGACTTAAAGTTTTCTTTTAGGAAGAAGATTTTTTCATTCTTTCTCTTTTCCACTCAGATGATGACAATAAAGTTTTCTATATTTAAAATGTTACTGTTATCTAATACTCTGTAAGAATGGCCATCCTTTGTATGTGAAGACATGCAAGCAATGCTCATAGACAGTGAGTTCATCTTTTTCCAGAATAATGGAGACAGGAATTACCTGGTAGTGTACCTCTTGTAAGATGCTTCCTTGCACTTTAAGGACATCTGACTGCATGGAATCTGGTTTCCTTCATTAAAACTGGAATGGAAGGAGTGCATGAAATAGGGAGATAAAATTATTTCTGCATGGTAGGATAAGTACAGATGGGGATATGGAATTGTTTCTAAATCTGAAAGAGCATTTTAATGCCACCAATATTGCAGATACTACTCTATTAATACAGTTAACCTATGAAGTAGATTTAATGAGGCCACAATTTTCAGTTTCTATTCCTGTGGTAGAACTGCAGTGTAAATCCCAGCTTCTTATTTCTGATGTGTTCAGATGCCAAGTGGTGAATCAGTTGAAGGAACAAATTCAGCTGGAAAGAAGAAAATTATCAAGTTAATTCTCAGATTGATTAGTTCCTTCATTGGATTCATCATTCAGCCACTAATTCTGATGCAGGGGTAGGAAGGATCAAACTGTGACCAGGAGCAGTCGTACTATAACTCTACTACACTGGAGAAAATTGGTGCTAAACTGATGGGTGAGCTGCGACGTTGATAGCATGGCAGTAGTGCTCTAGAGCAATCCTAACTGGCAAACCACTGTGTTCAAGTGAATAGCCGGTTCAGATTTGGTTTCAGCTGGTGTGCCACTGTAAAGTAAGCCTGTGACTGGGGATCATGAAGTATGCTATAGGCATGCTAGAGTGGCACTAGATGAATTTAGTTTAGCTCATTTGGCTTTAAGTATTGATGCTTTTGAAACTGTCAGGAGCTGGGAAAGGAGGGAGTTAGCAGGTAAAGCTAGGAGTCATAGAATACAATCTGTGTAATAAAGCCTACAAAAAAGGCAGGGGCCATTCAAGGACAGTGTCAGTTTTGTGTGGTTAAATAATCTGCCTGGAAAATAATGAGCTTTAGAACTTGAAATTTATGACTAAACTTGTTCATTCAGCACTTTCAATGGGCTTATGTCATAATGTGCATTAGGGACACAGTGAAATCTGATTCATTCTTTTAACTAGAGCTGCAAAAAAGCAAGGAATTAAATTTGGCAGAACTTATATATATATATACAGAAGATTTTTTTTTTCCTATAGGCATAAAGGAAATATCATGCTGCTCTTTAGTAGTTCATGTGGGTTCTGGCAATATGCCTGTGCAGAGTATGGTCCTCTTTTAAAGAAAACCTTTAGCAGCTGTTAGGTACAGTCTTACAGTCTTAGTTTCAGCCTACAAAAATATTGGTTGCTTGCTCTCTCAGAGGTCAGTATTTAGAATCCTCACCTGATAAATTGCTGATATCCAAGTTCATAACATTCAGTGTGATGTCTTTGGCCAGTCTTATTCAAAACCACAGTAATTTCAGAAAAATTTACATAGATAAACTCTTTTATTTGAATCTTTACTTCCTCTGCTGTTTCCTGCCTCAGGGTGTTACAGAGTTTGAGAGCACTTTGTCCCATTCAGTTGACATAATTAGGTGCTCTTTTACCAGAGCTGCTCTGTTTATGAGGGGGGCTCAAATCTTGACCTTATGCTTAGACTTTCTTTTTATCATACGAAGATGTGAATCAGCATTTGGAGCTTGTTGCTATAGCTTTGATATATAATTTCTTTTCTAATATGAATCCTTGAATTCCCTAGTGTCAACCACTTTCTAGATGCCACTGTATAGAGAAGATGTGTTTCCTATACAAAATGTGGTTCTGTCATGGCTGGCCAGTCTGTCAAACCTGTGAACCCAGATGCCCACATAAATCAACATCTCTCCCTGGCCTAGCTCAACAGAATACCTGAAGTGGAAGAGCAAGGTAATCCAACTTGGAGTGTTGATCCAGTGAAGACAAAAAACAGCACCCACAGGATTATATATCCTAAGCTTAAAGAAGAATAGCAGCTTGTTTAGATAATTTTTGACAACCTTATCTAGGATGTTGGATGTGTTTCAAATCACTGTCTAGCCAAGTAAAAGATTTAGTGTTGCAGCTGTAGTAACTACTGTCTTTGGTGCCAGTGTACTACCAATTTGGATCATAAGGTTAAAGCATTTTTCTGACTCATCCATTTTATAGGTGATTTTTATAGGTAATGTGTATCTTGGAGACTTATTTAAGCACTTAAATGGCAGGTGGTGTAGATAAAGATTGAAACTTTTAATGGAATTTCAATTAAGGATATAAAGTTGATATCTGTCTAAAGGCACTTGCTCTTTGCAAAAGCAGGACTATAAGGATATTCTTGTGAATTTTATAGCAGTTGGTCTTTAATCTGAATAATTTGTGTGTAAGGGTAAAGTTTAGAGGTTTTTTCGTTGACCTGTAAAATTTCCACTGAAAGTCCCCCTGGAAAAAGAATTAGTTTATGATTTCCATCAATACCAATACCACAATCCTTTTTGATCATGCCCCTTGTCAGTAACAAAAAAATAATTGAGCGTGCACCACCAGTATCTGTATATTTATGTATAAATTATATACATGTACTACTTTACTGTGTATTATGTACATTATAAAAGAGACCCAAAAATTGAAGTTAAAGATGAGACAAAATGAAATAAACACAATTTTAACACTTTATTAACAGTGGAAAAAATATTTTCTTCTCACACCCCAATGGATTGTCTTGCACACCTCTCTAAGTTTTCCCACTTGACTTTTGCACCTGGAGACCACTGCTCTTCCTGTGGGGAAGTGTCTCAGGCAGTATAAACAGGGTATCTACTGGCCACAGAGAAACTATCAAGTGTATGTGTGTTAGAGATTGCATTTAAAGCAGGTGCTTGTGCCAGGGTTTGATCCCTGTATATAAAATGGTTTGATTTCTTTTCTCCTCCTACATCTATATGTCTTAGACTGGGAGTAGGAAAGGCCAAACAAAGTTTTGCAACATTCTACTGGTAGGAGAAGAGAATTCTGAGGTTGTCTTGTTATTTGGCTGGTAGTATAAAACTCTAAATTAGAACATCAAAAGCAGAGTAAAATTTCCTTTTGACAGTCTCCTCCTCTATTCTTAGAAGGATGGTGATATCTTGAAAATATATGTCAAGCCCTCTATTCTGAGAACTTTCTAGAGATTTGGGGCAGGAGTGAGGGAACTGCAGGGGCTCTGTAGAGAAGTATGAATTTGTGCTGCAGCTTAAATTCTTCTGATTGTTTTTCTGTGTTTTTCTGCAGGACTTGAAGTATGATGCTAAATTTAGCCACTCCCTAAAATACTAACGTGACTTGTACATTTGAACAAGAAGTCACTTACCACATAGCTTGTCAGTATTTGGTTTCCAGTAACTTCTTGTTACTGAAGTGTAGCAAATCTCTTTATCCTTAGTTGCACAACCCAAGATGAAGAAACAAAGCTGATTAGGCACTCACTAAATTAAATTTTGTTTATGCCTTAAGAGATGTCTCAGTCCACTAGTATGAGTGACATTAGAATACAACTTCCTGTGTCCTGATTTGGTTGGCTGTCTTCGGACTTTTTTCTGTCATGTAGAGTTAGC
>WKFP01013954.1:262408-278782 GCA_011057875.1 Pterocles orientalis | reverse complement strand
TTTTTTTTTTTTTTTTTAAAGGAGAGTAGGAAGTTCTCAGGGAATGATTTTCTGGATAATATCTTAGATCCTTACTTTCACTCTACTGTTGACAAAACAAAATTAAAAAGTTAAGTGAAACCTTTTAAAGCTGTGTGAAATTGTGCTTCAAATAACTTTGTCTTGATTTGCAGGCACCAGACAAACATAATATCACACCACTCCTATCAGCAGTCTATGAGGGCCATGTTTCCTGTGTGAAATTGCTTCTGTCAAAGGTGAGATACAAATGTTTAGAACAAGTTATCCAATAGCAAAGTATATTACTGTGATTTTTTTTCAGTAAGATCATGGTGCTCCAGATAAGTTCAGAACATCAGAAACAAATGCTGTTTATGTTGCTAAACGAGAGAGGGTACTCTGATTATGGAGAAAATAGTTGAAGAAGAAAGTTCCAGGTCTTTTGCAGTGTAGCAAAAGTAAGTGAACATGAAGAGAGTATTGTGGTATTGTGAGCTCCAGCTATAGAGCAATAAACGGCAAATCAGACAAGAAAAAAAAAACACGTTCTTTCAGCGGACAGGGAGGAATGGGATTTAGCTTTGGCAGCTGCTTAAGTGTTTCAGGTGATGAAATCTCTACTGTGAAGTTGCTCAGAGGTGTGGTTTCCCTCTGCTTTTGCCAGATGACTGAAAACCCATCTGGGTTGGCAGAATGAGGGGAAGTAAACAGAGAAAGCTTGTCTTCTTACTTTGTAGAGTAAATTTTGTCCTGGGGAGAATAAGCTCAATCTGTTTCTGTTCTCCCTTTAATTCATATTACAAAGATGATCCATTTTACAAAGCAGTAGTTAATTCAGGCAATGTTTTATCTCCATTCTGATGTGCTCCTTGTTATACCTCACTTACTTTGAAAAGAGGAGGTTAACAGTGCATTTTCAGTATATGACCCCACTTAAATAATTTGGCCAAAGGATTTAATGCTGTGTAATGTTTTCATATGTCACTTCCAAGGTAAAATGGTTTTCCTTAAGTGCCTCAATGCTGCATGAATTTAACTTCACTTCTCTGATCCTGTCTAATGTTAGCTATACCTTTCTTTGAAGAAATGCTGTGACTGTTAATTTAGGATTCAAATGGTGTATCTGACTTGCTTAAATTTTTTCTAAAGACTGATTTTTAATTTAGGATCATTATATACACATTACCAAAAAAAGGTATCCTTTATACAATGTTTTTTTTTCTTTCTTTTCTGTTTTGAAGTAGTTTGCATTCTAAATAAGTTGCTCAAAGAATAAATAAGGTGCCTCAAAACTTGATTTGACACGTGAATTGTCTGGCAACTAGTAGGGGTTTTGTGTTCATTGTAATCTCTGTCAGCAAGGGCATTAACATCCTTCTTGAACCAGCTATTTTTCATGCAGCTTCTGAGAATGGATTGATTTCTATACTTGGTACAATTTGAATGGCATTGGTTAAGTTCATCAGTCATAAAGATGAGGCAATCTTACAAAGATGTGCGGAATGTTGTAAGAAAGTGAATCTGGAGTAGGAGATTAGGTTAGAAAAATGTTTCTGCATAGTTTGGGAAAGCTTGTATTCTCCGATTTCTTCATGCAGAGCTAAATGTTATACCACATCTGCTTGCATTCATTCATATGGCCTATCTGATGAAATATTTTTGAACTGGAGTTTTGCTCATCAGCTCACTCTGTTTTGAGGCAGATCTTATATTAAGAGGTTGTTCTTTCTCTTAATACAGTTATCCTATGACCCTTCTTTGAACATTTGTTGTTACACCTTGTTTGTTGTCACACCTTGTTTGTAATATAGTCTGAGTTCATATGTTCTTTGACAGCAGATACCAGAGAGATAAAATCATAGAATGGTTTGGGTTGGAAAGGACCTTAAAGATCATCAAGTTCCAACCCCCCTTCCATGGGCAGGGACACCTTCCACTGGACCAGGTTGCCCAAAGCCTTATCCAACCTGACCTTGAACACCTCCAGGGATGGGGCATCCACAGCTTCTCTGGGCAACCTGTTCCAGTGTCTCACCAGAAAAGAATTTCTAATATCTAAATCTACCCTCTTTCAGTTTAAAATCATTACTCCTCATACTGTCACTACACTCCCTGATAAAGAGTGCCTCCTGATCTCTCCTGTATACCTCCTTCAGGTACTGGAAGTCAATAACCTCCTTAACATATTTTTAATCAGAAAAACAAAAATAATGAATTTTGTACTTTCACAAGTTTTGAGAACTGATGAACAGTGATGCATATTTCCTTAGTCTATTTGCATAGCACAAATTTAACTTGATCAAAACGCTAATTTTTTTAAGATTATAAAAGGAATAAGTGATTGTTCCCCTTTACCTGCTAAGATTAGATTTAATATAAATCTGTTGGATGCAGTTGTTGATTCAGAAACGGAATTCCTTTAAGTTAGCATTCTGTACTGTCTTCTACAGTATATGAATTGTGGGGATGTTTGTAAACCTTTCATGTAAGACTTTTGAGCTATTTGATACTTCTATTATCTTAGTCAAGGTTAATCCTCCAGGATTTTTGTAAACTTTCTGTTATTGCAGAAGATTCATTCATCAACTGGAAGTAAGCTGGTTCCTCTTTCATGTGGTGTGACCACAGAGCATTCTTTAAACAATCTTACACTGAAAACAGTAAAGCCATCAAAAGTATATGGGCATAATTCACTTTCAGAGGATAATAAACGCATAAATAGTAGAGCCACTGCATCAAGATTCTAAGCTCTTAAACTGACTAGAATGATTAGTGTGGCCACTTGATTTTAAGCTGAAGTAGCCTGGGCTGCTGCAAACCTGTTTTCTGTTGTTGATTCTGGTCATTCAGCAGTTGCACGGTATAACACAGCCAAGCTGCTTCTAAGCTCGTATCATATTAGAAACAGTTTATACTCATAAGAGCTTAACTTGAAACATACTGGGGGATCTATGCTGGCTCTTATCAGTTCAGTCTCTACAGAAGTTTTTAATGTACATGTCACATGACTAATACAATTTTTTGGTAAATTATACTAATAGTTGACATTACAACAGCTGTTCATTAAAAAGCAGTGATTTGTTTTATGGAATTTCAAGTAACTTTCAGCAAGGTTTTCCTATGATAAAGCACAGTTTGTTATTGTTATTCCTCAGAAAGGACTGTTTTGGGGATCTTAGCTAGTGCTTACCACACATGGAAGTTGAATGCTGTGATGACACTGTCTAAAATACAAATTACTTTTTGAAATAGTGAAGGCTGGTGGCTTATCTGGGAATCACTGGCAGCCTGCGTATAGCTGAACTGATAGAATCATTTAGGTTGGATAGTCGAGTCCAACCATAAACCTAATACTGTCAAGCCCACCATTAAACCGTGTCCTTAAGCATCACATCTACAGGTCTTTCAAGTATCCCCAGGGGTGGTGACTCAATCACTTCCTTGGGCAGCCTGTTGCAGTGCTGGATAATGCTTTCAGTGAGTAAATTTTTCCTAATATCCAATCTAAACCTCTTCTGGTGCAAGTTGAGGTCATTTCCTCTCATCCTATCACTTATTACCTGGGAAAAGAGACCACCACCCACCTCCCTACAACCTCCTTTCAGGTAGTTGTAGAGATCCCTCTCCCCTGAGCCTCCTTTTCTCTAGACTAAACAACTCCAGTTCCCTCAGCAACTCCTCTTAGAACTTGTTATAACAGTTATATCTTTTATACTCTAAATGCTGATACACTGGTGGAGGGTTTTCTAAGTTCTTTAAACTGTGATTCAAGATGAATAGTGAGTGGTAGGTCAGTTACTACATGGTTCTGTTTTTCTGCAAGCCTAAATTCCTTCAGGTTTTCTGAGCTTAACATCAACGAACAGCTTTGAAGCCCTTTTGATTTCCACGTGGACTCTAATCTGAGAGTGCTATTTAAACAGTAGAAATAATCACCACCTGCAAGAGAAGCCTTTCTTCTCCCAGGACAACTAAGATAATAACTGTCAAATACCTGTTAGATCTCTCTGATTTTTAGAGGAAAAATCCATAAACAATGGGTTTCAGTGGTCTCAGCCTAAGCGTGTGTTTGCAATGACCAATTAATCATTCCTTGGGAACAGACAGGTTCATCTCACCTTCATATCCAACAGAATAGTGATACTGCAGCATACTGTTTGAGCCAAGGATTTTGCATAGTAACGGGAGAGGGGTAAACATTATGATTGCTCCTGTCACTGGAGTGAATTTAGTGCATACGCACAAAATGTATGCCTGTATTCTGCTACCTGAATGGTACTAAAGAAGGTTATCTGCCTGGAAGGAATTACTCCAATTATAAGTAACCTTCTATGAATTCTTTACTGGAGTTCTCAAGACAATTTTATTTTCCCGGACTCTTCCCCTGATAGCAGAAGCCTGTCTCGCTGCCCCACAGCTCACTGCCACCAAACAAAACAATCTGTTCAGTTCGTATCTTGCACTAGGGTTCTCCAGGGTCTGCAGGGAAGATGAACAGCTGCAACAGGATCAGTTTGGCCAGTGGACCACAAAATGAGCACTGCTGCCTTGGAAACCACTGTAAAGCCATCTTTTCAGAATGACAGGTTGAATATTTACAGGACAGTGGAGGTTTCAAAGATGGAAATATTCTATGTTATGAAAAGTAGTATTAGCAGCAGTTCATTATTTTGTTAGAAACAGTTACAATGGGAAGTTTAGTGGGCTGAGAGTTGTCTTGGGAAGAGAGATATTACATGTTGAAGCTTAGTGAGGTTTTATGGGTATAATCTTTTATTGGTAAAGCAGCTCTTGAAATTCTTGGTCCGTTATGTTCTTAGAAAACTATTGGTTGTCCTTTACTATTAATCTGTGCACTTCCTTCCTTGTAATGTAACTGAGAAGAGATTTGTACTTAAACAACAGAGAGTTCACATGTAAAACTAAAGATAAACCTCTGTGGTACATCCTCTTGCCACCCACATTGTTTTTCCTGTCACTTGATTGAGCAAATACACATTTTAAAGTGAGACTTGCATACTTTCTCAAGAGGAGGTATTCTGGAATCTGACTTATTTTCAGGAAACATCTCTTGAGTTCTGTAGTCAGTCCTGTGTTCTATAATAACTTTTATCCCTTTATTTAACTACCCTATTTACAATTTAGTTTGGTTTTTTGCTTTTATGTCTGAGAGTGCTACACAATGCTGAAAACAAACATGACTAGTTAATAATTCTTTGCTTCTCTTTTGCTCTCCTTACATAATTCTGGCACTGAAGCTGTGTTTGTGCTCACTGTTCTGCAGTTTGGCTATTTGGTGCATTTCTGTTACCCTCTATTCTCCTGTTGCATCCCTGTTCTGGTTGCCTTTTAGATGTAGCATAGCTTATGCAAAACAAACTTGATCAGAATGATTTAGGCTTTTTTTCCATGTAGCACTAGGGATTTTTTCAAAAGGGGAGAGAGAAGCATGGTTCTAGATGGATGTAGTCTTTTATGATATAGAAAGATAATAGTATGATTTGTTAGTAAGTATGGTCTTCTGGAGGTTACCTGTTTAATTTAGCATGTGAAAAAGCTTGCTGCACCATAGGTTTCATAGAAGTGTATAATAGTGAATTCTTGCATTCATATGAGTAGTTGCTGGAAACAAACACAAGTGCTTCTGTTTCTCTTAATTGATACTTTTTTGGTCTTGCAAATTCTATGTGACAAAAGTTTACATGACTTTTTCTTCTAGTTCTAAAGTAAATTTTGAAATTTAGATTAGCTGCATGCCGAATAGTTTTGTACATAAATCTTACCTGTTTGGTTTCTAAATTTAAAACAGTGTGCTGCACTAAAAAGCTGTATGTAATCAATATAATCATCCTAGGTAAGTAACTTTTGTGACGTGCTCAATTTATAAAGCCAGGCTGTATTAATATTTACAACCCTTCTCAATGTCTTTACAGGGTGCTGATAAGACTGTGAAAGGCCCAGATGGACTAACTGCCTTTGAAGCCACTGACAACCAGGCAATCAAAACTCTTCTTCAGTGATGGATGGACTGATATCTTATATGTCTCTCCTGTGGCCTCACACTGCTGCCTGTCTGTCACTCTGCATCTTCCAGCTTCTTCAGCTAAATACTTTGGGGGGAGGGAAATTCTTTATGAATTAGACTAGTTAGGGACTTGTATCGAAGATAATCTGTTTGGAGAGGGTTGTATAATGAACGGTGTCCCTCTAGGGCTTCTTTTCAGTGCACAATCGCTTCCCATTTCTAGTGAAAATGGAAGAAGGAAGACAGACCATGTTCTTGATTTTTTGGCTTGTAAACCTCCTAGGTTAGTACTAAGATGTTGAAAGTACTGTGTTACGTACCTGAAACTAATTCTGAAGGAGACAATAGTCCCATGCTATTAGTGTCTGCCATAATCCGAAGTGTAGTGATGTAGGTGGCTGGATTGCTTTTCTCTCTTTTCTTTCAGTGGGTAACTTTATTCTTCTGCCTGGAGCTTAGGTTGCAGTTTTGAAGACTTTTGATACTATTATTGGAGCTGTTCTTTATATTGACTAATTGGGTGTCACACTAATGTTTTTCTGACTCTTGAGTAAACCAGGAAAGATCAGTTGAGGCCTGGTGGTATTACACTCCAGAATATCTGCCAAGGTACTTTTGGATGCTTGAATTTGAGGTTTTTCTTTCCCATGTTTGTTCTAGTCCAGGACAGACATTTTAAGCAAATGTTTTTTGAGAGAGTTCAAAGTGTCACTGTAGTTATTTCCAAAAGGATTGTAAGATGAAGTTTCTTTACTCACCATGTCAGCATAAAATTTATAGACACGTGAAAGCTACAGGCTGTTTGGTACACAAGGATAATCATGTCAAATGTGGAAAATGAACAGTAATTATTTAGACATTCCTATCAAGTGAATATTGATGCTGAACTTTTCTGGTAAGCTTTTAAAATACATGTAAACTTTCTAAATTCAGGTGTTAGGAACAGGAAGATGTACGAATAGAAGTCTTAACTTGCTCTAACTACTGGAGAAAAAAACACCAAACTTTTAATTGTGCGTATCTTTGAATCAGTGTTTCATTGTTGGCTGAAATAACTTATTAAACTTCATTAAGTTATGGGACTTGTTCTGAAAGTTCCCATTGCAACCATACCATGTTAACCGTTGACTTTTACGTAAGATTTAGTATATCAGTAAGTATGACAGTACTATGACAGCCTTGATAATTCATGGGAAGGTATTTAGTGATGTTGCAGGGATTCCATCACATCTTATGGTCCTCAGGAATGACTGAGCTTCTGGCTTTCATCTTGAAAGTGTTCATTATACTGCTGATTCACACAAAACTGAACAACAGGTTTTATAACAGAAAAGTGTGTACCACAAACTATACATCTTCCTCTTTTTTGGAACACAGATTTCAAACTTCCTGATATCATACCCAATACTGAAAATAAATGTATATAGTGTGTCATGCTGAATGCTTAAACAAAAGTAGCCGATATTATTTTGATATTACTGTTGAAATTGAGAGGATATGTAGAAGTAGGCTGGTAACTACATACATTCAAATTTAATGGAGACTTAGTTTTACTTGAATCATGATGCATATTATGATTGAATGTCTCAGCTATAAAAAGCCTTGCATTTACACTGTAAAAAGAGAGCAGAAACTGATTTACATATACACATTCCATAAGAAAAGCGATGGAGAAAACAATCAACTATGGCCATAAACTGTACAGAGCAATTACTCACCACTTCTTGGAGATGCGTGGCAAGGAAGAGCAAAAGCGTTGGATATTAGTGATAAATCAATTGGTGAGCTGCTGATAAATGAACAAGCATGTTTGGTGAACAGTGCTTTTAATAACTATTTAAGGAGAACTCTTTTATCTCTGATCAGTGGTGGATTGTCATGTCATTGTAATAGTGTGAACACAGACTATAGGTTTAACTCTATTCAGCTATGAAAGTAACCATCTTTGGCATAAATTTGCCTCCATATTATGCTATTAAATACTTAGCGATTAAAATACTAGTCTAGAAAACTGCAATCTGTTTTTATGTGGAAAAGTGGATTATTCAAGTTATTTGTGTTGATTAGTGTCAAGTTGTCTGGCCATAGTGGTTTTGGGTTTTTTTCCTCTGTATTTTTCCCTGCCCTTCCCTTCAACTCTCATTTAAATGAGCATTATCAAAGAAACATCATCTTTGTACTAACTCTTCTGGTGATTTACTGAGGCAGTTTTGCCTCCCTTTTTCTATACTTACGTGAACACCTTACTTTTTTCTTACTTCACTTGAGGAAAAAAAAGTGAGCAAACTTCAGTGAGACAAGTGTTAATTTGGCTGTAATATATAACCAAGCTGCCTTTTGAGATAGTTAAAAGATGGTATTTTATGTTTGGCTCATAAAGAAGAGATACCTTTTAGCTTTTTGCACTACATAAGAGGTGATTGATCATTTTGCCCAGGATTTAAAAAAAAAAAAAAAAAGTAAAAAAGCTTGTCTTTTGTAATTGTCTAGAAACTGGGTTTGTTCATTTGTTCCCTTCTTGTTAGCTATATTGTAAAAAAAATAGGTGGCTGCCTGTGTCTTTGAGAAGATCCTAACTAGATACAAATACCAAACTGTAAATTATTTTACATTCTGTAAACAATTAAATACTTTGTCAGACTGGAATCGCATATACTTGGAAATATACTCTGTTCTTAAATATTTTCCTTTGAAATTTGTGCTAAGTTATAACCTTAAGTATATTCTGGATTTTGTACCCTCTGCTCCTTTTTCTTAATGGCGAGCGAATGGCAAAAGGAGTATGGTAGTTAAATGGAACTTTATCCTTGAACATAACATTGAGTAATTTGTAGAAGAGGCTGGTAAGAATGGAGTGTCCTAGGTCAAGCAATTGCAGTGTTGCATGCAAAATTTCAGAATGAACTTGTCTTAATTATATTTTGTAAATGGATAAACAATCATCTTTCTACGCAGTGATGGAAGAAATTTAGTGCTCTGTGCATTTTCATATTTGACTTCCCCTTTTCACCACTGTTAACTGTTTCGACACAGTTGGGTTCATCATTATCATGGTTCATAGACATCAGAATGCTAAATGATATGTATTTTTAAGTTTGTGTTGCAAGAATGAATGGAATAAACTTGAATTGTGCGATATGAGAATGTGGAGTTTTATTTCCCTTTCTGCTCCTGTGTTTTATTAGTCTCTGGATACAACTTTTTATTTGCTTGGAAAGCATTTAAGCTCCAGCACATCTACAGTGATTAAAATCTTCAGATACTTATAAAATGTAAATGTGAAATGGAAGCTGCTTTGAGAAATAAATATATAAATTTGGTTTTGTGGGGTTTTTTTAATTACATCAATTTAAAAGAGGTTTTGATTAATTCTCTGGTCTTATAGTCTGCATTTCATATGTAAATGATAATTCATAATTTGAAGATCTCATTCATGTTAAATTCTAAGAGACATATTGTAGATAGAGGGATGTTCCTCCTATTACCTTTGAAGACTAAAGCAATTTATTCTCTCCTTTACTTCATCAAAGAAACTGAAACATTTACAGAAAGTGCAGCTAAAGTATAAATAAAATGGGTATTTTTTTTATTTTTGTTGCATATTCACGGTGACTTTGTCAGAACTTCCTATTATAACTTGTCAGTAGAGATCCAATTTCTTGAATTGTTTGATGTGATTTATCTGAAAATATACACTTAAAGAAAATACAGGAAGGTGTTTTGTCAAACTGGTAAAAGTATAGATATGGAAAAATATTTCAAAAGAAACTTAATTTGTCTGCTTTTCTATGCTAAACTTTGAAAACACAGACTTCTAATGCTGTGTACACAACCTTTCAGTCAAATATTGGAAAAAAGAGATATGTTCATCATTAATACCAAAGCAGCTCAAGTAGTGTGGTGGCCAGTGGCAGCTCATGTGTGTGCCTCGGTTCCTGTGTTCATCTGTTGGTTTTTTGTTTTTTAATGGAGAGCTTTTCTGTAGCAGTAAATACTAGCTAAGGTTCAGAACACAGATTTCTTTCACTCGCATTCCTCAGTGCCTGTATACATATACACACTTTTCCTAACATTTGTTTATGGCTGATCTTCTGGACCTAATGGATTTCTCCAAAAGGAAGTTGGCTGAAGAAAACAACATTTTTAGTTGGATCACTTAAATTTGTTTCTCTGTTTTGAGAAAAGTATATTCTCAAAGCTCTGCTCAAAATATTTTTGTTCTAGTAATCTGGCATCTTGGAACAGCTTTCAGCTAAGTCATGCCATAAATTTACTAGATGCGTTGTTCAGAAAGCACTTTGTTTCATGTAGTGCCTTGAAAGGCTTCAAAAGCATATAGTGTTTGCCTGCTCAGGAAGTGAATGAGTGTTTTTCCTAGGAGCAGTGCTCCTTTCTCCCTGCTTTGTAGTCAAAACAGTGTTTAAAATAATTTTAAACTAAGAAATGTTGGATTTAGATACTGTTGCTTGCTATTGTGATCTAATGTTAATTTGGAGAGTCTTTCTTCAAATAGAAGTCCTAGAATCTCTCTATTCTTCAGTCTTCAAATTGCATTTGGAAAGCATCTGTGTGCACATCTCCGTTCTCCTATGTCCTAAATGTCTGTTTTCAGGAATAGTGCTGGCTGCTACAGAATACAAGATTCCTTTGTATTTCACATTGAGTTCCTGTTTTCTACAGATATACCTTCATTTTGTAAATTTCTAAAACTATGAAGAGAGGCATTCCTTTTCATGCACTCAGATTCATCTCATGGCCATTAAATTTGAGAGGCAGGACAGTGTGCCAAAACCACAATAGACTGCATATCTTAATTCATTTATCAAACTTAAAATTCATTAAAGGAAAACTTATTTCAGTTGTCTCAATCTGAGCATAAATTTGAAGGATCCAAAACTGAAAAAAAAATAAAATTACCTACAATAAGCTCAAGTTTGGTGCATATATAAAATTATTTACCTTTGAAACATTCCTTCACATGTCTTTCTTATAATTTTCCTCTTAACTGAAATAATCCCTCAGTACATTCAGAAGAAACTTAACTTGTTCACCAAAGGTTTTGTTTCAAAGTAAAGAAACTATTTTCTAGTTTGGACCAATGTTTACTATTTTGCCTCAAAAGTGTGTGGAAGTGGGAAGTCTTAGAAAGTGTGTAACTCTTCGTGGAAATGAAATTAGACTTCCTCTTTCTTTTTTGGAATACAATTTTAATTAAGAAATATAGCCTTTTATTTGAAGAGTAACATACTGTGACAAAATCAATTTCTGGATCCACCACAAAAAATGCACCCATTTCTTCATTTGTTTTCAGTGGAAAACCAACAGATGTGTTTCATGTGTGGTTTCACCCCCCAACCCCCCCCTTTCCAACTTACCAGTGGAGCCACCAAACCAGATCTGTATTTGCATGTTGCTATGTAGTGATTCATTGTGGTTTCTGTTTAGAGCACTGGTATCCCTGGAAAGATGCATGATGCCCTAGACTTTTGTACTGTCTCCTAATCTACTATAGCACAGGGCAGATATAGAAGTTTAATCAGGACTAAGATAAAGACATATCTGAATAGGGTTGTTATTACCTAATTCATTTTCTGCATGTGGAAGAATTCCTGGTATCTATCTCTTGGCATGCAGAGAGTGAGAATAGCTGCCATCATTAAAGACTGTTAAACAGTAATTTGTCATATTGGATGAGCTGTGGCCATCATAAGATGGTAGACTTCTAGAAAGAGCAAATACATTCTAGTGTTAGTTTCCAAAAGTCTTTCCTAAAGTTTATTCTTGTTAATTATATGTATTTAATTTTGGGGGTTTTTTTGTCTTGCATGTGCTTTAGAAAGCTTCCTAAAACAAGAATGCTTTCTAGTTTTCTCATTGTCCCTTTGCATAAAGCGAAGCTGTGACTTTACCTTTTACAACAGAAATGTGTCTTTATCTTATTTTTTAAAGAAAAATGTAGCCAATGTTTGTGTGTACCTATCTTTGATATAAGAACAGTTGTGCCGAAGGATACTTCCCAACTATACTTTTCACAAATTGCCATGAAAACCTAGTCCTGCATCTCATACCAATGTGGGCAAATCCTGAACAGTAGGCATGAGTAGAATGCAGGAGGAAATGTTTGAGTTCATGTTTGAGGCATTGGATGAGGTATCGTTAGAACTGGGATCAATACAACAGCAACAGACTTGTTTTGTGATCATGCGCAGACCTCTTTATTTCACTTCTCAAGAGGAAACCTTAATTTATTTTCTTATTTTATTGTGCATTTAGCCTGTAAGTTGATTGAAGGATTATCTTGAGACTTGACACACCTTAAAGGTTTTGTGTGTGTGTTTTGCAGTCAGTGTCAATAACCTCAAAAGTACAGAAGACCTTATTTAAACAGAGAAGTGAAACAGATGGGAAGCACACCAATTTCTGGTGTCAGAGGTTTAAAACGTAAGAACAAAGCCCAAGCTTATAAATTAATGAAATTCCTGAAGATAGCTATAAATTAAATATTTATAAAGCCATATTAAACAATAACTTGAAAGAAAAAAGACCCAGCCTACAGCAATAAAGCTGCGTAACCTGTATACTTAATAAGGAGGGGCTGCTAAAGCTGTGTTCTCACTATAAACAGCGGGAACATTCCATATATTGGTCATTCTCTCTTGTCTGTTTAAGAGAAAAAAAAAAAATGGCACTTAGCAGATGGTTGCTTTGAGGAAAAGATTATTGCCTTGTTCCCAGTTTGCAAAGCTCAGAGGTTGGGTTTGAAGACTTTTTTTATTTTTTTTTTTACTGTTAGAGGTGAGATTTAGAGATTGTAGAGAGTGTGAAATGTACTAGAAATTAATGTAAAAATTTCACTGGATGGTTTCTAAAGATCATGTTCTGTGAACTGCCATGTTTGTTCTCCACCTACCAGAGCTGACCTGTGACACATCCTCCCAATTCTCTCATTTTTATATGCCCTTCATGAATGTACAGCTTTCAAAAGCTCTTTCTGTTTCTAATAGGTGGCTAGAAAGTAGACAGAGAACATGTTGATATTATTAGAAAATACTCCATCTAAGGCTGTCATCTTTAACAGGAAAGGAGAAATTAAAAACACAGGAAGAAAGACTGAGGAGAAATTAAATAAAGACTTTTTCTCTCCTATATCTTTGCTACTGCAGGCTTGTTCTTCACTTTAAATATTATGGCAGTATGTCCTCTCTTTTCTTATCAGATGCTTTATCTCCTTCCTGCTTTTCTTCGTATAAGGTGTATGCTGAGTAGTTGTAAGACTGCAATAGTGTAATTTACTTTCTCCTTGTTTTTTTCCTGAAACCTACTGGAAGACACAGTGGTTGCAAAATACAGTAATATCAGTGCCACAGCAATCCTTGGTGCTACCCTGAATAAATGTAGATACAGCATAAGTATTTCAACCTGCACATTATTTGAGTTCTTGGCACCCTTTTGGCTTCTTCTCTCATAATGCTATGGGTTGGTAGGAAGAATGTGAATGACTCTTTATTTGTTTCAACCTTTGGAACAAGATAATTTTCTTAAACCTGCAAGGTACTTAATTTGCATACTGAACCACTGATGGGTAATACATCATACTGGTGGCAGAAATAGACATCATGAATGTTGTGGTCCTGCTTTTTACAGTGTAGTTGGTCTTGTGCCTCCAATTTTCTTGTTAGTTGTGATACAGCATAATTCAAATTATACCTGGACAAACGCACCCCTCCAAGATTAGTAATTTTAATAGCAGAATGACTCAGGAACAGATGTTTTGTCGTGTTAATTAGAAGTGACGGTTTAGTGAAGATCAGGATTTAAAAGACCAGCTGTAATGCAGAAGGGTAAAAAGGCAGACCTAGAAGCCGGAGAGGAGCTGTAGTAAATTTTGCAGTATTTTAGAATTTTGCACCAACAAACAAGGCAGGCATCTGAAGAACGTAAAAATAAGATCCCATAGTGACTGAGTAGTTTTAATAGACCATTTTCAATTTTGAGCTCATTTTTTCACAGTTACCATTGGAGACAAAACACTTCAATAACAGTTATAAGCTAAGCTCATAAACATCTGAGCTTCAGACTGGGGAAATGGGGGGCCATAGTTATTGAGGTGATAAGGCAAACAAACGTATTACATTCTGGCTTTGTGTTATACAAACCAGCCTGTTTTTCCAGGCATTTGGTATTTTAATGAATGAGACTTGTGGTGTATTTGTGAGATATAATCCATAATCCCAATGACTGAAACTTATTTTTTCTTATCATTAGTATTTTGACTTACAATGTTCTGTAACACTTCTGTGTTTGTGCTGAAGACGTTGTTTATTGCCTTCCTGCTCCAAAATGATAGATGCAACATGCTCTATGAATTTTTTTTTTTTTTCAGAAAAGCTTAGGTGTCTACTGTTCAGCCATTTGGACTGAGAAATGCTGTTCTGTTCAACTGGAGTTGTACTATAAAACAGAGGCCCATGTCGATGCAGAGTTGCCTGCTGCACACACAAACATTCTCACAGCAGAGAGCAGCTGTGACACATTGTGGACTTCCAAATGCATTCCCACTGGTGGCTGTGAAAACCCATCAATAATTTCATGGCAATCTAAGCCAAAAATTGTCACCTTTCAAAAAAACCAGATTGTTTTTCTTTTCTTATAGTGACAACTTATCAGAGTGAGAAAATGATGATTTGAAAGAGGTAACGTGAGCTTGGCCTGTCTAGTATAAGCCTTCTACAGAAAAAGGTGTATTCTGCTGGATCCTCTCCCAAGGAAACGTTCAAACCATGGCCAGGTGCTAGGTATATGTGCAAGGATGCACCTACTGATTGGTTATGTTGCCTCATTTACAGAGCATTTAGAACATTTGTTCAAGTGCTCTCTGTTCTGCTGTTAAAAAGCTGATGGGTAAAACCAGCAGCCTAAAACTGCTTTTATCATTCTTGACAGCAGTCATATTAAGAAAAGCAATCATACTTGCTGTGGATGCACACTGAGAGGGTAGCAAGTTCCTTTTCAAGTTTTGTTTAGTGTAAGAGGCTAATAGCTAGTAAAGAAGTCAACTTATTAATGTATTTGATCAAATCAAAATATAAAGCTTGTCTTAACAGAGGTTTTGAAATGATGCTAAGTTTATTTTTTGACAGGTTAATATTAAGAAGTATTGTCACCGCAGTTGGGGTTTTTTCAGGCTTTCTTTTGTCCTAATGAGAAATTCAGTCAGCTTTTTCTTTGTGTTCACAAATTCACCTATCCATAATGGTAGATGAATTGATTAGTCTGTCTCTCAGTTCTCTCTTTTAAGGCTGGAATGTATGCTTTTTGTGCTCTTTGATCAAAATAGAATAAACCCTTGTAGCCTGGGGGAAACTTATGTATATGTAAAATAGGTAGAGTAACATTGAGTATAGAAGTTGGTTTCTTTTTTTAAATGTATAACAACAAGAACTAATGAATTTTTTTTTCTGCCAGCTTAATTCTACATAAATGGATCCCATCAGGCATCTTTGTTATCACAACTGATACCTAATATATAAAAATTTCCTCTTGAGAATTGAAGAATTCAGGTCAATTTGATCCAAACACTCTTTCTAGTGAGAATGTAATGTACTAAATGAATGTACTTGGCTCTGAGTGGCAGGTAATAAGCAGGTATGGAAATAGCTGTGGGAATCTTCCACTTCATTTGCAAAGACAAAACAAAAAGCCACACCCAGGAAAAAAAACCCAAAACAAAACACCACCACCAACAACGATAAAAACCAACACAGCAAAAATGAGCTCTCTGTTGCTACCTGAGATAGTTGGGAGATTAATGTCCCGTCCACCAAGCTGGGAACTGCAGCTTACTCAACTTCTATCTGTGTTTTGATACAGTAGTGTATAAAAGTTCTCATTGTCTCCATACCTGTACCAGTAGCATCTTAAAACTGGTTGCCCAAAAGTTATGTGACTACACCAGAGAAACATGAGATATTGGGCCTCGTAAGATCTGTGTATTAGCCATTGCTCTCTATTTTCCCCAGTGTCTTCAGGCTAATGTTTCCACATAGTTGTTTCAGTGGATAGCCAGGCCAAGTGTCTACAGGAGGCCAGATCTTCTCAAAAGCTTTGATCTTTCCTATTCTACTTCTGTGAGATATAATGCTTCCCTTTCTTCAGAAATATTAGGGGAAAATATTAGGAAGAATCTTAAATAGTTTCACTGTTTTCATCTGTGGTGTTTAGCTTTTATAAAGCTAAAGTTGAGCTTTGAGTCTTGTCCCTGCAGCAAGTTATTTTTTCAGTAAAGGAACTCGGGCTGATACAACATAGCAAAGAACTATACAAGGGGGGGGGGGGGGGGAGTGGTTTTT
>WKFP01013954.1:246421-260378 GCA_011057875.1 Pterocles orientalis | reverse complement strand
GGGGGGGGGGGGGGGGAAGTCTTTTAGTTGCAATTTCAAATACGTGAAAGCCAAATAAGTGAATGTTGCAGCTTTGAATTTCTTTGGCTCAATATTTTCTTTCTAAATGATGCTATTACTTAATCATAATCTGTAAAACCACTATATTCTGCAGGGTGGAAATGACATTGTGAAATACAGTGTTGCAAAAAGCACAGGAAAGCAGTTGTAATGCTTATTCCTGAAATAGACAAACAAAGCAGCCCTTCTAAAATGCAAAAGTGTATTTAAAATTGGCATTATATAAGAGAACAACAATTACCAAGCACTCCTTTCCAAGGACTTTCTACACTTTCAGCCTCTCTCTCTTCTTGTAGGGAATAACCAAGTTCTATTTTTTTTTAATAGCTCTTTGTAAGTTGTGAAACTTTTTTCTGTTTTGGTGTAGAGTCCTTATGCATAAAAGTTTGAGAAACAGTCACCTAATCCAGTAATCCTTAACGCAGAAATAATAAAGATAAATTTATATGTCAACAAAATAATCAAGCACTAAACTTCTGTATTGTAATAAGCAATCCCAATAGAGGATGGGAGGTATGATGTGGCAAAGCTTTGGGTTCTCCTGCTAGGGTCCTGTCCTTGAGGCAGCTCCCCATCTTCTAGCTAGCAGTGGCAGGAGTGCCTGTGTAGGCTGGCTGCAAATAACTTCATTTTTCACAGCTGTCACTTCTAAGTTTGGTTTAAGCACTGTTAAACACCTTTTCAGTGTATAGTCTTGCAGGCCTTTGTCAATGAGCTTCTGTGAACTACAACAGAGGAAGAAGAAAGTCTTTATTGCAAGGGTAATGTGTGGAGGACTATTCGTGCAGTTTTGCAGAGACTGCAAATTGACTGTCTCCAATGACTCGTGGTGTCTCAAAACATTCCAGTTGTAGATAAGAAGATGGCCAGGAATGCACCAAAGGCCTTACTAACAATGAACTCAATCCTGGAGGCTCTGATAAGGCCAAGCCTCATAGCCTCGTGATGTCCAGTTGTAGATAAGAAGATAGCAAAGAATTTGCCGAAGGCCTTACTCCATGGACTGGCAAAACCCCTGCTGAGTAAGGCCATCAACGATGGACAGCAAACCCCTGCTGAGTCTAAGGATGGACATCGAACCCCTGCTGGGTCTAACAATGGACTCTCCCGTCTTGCTCTTACAACAAAGTAGCAAATACGTGCTGAGCAAGTCTCTGGCTCTAAGAGGTGAACAAGCAAAGAGAAGGAGTGTGCTTGCACCCACCACCTGAGGACTCCTGAGATGCTGACAGACTGATGGAGCAACGCTCCCCCCCACCTCCAAGATGTCGACGCTTTTCTCCAGGGATCCAAAGAGTGGTGAGAACTTTTTTCTCTCTTCTCTCTTTTTCATTTCTTTTTCTCTTCAAGTATTTCTTGATCTCTCTCTCTGGCACATATGGCAACACCTTTTGGGGCTCCTTTTGGGGCTGTTTTAGCAGGTTCTCTGTAGGCTGTTTATTTTAATCTTGAAAAGTGATTGCAAGTGTTGTGAGCGGTTGCAGGTTAAGTGATTGCAAGTTTTGTGAGTGACTGTGGGTTTTTTAGTATTGTTGGAGATTATGCTGTTGCTGTCACATTGCTGTAAGATTTGGTGTTGTTGGCGGTTGGTAGTGTTGTCATGAAGTGTCTTTACCAAGTAATTTGTTTTCTTTTATAATTCTGTTAAGTTTAATGCCAGCTCGTTTTGAGGGCTTGTTAGTAGGTTTTCATGTAGATTGCTTATTTTGGTAGTGCTTATTACTAACCCTAGTGATATTGGTAATTACTATGAGATTTTGTGTTATTAGTGGATGGTAAAATACTTATGGATTGTCTTTACCAAGTGATTTTCCTTTTCCCTTGACTCTGTTGTATACCTCACATTTTCCCTTTTCCCTAAACAATTACATGCATTAAAATTATAAGCCAATATGCAATTCTTTGGTGTCGTTTCACCTTAATTTGCCCCAAGGGAATATATATATATATATAGAACCTCTGCGAACCCCACTCGTCCCACCCAGGGTGGTTCTATGAGCTGGGTCGCGACATAATTTATTGGAGCCTAGTGTAAAGGAACTGGTATAAGATAAGAGTGGTGTACACTGTCATGGCTTTTTAGAAGCGTGTCCCTGTCACTACAGCAGTAGTGGGAGAATTACAGATATCCACAGTACAGAAAGACACAGTAGACAGCCGATAGATTGTTGCTTTTTGCTGCTTTCCTCTGCTGAGAAAAAAGGATGTTTCAAATGATTAACTGGCTGTCTTCAGATTCAGCATTTCCTTATGTGGCAGATTTTGTTTGATCTTCAGACAAATTATTTATGCTGCAGTTTGATGGACCAGTTAAATGCTGCTGAAAAGGCAGATTCCAACCTGCCCCTCATCCTGTCTTGGGCTGAGCTCCAGCCTCTTTTCCTGCATTAGCAGGAGTGCTCACCTGTTCCTAAAGAAAGCTGAAACTGCAGAAAAACATAGCCTAACAGCAATAACAAAATATGATAAGCCTGAGATAATATTTTAGCTGTTCTTAGTGAAAAGAAGCAAATTTTTCTTTCTTAATTTACAGCAGTGACAAAAATTGTACATCGTTATCTGTGGATTCATCTGGCACATTCCTCAGGCTTGCTAGATCTTTCCAAAGTTTCTTGTAATCCTCACTGGCCACAAGAATCTAGAATAATCAAGGGGATATAGTCACCTTGCTGTTCACCTTCCCTTTCAGTTCATTAATATGTGCATTGAATGTCCTCACTCTGGTCGTAAGGCTGGTCCCTAGGTCACTCTAGTATTAACCTCTGTCAACAGTGAGAAATAGCTACTTATGCCTAATTCTGTCTCGCTTGGGTTTTAAATTGTGCCACAACTTTTCCCCATGCTGGTTGCCAGGTTTCTACAATAGCTTCTAGTGATGGAGGTTGTAAAGTCTTTGGAAAGTTTGAACATTTTCTATCCAGAAGTTTCTCTATTTAAAATCAATTGGATATTGACCGGGAGGCAATAGAGAAGAAACAATATGGGCAATTTTTTTTTAAAGTATAGTCCCTTAACAATCAGTAATTATCCTGTAACTTTACAGTCCTTCAGAACTCTGAACTGTAACTTCAAAGGAAACAGAGGATGCAAGCATCCCAAACACATAAATAGACAGGCTAGCCAGAAGTTCTATTTTTCCCCAAAGTCCTTGTGAAGCATCCTACGCTATAAATTGCTCTTTGCAAGGGTAAACATATGCTTAGGGCAGTAATTGATTCTTTTTCTGAATGAATTAATTGATTCCCTGCCCCTGCCACTTGTAACAAACAACAAATTACCAGCTACTGTTAAGGTAATTTCGATACACGACTTCATCTCCATCTAAACTAAGTTTGGACAGATTCTTAGTAATGCAGGCCCAGGAATGGAGTGAATTTGTATCTCTGCACTATTTTGCAGAAATCTATTGCAACTGAAAAATCCAAGGTTCGCCAGCAGCCTGACAGTTCAAACGGCCTGTGACAAGCCATCAGAGCATCATGTATTTCAACTATTTATCATAATTCTGTGAATATACTAGACAGTCCTTTAGAATTTGAACAAACACTTTGATGTGTAATCTTTGCTAGAGTTCCCCACTATGCTATTAGCATGGACAAACAGCTGAAAAATATGATTAGTAATGCTTGGTTTTTATGCACCATTTTTCATGTGGGAGGTTTTACAGAGGAAGCAGACACTTTGAGATAAAAGCATCATGGTCAAGGACAGAAATAGAAGAAAAGTTCACATCTTCAAATTCTCAGTCTGAAGCTCCACTGGAGCTTGGTGCCACCAAATCTATTTAATGCATTATGGTGGAGTCCAGAAGCCCCAGCCAAAGACAGGTATCTCTTTTCTTCTGTGATACAATGCAAATGGGTAAAAAGCCTATAGCAGTCTAATATTTTATACCCACTGCTACTTCAAATAGCTCTGAGAGATCAAAAGTACTGAATTTCAGTAGGATCAACTCTGAACCTTCTTCACACATAGAGAGGAGGGCATTAAGAATGATCAAAGGTCCAAAAACCAGACACAACAGACCTCCTGATGTGTAAAGCAGTCTTGCAAAGAAGAAGGGAAGCTGTCTTTCTCTGTGACTGATGGACAAGATAAAATGGGCGTATAGCAAGGAATCTGATTTCAATAAATAGTGAAGTTCTGAAACTGATTTCTGAGAAAGTCTATGGAGTCTCCATCACTATATGCTTTTAAAAATAGATATGAGGGAAATTTTTTTTTGTCAGAAATTACTCACATGAACCTCTGGGATAAGGTGAGGTCTAGATCACTTTTTCCAAACTTCTCCTAGACCTGCAGTTTTGGGAAGTTCCAGCTACTTGAGGGGTATATAAATAAAAAGCATTAAAACACATACCTAAAAAATGCATAGAATGAATACATATTTATATGGATTTAAACATTTTAGTCATATTCAGAATTATTAGTTAGGTTGTCTTTCTGGGCAATTTAAAGGATGAGTTTGGATTTGGTGTGCTCTGAGTCATTCAGTGTACTTCATGGGTGTCTTCATCAAATACTGTGCTCATTGAAGGCAAACTCTGTACAGTTTATTGAAAAGTAAGGGTCTTGGGTAAGAAAAACAAAGACTTGAAATTCTAAAAATAAAATTATAAAAAAACCTTGGGGGCTTAGTTTTGGTTGTTTTTTTTTTTCCAAAAACATATCACCTGCAACTCTGTATTGATCTCAACACCAGCTACTCTGCAGAATCCTACTGAGTCGCTCTGATAGTTCAGTCTACGAAAAAGAGATTGCAAACAGCCTGAAAAAAAAAAATAAAGGCTCTGAGAGCCACGTTAGATGTTGAACAGTGTCAAATCGCAAAGCTTTCAATTGATCCAAGTCCAGTTCTGATGCCTTGTATAGGCACAGCTTGCATGCTGGTGTAATTAACTCAGTTAAAAGCATAATGCTTTTTTAAAAAAAATTGTGTTCATACTAGCTGTATTAGTACTTTAGTATGAAAATAGCTTATAGCAGTACAGTTTATTTCCAGTCCTACTTAGAAAAGATATCTGCCATCACTAGCCCCTTTTCACTAGTTTCATATTTAACTGCATCCACACTACTAAGGTTGTGCTTTTCTAATTACATAGGTCTAGGTAGGGCTATGGTTTTCTTTTTTTAATAAATTTTAGTTTCCTTCATGATGTAGCATTGCTGATTAATGGATCTTTAGTCCCAGAAAAATGGGATTTATACAAAACAAACTGCTTGCCAACTGGCTTTAGAGATTTCTCTCATTCATTTTAGTTAATTTGAAATTATGAAAATTCTGTAGCTTCTTAATCAGATATTTCTCTGCAGAGCATTACTTCTAGTGATGCTTCACAGCTGTTTATTACTTCAGCAGATACAAATAAGATGTTATCAAGAAAAGTTTGTTTACAGGCGTCATTATTTTGAAATAACACGGCCTGGGGTATTGTAGTATCCCTGAATAAACACATTTGGCTGTAATAGACTTTGTACTCTGCTGTGAAGCTATTTTTCCCTGGCTTCCAAAAAATATAATTTCAGGCTAATTTATCTTCTGTTATTTGTTTGTGCTTAAGGTACAAATCCAATAATATTATTGTCTTTTTATTTGTAAAAATTGATGAGCAAATAAAAGAAAAATATCATGGTCTGCGTGTAAACTTTGTTTTTCAAATGTGAAACCAGATGCCAATTTTAGTTGCAGGACATTTCTATATTTCTAAGACCACTAGTGTGTTATACTAGAAAAATGCTGTAAGAGTTGAATACAGCTACAATTGGAAAGCCAACCTTTGTATCAGTTCAGCCATCACCTTGAGAGACAAAAGAAAAAAAAAAAAGGCAACAGATCTAGTATGGCAAGATTTACTTCCTCTGCTTTGATGCCCAAATGTGTCCATTAGAGATCACATCCATCCTGGTTGCAAAGCTGCGTCTGCATCAGCTTGTAGTTTGAAGTTTCTCGTGAAGGTTGGGCTAGATCTCCTGAGGTCCCTTAGACCCATAGGATAATTCAGATTATGTGTTGCATTTTAAGGGAGTGATAATATTTCATCCATTTATAATTCAAATTCAGACACACAAATTTTTTATTTTCTGTAAGACTCTTCCTGATTATGCTAGTTTTTCTTTATGTGTTGTAGGATGGTATACTTTCCATTCAAGTGCAGGCTATAATCAGATGATTAGAGAACAATCCTATTGTTACAGCTGAGAAAGCAGTCTTTTGTAAATGGGCTACCCTGGTGCAAATCATGCTCAATGAGTCAGTCAAACATGCTTCCAGTTTTAATCTAGGTTGTCCATTTTGCAGGTGAAACAATCACAACAATGATTTTAAATAGCACTTTACAACTGCAAGTGGCCAGGACCCCACCTGTAGTCTGTTTTCATAGCTCAGCCATTGAACAGAGCTTTGGCAAACCACAGTGAGTTGAAAGGCTGCAGTCACCTGCCTAATTCTGTAGACTGACCAGAGATTTGTCTAAAGGATTATAAAATTTCTTTTCAAAGATCATGTTCCATGACCACAAAAAGTCAGAGGCAGAAGAGACTTTCAAAAGCATCTGTTTAAACCTCTTTGGGAAAATACAGTTCAGCTGTAAGAGGCGTGCAATAATATGCAACAGGTACATTTCTGTAACTGTAAGACCATGGCATTGGTGTGTGGAAAGGTGCATGTGGCCGCTCTATTTCAGTGTTAGTTATCCAGGTACTCCCAGGAGAAGAGCAAACCTACACCACACACATGTCAGAGGCTGGGGCTGCAAAGTATTTGCAGAGCTATAAGCACTGGGAATTAAACCCAGTAACTTGAGGGGAACTCTAGGCAGCATGGGGAGCGAACGAGAGCAACGAGATGTCTGTGAGTAGCTGCAGACCTCTGAACTCACTGGGTTCACAGGGGTGTGCTGCAGTGGGAGGGTACTGGCTTTTTAGGAAGGACAGACCAGCGTGGTGAGACAAGGAGTTGCCTTTTATGTGAGGGAGCAGTGGGAATGCGTGCAGCTAGCCATAGGATGGGTCATAAACCAGTCGAGAGCTTATGGGTCAGGATTAGAGATCATCGTGAACAATGTTGTGGTGGGTGTCTGCTGCAGCCCATTTGACCAGAAAGATGTAGGAGAGGCCTTCTTCAGGCAACTCGAAGAAACTTCATGATTGAGACCTTGGTCCTCATGGAAAACTTAAACTACACCAGTGTCTGCTGGAGGGACAAGACAGTGGGGTACAAGCAATTCAGGAGGTTTCTGGATATTTTGTTTCTTAAATAATAAAGACAATATAAAAACCAGAAGAGCAACCCTGGTTACAATGAAATATCATGTCCTCAAGGGGGTCCAATATGACTAAGCACATCAACAATAAAAGTACCTTCCTTGAGCTATTCCTACTTTGTTAGGGAGAAAAAGATGAGCTGTGAACAATAGGAAAGGTCATTTCTCCTGTACTTCTAACAAAATATCAGTTAATTCCTGACTTTATTGTGTTCCAAGAAAACCCGCACCTTTTCTTCTATACTTACTAGGTTTTTATTAAGTTACAAAAGATAAATACAAATAATTACAGCTCTAGAAATGCCCGGGAACATAGTGAAGCTTTGACTCTGCAAGACTTTTAACTGTACTTAATTTTAAGCATTTTCTCACCTTGCTTGTCAACTCATAACACATAAAACACTTGTTTCAACACCTATCGACATTGTTGCTGTAACATACTCCTTCCTAAAATAATGATCTTCTGTGCTGTGCTTGCCTGTGACAACTGTAATCTCTTGATGTGATAAAATGCAGCTTTTTAGTGTACGTGTTCCATGCCACATAATACAGAGAATGATCTGAATCTGCTAGCTCTCAGTGTCATTTTTATTACAGATATCTTCATTCTGAGACTGACAAAGGAGATGACGATCATTAGAGAGTTAGGGGACAAAAGGATAGGAAAACAGAAAATTGGGAAACCAATTTCCCATAACCTGGGAAAAATTATTATGACACCCTAGATATATACATACAGTCTTCAGTGAGCTAGGAGCATTTGGGCCTTCGACAGCAGACTGGTAAGTCAATGGTTGATCTGTGTAAGAGAATGCTTTTTCCAGTATTCTTAGTTTGGTATGTTGAGAAGTTACTTCATCATTTATATCTTCATAATGAATAGTTAATGCTGTGATATTAAATGTCTGATGGCTCTGAAGTTAAAGTTCTCTGTTTCAGCTATTACGAGATATGTCCGTTTCATTTTTAGAGAGCCCTCTTAAAAACACATACATAAAATCTCAAAGGTACTGTAGGTACCTTCTTTATCCCAAGCTAGGTTTTCGCTTCCTGTTAGCTTGGACGCATTTAGTTCGCTTTTGCAGAAGGCCTCTGTGTGGGCACTAAAAGACATGAAACTGAAGAAGGGACCTCCTATACCTCAAGAGCAAAAAGCTTACTTAGTTAATGGGATGATGATGATGATTATTTACCTGGGTGTACCTTTAATTATTTTTATTCCTGTAGGTGAAAGAAGTCTGGCTTACTTCCCAAAGTGTCTGAGAGATCTCATACCCATGGTTA
Source organism: Pterocles orientalis (assembly GCA_011057875.1). NCBI lineage: Eukaryota > Metazoa > Chordata > Aves > Pterocliformes > Pteroclidae > Pterocles > Pterocles orientalis. The sequence continues at coordinate 251,772 of WKFP01013954.1, read as the reverse complement.
CCAAAATAAGGAAAACAAAAACTGACTTTAAGATTTTACTTTATTTCTATAAGCCTGTTAACTGTGTGCAAAGCCATGTGAGTTCTATCGATAACCTACATTTAAGGCAACTCGTATTTTGCTATGGAGAGGAATGTTTACGTTTGCAGTGTCAGGTATTTTTCTATGTAAGGTAGATCTTGGGTTGTCTTTTCACGAGGTTTCACCACTGTTATGGTTTTGAGTAGAATATGAATAAACTTTATTAGCTTTGGAGATTTTATTTGAGTAAGGTTCCCCAAAAGCTGAATCTGATTTTAATCTTCATCTGAATTTACTGAGAACAGTGTTGCTCGGTAAGTTTTGGTTTCAAGGTATTTTTGGCTTGGCTAGAAATAGTGTAGCTTATTTTGTGTGCATTTCAGTACTTCTTATTTCAGCCAACTCTAGAAATAAGCAGCACAGGAGCAAACAGCTATTGCAAAAAAAAAAAAAGTTATTTAAAAATTAACTAGCTTCATTTTGTTCTCTCCTTGCTTTGCTTTTTGGAATAGTGGATAAAGCTCCTTTTGAGTGCAGCTATTGTAATTAGTTACGATATTAAATGTTTGTGAATGACTTAAAAGCCAGCTTCAAAACATTTTAGGCAACCTAACTGTCCCTTTCTATGAGTCAGTCACACCTAGGAGCTTCAAGATACATCACAAAAGACTGACATAGAAAGAGGCAGAACTTTCCAAGGTAAAACCTTGAAATAGTCTTGTTTAGGGCTCCAATAATTATGTTCCTTTCCCTGCCCCAAGATGTCAAGCCCTGCTCCCTTCTCTGGTCAGACACTGGTGCTTGTGTGACAGATTGAGGAGAAGACTATGAAGCTGCTGAGCACCTGAGCCTGTGAAAACTCTTGACTTTCTGGGGAGGATGCCAGGCAATGCTGTTGGCTCCTGATGGTACAAACACCAGAGCTGTTGCAAAGGAGTGGGCTGGACTGTGTGACTCTGGGTGACACCTCCAAAATGGATCATGTGAATTCTCTGTGCAGGTGTGCAATGCATTATTTAAATGCAATTATTAAAGTGGTTGCAGGCTAAATATGGATTAGAGACAATACTTGGATTCCGCAAACAGGCGTGACATTTAGACACCCAATCAGAGCCCCTAAAGACAGCATTAAAGAACATTATAAAATCACACAAAAAATAGGAAAGATAAGCATTAAGCTGCAACTTGAATTCAGCTTTGTAGTGCATTATTTTGTAGTTTTGCCTGACATAATCAGTCTGGAGCACTAGGAGAACTAAGAGCTCTCTTAACTCCGAGTCCTGTAGTAGGTCATACAACCATAGCCACATGATCTAGTTCAGGGTTGGTTTTTTTTGCTTTTTTTAATGTCTTTTTATCTCATTTTATTTTGCAAAAAACTATTACTTGCACAGGGGGCCTTAGTCTTAGGAAAGGCCTTCCCTTGGACAGCGTTTTGAATAACACCATTTATTTCTCTAGTGAAGGTTTCAGGCAAGTGGTACTTTTCTCTTCAAAGACACAGACCCTCTGGCAGCATCCCAGCTCTGCAGCAGCTCTTGGTCACATACCAGTTCCACACTTTTCATGGCTCTGTGGGTGACAGTGAGTGCAGTATCCCAAGTGAATCAGTAAGAATAAGGAAAAGCGAGAGGGTGCTTTGCTGTGCACTTTGCATTTGACGTTTTGAAGGTCCGTGGTTGGGTAGCTAATATACTGGCTGCTCGAGAGCTCTAGTCATTTCATTGTGACTTATAGACCAGGAAAGTGAATCTCATTAAAGACCTGACCTGCAGATGAATACAAATCTTGTCTCTCATTATAAACGACATCTGTGAAATGCAGCTTTGCTTCTTAGTAGGAGAAGGAACACTCCAGCTCAATACTAATTCAGCAGCCCCGTCCTGTCCAGTGACACACAGTGATCAATTGCTTGTTCTTCTGCTGTGGATGTAACACATCTTTCTTGAGCACGGAAGCACTTTAGTCTAATGTGTGAATTTAATTTTCCCATCATTCTTTCTGCTCTGTAGAATATGTGCTTGAGCTATGGCAAAGAAATTTAAGTTTTTCCAGGAGGCTTTGGCTGGGAGGAATGATTGAGAAGTGGACAGCTGTAAAAAGCTTGTAGCGTTATTTGCTTCCTGTCCTGTTCAAGCTATTGTTTCTCATGTTCTGTGACACGTAAGAATTATTTCCATGTTATGAAGTCAGGGGCTGGGTACAACATGAAAAATCCTTTTTCTCCTTATTCAGAATATACCTTTGGTGGTGCTGGAAGGTTTTATGCACTAACTGGAATTAGTGGGGATTAGATCAACCTATGACTGCTCCTTTTCCTGCAGGATAACTGGTTTATCCCTAACATGGATTTAGTAAATTATGAGTCACATTTGCCTATTACTCTTTCTGGAGAAAGCTTTAGTGTTTTTTTAGAGAACACCACACAAGAATTTCCTTTCCAAGCAAGTAAAAAACTTGGTGATTTGGCCAGATAGGACCACTTAAAGGAAAGAGAAAAGTAGAGGTCAGTTAAAAAGCATAGAAAAGCACAGTTCTACAGGTCATCTTTTACGAACACCAGCAAGAGCTACCTTCTAAACTTAAGTTTCAGTATTACTCAGTGGAGAGTTTGCACAGGCTTGCAGAAGGCAGCTTGACTTTCTGAAAGTCTGTCAAACTTATGTAGGGGAGTGGCGCCTTTTAAGAGTAAAGTGTCCTCAGCCTTAGAAGTGAAGTGTGCAGGTGGGGTTTCCTTTGTGGTGACATATCTTGTTCCCTTGATCTAAAAATAACAAGTGACAGCAGATTTTGTTGTTGTTGCCAACCTATTCTCAAGTTCAGGCAATTTGCTTGTGCTTCAGAAGTGACGGGACACCTTGAACTGGATCACCTGGCATCTGTCTTGCAAACACAATCTCCCTCAGGGCTGGAAAGCTGGGCAGAAGCTGAAAACAAGGGTTAATTAGGAAAGAAAGGATAATTATGTGGGTTTTCCTTTTTTTTTTTTTTTCTGTTGCAACCTTCACTGACCTATAACTACTGCTAGTTCATTTCCCATTCTGCTCTGATACTTCTGTGCATTTCAAATGGCTTTGCCCATTGTCTCCCTGCTTAAATAAAACCCTGGGGATTTTTCAGCTTTTAAAGAAAATTACAAAAGCCTTTGCATATTGTGCAGTTACCCCTCCCTTTGTTTGCTAAAAAATGTGTTCAGCACCTCCCTGTCAGGACACCAGAATTAGCGTGTCAATATCACATCTTTTTGTGGGAATAATGTTGTGTATTTAACATCCTGGTCCAAGGTTATACATTTGTAAGCAAAACCACATTAAAAAGAGTTGTTTGCACTATTGCCTTCAGGGCATGTAAACAGCAAGTAGCTTCTTCATTCCTGTCCTGACTGCAGAATATGTTACAGGCATTAAAACAATAGTGATTTAGGTCAAGAAGTTTTAGAAGAGGCAACCTCATTGCCTCTCCAGCACCCTACACACTGCTGCTGCTCCCCAAAGTCCTTTCAGGTAAGACACCCTCTTCTGTACCCTTAGCATTACCTGGAAACTGATATCCCTCTCCTATCTTGGCTTTAAGCAGTGGAGCCCTAGCAATGACATCTTCATTTTCCACTCATTTTTCAGCATTTGCATCTTCACTAATGAATGCTTTTTCTGGCACATATACAGTGTGTAGATCGTGAACTCCTTCTAAGAAAAAAAGTGTGTACATATATATATGTAACTTAAAAAGCATGTCATTCTGGGAAATGTCCTAGGGCAATGATATGACTTTGATATAATGGTGCTTTTGAAGGTTAAATGTTTTAATTAAAGCCTGTCTCCAGTTCTGAATCAGCTGACTTGCACTGGGAGTCAGAAATGTGTCTGTATTTTTCAGCTTGCACACCATAAACAAATAATTTAAGAACACTATTTTTGAGAGCTCTGATCCTGTTTCTACATCTACATATGCTGCCAGAGGAGATAATGCTCCTCTGATAAGGGGTAGATGAAACAAAACAACCAGTGCAATAGAGACTAGCAACACCCAAAATCTGGTGAAAGAACAGCTTGCACCAAGCAGCCCTCCATCTCTAAGCTCTCCACCTCCAAACTCTCCTTCTCTAACCTCTGAGCCACAACTCTGAAAGGAGATGAGGACAAGCTTGGGAATTCCTGCATGGCTGCAGAATAAAACGTTATACTAAATGAAAACCCCTTACTTTCCATTTCTCTTTGAAATTGTTAAATATCATAACAAGACTATCTCTTAGTAGGATTGTACTCCACCCCTTCTCAGCTGATGTAGAAGCATGAGCTCTGTTTCTGACCTGGTTGGAAATTTATTTTTTCCCTTTCTTAATGCATTCGCTTGATTTTAGAAAACGTTTTACCCATACCTTTCAGAAAAGATTAGCAGTATTGATCACATTGCAGTTTGTGTTGCTGATGAACCAACTAAAGGGAGTTTTTGTTGTACGTGCGTAACCCTGAACAGCACAGTTCCCTCTTTTATTTGCATGAGAGAAGCAGCTTGAGTGAGCTTGTAGCTGGATCAGGCTGCATGTTTGGCCCAGCCATCTCTACTCCTTGTGCCTCAGGTTCCTCATCTGTAAACTGTAAATAATGATACTAACTTCCTCTTCACAGTGCCTTAAAGAAAAGAATTAGAGCTACTGAGCTCACCAGGGCCTGTACAAGAAGTCTGGGCACCTAGTTCAGAGGTCTGCTCTGGAGCATCACAAAGTTACTTCTTGGTACCCCAAACATTTTTCTGGGCCTAGATCTGCATGTTCTCAGAAGATCTTAGTACCACATTCACTTCAGTTGCTGTTGATCTGCTTGTTCTATTCGTCTTCTTTCCTTCCCTGCTAAGAACTAGTGAAGACAAAAGTTCATTTACCCCTAAACATGTTTTCTCCTCTGCTTTGGTATTAACAGCCTCAGCAGCATCCCACTGCCATAGCTGCTGGACTTGCTGCTGCTGCTTCTGCTAAAGGGAAACAGAACATTCACACCAACCTACTCCCAGATTTAGTTACAGTAGCTCCTGGGGGCTCTCGCTGAGTCAAAGGGTCCCTGACTTGCTAGACATGGTTCATGCGCAGAATGAGAGCATGGGTGGCCCTGCACCTAAAAGTTTACAACCCGACCAGGCCAATCAAATCACATGGTGAAAGGAGTACGCCAGCGGCCATCTTCAGATAGCAGACAGAGACACAGCAAAATGAAACAACTTGCCAAGGACAGAGCTGGGAGTTATATCGGTGTTCCTCCCAGGGGAGAGCTGGGTACAGGCAGAAGATGATATACACTTTTTCTGGATGAACAGATACTTTGGATTTGGAAGTG
>WKFP01013954.1:1674-236421 GCA_011057875.1 Pterocles orientalis | reverse complement strand
GCCCAGAGAGGTTGTGGAGTCTCCTTCTCTGGAGACATTCAAAGCCCGCCTGGATGCATTCCTGTGCGATCTGATCTAGGTGTTCCTGCTCCGGCAGGGGGATTGGACTAGATGATCTTTCGAGGTCCCTTCCAATCCCTAACATTCTGTGATTCTGTGATTCTGTGATTCTTCTTAGATTAATGGTGGGTACCCAGAAGCACAGGCAGAATCAGAGGATCACTTATTTTGTCCTGATAAAGCTAAACTGGAATGCCACTTTAGTTTGTTAGTTAATTACCAGCATTTATCTTTTTTTTTTTTCTTGCAGTGTTTTTGGGGTTTGTTTCATACTGCTTACTCACTCATTTATCTCTTAGTTTTCTTCCAGTCAGTAACATAGTGAATAGCAGCCAACATCATTGTAACAGTACTGCAGACATCTCCAAACTTGACACTAAGCCATATATTAAGATTTCATTGTGGAAATCAGAATTTGATAAGAATAGCATTCTTCAGTTTTATGGATTGAGGTGTCATAATAATCAATGGGAGTTAATCTAGGCAAGTTGAAGCTAGTGATAATGTACTGATTTATACTGTGAGAATGATTGGTTATTGAGGCAAATTATCTGCGGATTAAAGTGCTGTGTCGTGGTCCATGAGACCACAGGTACAATTTCCTAAACACCTGGTGGGCTGAGGCAGGGAACTGGGAAGGTTTCACTTACCACTTAGGGTCACGGGCAAGAGACTGACGTGACTCGTGGAGAACAGCAGAACAGCTGAATTTATTAACTATTTACAACAAGAAGTAGCGTAAGAAAGAGAGAAACTGCATCTTACACAAAAGCACTTCTCCTCCACCCCTCCCTTCGTCCCAAGGCCCAAAGGCTTTGTTCCGTACCTCTTCCTCCCCCGGTGGCACATGGGGGGAAGTGGGGAGAGACTGCAGTCAGTCCGAGCCGCTCCTTTTCTCATCACCATCTCTCCCACCCGCCACATGGAGTTCTTCCAACGGGGCTTCAGTCCCCCGGCGACTCCCCCGACTCCAGCGTGGGGCTTCTAGTTCCAGCGTGGGGTCCTCCATGGCTGCTTTTCTTCACCACGTGGCAAGGGAAAATGACGGAGAAGCTCACTCTCTCGCTCGCTCGCTCTCTCTCTCGCTGACCGGAGTGCTGTGCAGTTCCATTATCTCTCAAATCCTGCTCCTCTTCTCTGCCATCGGAGGTCTTCATCAGCTCCAGGGAAGAAGGGCTCCCAGATGAACCATGGCAGGGGCTGGGCTACAGCATCTTGTTCGCAGAAGCCCAGCAGGCGGTGGGGGGGGGATGCCCTGCCGCCGCTGGAGCCACGAGCGGCCGCGCCGCGTGGCGCCTCTCCCAACCTTGTGGCGCTTCCCCCAGACTGCGCCGGAAGAAAGAGGGGGGGGGGCCCTCCCCAATATGTTTTTGGATTTTTGGAAGGATGTACTTGCTTCAGCCTCAACAAAAACTGTTACAGGAAAGAGTAGTGGCAGGGATCAAATTCTATTACCCCAGTTTTCTCCTTTGGTCTTAAAAAAACTCTATGAGTTTTATTTCTTGGCCTGGAAAACTTTTCCTTCTGAATTATTTACCAGTTTACATTTTTATTGTATTTCTTCACATCTTCACTAGCACAGTAAAAGAATAAGTACACAAAAGTTTTGGGCTTTTATTTCCGGGAGACAAAAGAAAATCCCCAAGTTTCAAGTCACAGTCAGCCTTCCCTCTTCTTTCACCTCCTGTTAGTCACTGATGAAGACAAATATATGTTCCTTTCCCTAAGCATATGCTGAGCCCAGATACTCCATGTCTGATAGCTATCCCTGGAGACAACTGTTGTATCCCTAAGTGCATAGTGGAAAGGACTGGATTTTATTGTATTGGGTGTTTTTTTTCTGTCTAGCAGGATTAGTAGAAAGGGCAGTAAAGCAGACAAAATTAGTATGAACCCTAAGGTGGAAATAATCTCATCCAGCAGACTGAACATCTTTGCTATGAGTTTTCTTCAAGTCTTCAGTTGTGGGCAGGGTTGCTGAGGTTCAAGTAACAGCTCTAGGACTTTTAACATACTCAGATGATTTTGTCTCTGTGTCATGACTTTGAACTCATGTCTAGTTGAGTGATTCACTAAAGGGAACAGTAGTTTCAGTTCAGTTCCTAGTAAAAAGCACATGCCCACCTCACACTGCCAGCTATCACAACTGGTTAGCACCCTTACCTTTGATCTCTCCAAACCCTCTCAGCTCTTGCTGTTCCATGGAAAGATTTGCTTTCATCTGAAAAATGATCTTTATAAGGGTTTCCTTGAATGCACTGGGTTGCGCTTTTGTACTTGTTCTGTCAGTGGTTTTTTTTATATCATTAAATTCTTCCTTTTCCACGAATTTTGTGTTTACAGTGGTTAGCTCTTTGACTTACAAGGGTAAGACAGCTCCTAGATTCAGCACACAGAATGACAAATGCCACCTTGACATGTTAGTTTGGTCTTAAGTGAAGAGGTTCTAAGTTCCTACCAGGATTGTGGTTTTTACTGGTCAGTGTCATTTGATTTACTCTAATTAAAGTTATATCCCTAAAACATTATTGTTTCAACCAAGTTTTCCTGGTCAGAATGCAAGATTTAATCAACAGGTTCAGTGTTAAGCATCTGCTGCCGCTCTTACTCTTTTAGCCCAGGAGACTAATCAAAAGATGTGTCACACTATACTTCCAGTGGCAACAAATGTGTTTTCACGTACTGAATAAAAAATGAGGAAGTGTGCATGTATGCGTATTTTCAGGCAGGTGGTTTCCGACAGCCTGAGTCTCTAACCAGCTGCTTTCTCTGTTCCTTTCTCGTGGCTTTTGCAGCAAATGTGTAATTCTGAAGATTAAGATTTTGATGAGGGAAAATGGGAAGTCCCTAAATAATTTTTTTCCTGCAGCCTGCATGGCTGGGTGGAGAACATGAGATGTGCCTACATGATAACTTAGTATAAAGGGGTAGAACCAGCCAATTTATTTTTCATTGACAGCTGAAAACCTCTAGCTTCTCTCCCTTGCCTGCCTTCCTTGTCTATACTTCTGATCGCAGAGATCACTGCAAACTAGCTCCAATGGGTTGCTAACAGCTGTGCTATTAATTACTTTATTGGCCATCACAGATCCCAGCAGATAACATTTTTGCTTGATTTCCTTTCTCTTCTTTATGTTTCTCCTTGTTCCTGCAGTAGAATCTACAACTTTCCCAATGCTATTGGTGAAAGCTTAAAAAAAAATAGTAATTGCGAAGGGAGGTTTGAAGGGAAACAAAGTGCACTGCTCTCAGACATGCTTTGGTACTTCTTTTTGAATGATAGCCTAAAGGAAGGCATTTCTTCACCAATTGCCTCTACGAAACATCATGGTCAGTGGGTGGGATCAATGTGTCCTCTGGAATTGTCTGCTTTATATTGATTACTGCCTTCCATCTCCTAGAAAGACAAATTTTATAGGGTTATAGAGTTATAAAATATTATAGGCTTGTTATAGGGGCAAGTTCATGAGTTATAGAAGGTGTATGGTATAAAAGCAGATATGAAAAAGATTATAACTTTAAGGCATTCATTCACTTGAATGGACCTGATGAAGTACAGTAATGTCAGAGCTCACACTAAACACGCCTTCATTGTGTGGTTAGCCCAAACACCACCTTTGTTTTCTCTCCAGTTGTAGTATCTATCTAGAAAAATCTCGTACCCATGAGCCAATACATTGTCCCCAGCAAGGCAGTGGGGCAGGGGGTGGCTACCCTCTGGGTCCAAAGCGGAAGGTATCTGTAAATCGGTTAGGAAGCAACAAGGACACAATTCACCAGTGCCATTCTGGCAAGTCCCCCAAAAAGACAGGTAGATTTTCACCCCAATTAATAAGCACTGTATCTGTGTACAAAGTTATAGGAGCTGCTTTCGGAAGCATAACTGTCAGCTATTAGGGTAGGATTTTGCAGAGTATCTTTCTTGCCTGTTTTCTGCTACTGAGAGTGCTGAGCATCTGTGATAACACTGGCTGTAGATTTCTGCTTGAGATACCAGCCTTTTTCTAAAGTTTCTCTTCTTTAGAATCATATAACTTAATAATTTTATTTAGACAATAGTAGAGATATTTTGCAAAGAAAACCTTAAAAAACAAGAACTACATTTAAGTAACTGAAACTAATAACTCAGAGTAGCAGCCACCCTCTTCTGGTATTCTGTAAGGCAAATTCCTTCCCAAACAAGAAAAAAGGTCTATCAAGGAACCCATCAGATCCTCCTGATATCTCCATGACCTGCTGAAGTAAAGTTGAAATTTTCTAGAAGTGATAAAAGGGAAATGAATTTATCTTTCCTGAGAATGAGTGGGAATTCTTAACAAGACTGTTTAAATTTAACTTTAATTGCACTGAAAAAGATGGTGATAAAGCTTCTGGCAAAACTTGTTGCTAAAACTATAACAAAACATAGGAATAATTTGTCTGTTTGTTGTGGTGTGCCCATTATCAGTGGCTTTTAATAATACATTACAGTTAAATAAACGTCTGTCAATGTTGCAGTAGCACAGTAGATCCTGCCTTGGGGGCCAATGAATAAACCAGTTATTTACACCGAGATCCCTTACAGCCCTAACTTTCTATGATTGCACACAGTCCCAGGGAAAAAGACTGCTGTGCTTGTCACCCATGCTCTGGATGGTCGAGGTACTTGGTGCTGTTCTCTATGTCTGAAGCCTTGTTATGTGCCCACTTAACTGTGCCTTGACAACTCCTCAACAGGAAAGGTAGCTGGGAAGGCAAACTTTTTGTGGGACAGCTGTAGCAGCAATTTTCCTATATGTTTGTTCTGTGGAAAAGAACCACATTCAGGGGAATACATCTGCAGTCGTTGCATCTTTCTGCACTACTTATTTATCTGTCTGGCAACACAGAAGTATTCAGAGATTTAATTTAGGTTTTGAATTCACTTTGAAGGAGTTGCCAGAAGGTCTTAGAAAATCTGTTCATTTCTTGTTTAAAAATTCCATAGTCTGTTGACTGTAAAACCATTTGAAAGAAAAAGGAAATCCTTTAAAATAGTTAAAATGGTAAGCAAGTCAGATTTTCATAGGATGTTATTTTCTTCTATTTTAAATTTGGCTGATTTTATATTCCCTATACGTGTTGGATATGTGTACTAAAAGCTTCTTAAGCACATTAAATACTATACCTACATAATTTCTGTGATGAAGAACGGATAGATGCTCTTGCAGCTGATAAAGAACATACCCCTTAAGGTTCATCTGTATTTGTGGCATCCCAGCAAATTGCTTAGCATTTGCTTTAAAATATGTACTGGAAGACAAACTAAATACAAGTGCAGCAGCAATGGAGAATTAGGTTTTACTGTTACATAAAACTTTACATGACAAGGAATCTACAGCTGCATGAACTCAAACTAGAAATTTCTTCATGTAATTCTTTCAAATGGAACTTTTTACTGAAAGAAGTGGACTAAAATAAAAATTCATTTTTTAAAGTGGTGGGGTCTTTTGGTCTTTAAAATAAAATTGTATGGCCCTAAATGATTTGCTGCATAAATAATCTGGGTTAGCAAAGATTACATTAATTCCTTACATTTACATAGGGCTGTTCATCTGGAAGAACTGCATCCTGTGTTGATTTACATCTTATTCACTTTGCACATGTACCAAGCTTCTGATCTGAGCAGCAAACCAAATGCTTTTCACCACTGTAGAAATGGATTAAGAAGCTAAAGAACTGCCAGAAAAATAATGATAGCTACATGAAATCTATCAATGGAAAGGCTTTCTTTTGTAGTCACTTGGGGTGTCCCTGTGTCTACTACTTTAGAAAAGTATATTCTCCCTTTACCCTTGATGATTAACACTCAGATAGTTAACCCAGTCAGTCTGGGGCTCCAGATAGTGCACAGAAGACCAGGGATTCTTCTAGGAAGTGATGCACCACATTTCTCTGGGCTGCTGTCACAGAAAGAAGCACGCTCCAGGAGAGACAGTCTTCCCTCCTCACTGGTGGTTGTTTGTGACTGAGACCAGGCCACTCAGGTTTTGGAGAGCTAAGAGGTAGTCAAAATGATCCCTATCTTGATTGATTCACAGGTAAACAAGAAAGACTTGTCCATTTCTACTTTTACTTGCAACTCTATGTATACTGGAAAGGTTTTATCAAAGTAGGGTAAATCAGAGAATGTGAAGTTGGGATTGGTCAAAGTATGGTCTAGGAGCTCATTCCAGGAGAAAACATCAAAGGTTTATTAAAAATGCTGGTGTAACTTCCAGTCTCAATGGGCCTGTTTTCAAGAGCAGGAAGAATTTAGTGACAAAACTTTACTCTACACTTGTCTTGGTTTTACTCTAAATGACTGGTACAAGACTGTCAGAAAAAGGACAGTGAGGTACATTGCCGGATTGGCTTGTATTTCCTGCTGATGTAGGTGAACGATGCAACAATGACAACCTTCTATGCTGGCTCCTCTTCTACCTTACAGAAACAGTCACTGAAACAAGTGATTTGCTAGAATAGAAAAATGAGGAAATGATTGAGCTTCAAAGTCTCTGTCTGTTCTGCTTGCCTCTTGCTTTGCCATTCTACTAACTGCGCTTGGAGCTCTGTGTAGGAGAGTCCAGACCACCTGCAAAAGAAAGCAGGGAAGTATATTGATAGCATTGCTGAGATAACACCTCTAGGGGCATACGGACCAGTGGAAGAGTGAGGTCAACAACAAAATGATGATGGAGAGGGCAGGCTTAAATCTTTAAATCTTATTTTACTAGGTGCTTTAGCAAATATTGAACTTTAAATATGAAATATCCCATTGGAACCAATGTACAATCCTGAAATGGGACCTTTGTCAACACAGCTATTTATGTAAGAAAGCTTTGCAGAGAGTGCAAGTGAGTTACTGTGTGCAGTAAAACTGATGAGCTGGTAGCCTCTGGCTTTCAGAGGGGAATAACTTACAATCACTGCATGAGTCATGGAGACAGGCAGATACAAATACTCTTCTTAGCTCAAAGGAAAAAAAAAAGTTCTGCTCTCAGAGATCAGCATTCCCATCAGGCCACCACCCTGCCACATCTTGTACACATTCCTAGCTCAAAGCAGATAAATAGGTCATTTGGGAACAATGGACTCTGAAAAATTACAAAACTGCAGTAAAGGGCATGCGCTGTCACACTACTAGTTTTTCTCATTACTTTCAAAGATACTGTTCAAATGTTTTGGTTTAGATTTAAATATACTACATCTAATTCAAAGCAGAAATTCTAATGTAACTAATTGCAACGTAGTGAAGGGTTGTGCATCCATTCACAGACAGCTGAGTGTAGACAGCTATTCAGGATAAGAATTTCTTGCTCTTTTTCTCTTGTTCTCTGAGAAGAAGTCTTTTTGACTTCTCAGAGTGAAGGCTAAGGTTTCTGCCAGGGTAGAGAGCAGAGAGAAGGAACAGGAAAGACTGATATTCTTCTGTGAATTCGTCTGTTAGTTTCTGTAATCTGCATATACCTTCAACCTGCATATACCTGTAACCTGCATATACCGTGGAGATGTATTTACTTATGGTAATGTTCATGCAGCTCTTCTTTTACATAGCTGTTGTTTAATGATGTGTACAGTCAACTATTTGGACATGGCAAATTACAAATAGTGAGGCATTCTAGCTGGTTACTTTAGATATGTATCTGTGAACATTTAAAATAATGTATTTTATATCAGTTCCTCTTCCCTGTGTGCAACAGTACAGTCACAGGCAGGGAAACAGGAGGAAGAAATCAGAAAAATAAAAGGAGTTATTTTTCCAGAGTGTTAGTTCCCATAATCTTTCATCAGGATCTGGTTTCAAAACTCCTCATAGGTTGTGATTCCTGTTTGGGTCATGTCACTTGTCCCTAGAGCTGGTCGAACAGGCTTTGACTGTCAGCAGAAGTAGGCAGATGCTCCTACCTCAGTTCTGTATGCAGGTTACAAAGATTATAGAGAAATACTCCAAGGTAAAATCAGAAATAAGATAACAATAACAATAGTCCCAGCACGTACCTTCCAGGCGACTTTCATGGGAACCAGTAATTCATGAATATGAATAGCATTCAATATCTTTCCTTCTTTTATCACTGCTTCTTTTGCCCTGGAGAATACAACTGCTTTTTTCTCTCCTAATGAGAGGCAATCACATCAGCAGCTCTTCTCAGATGAGAGAGAGGGTGGGTGCTTCAATGTGGTGTCATCAGAGCTATAGGCTTGTTTGGAAGAAGAATCTAGCTCAGGTCACTTAAATATCCATTTTTTTACTTAAATTTTGTACATGTTACTCACATGCACATATATCAAATGGCTTGTGAGATATTGCAGCATTGCTTCTAAGCCAGGTCAAAAGGTCCATAAGAAATACTTTAGAGTTTATACCCTGAGGTTTCGTCTGACTACTTTGCAATTGCTGCAAGTAAAAATGTACAAATATCTAACAAGCTACAACAGTATCTGGAACTAAGAGGTTGTCTTGCTCTTTTCAAGTTTCTCTTTTTTCTTTGGTTATTCAGATTTCTGGAACCTAGAGACAGAAAATGAGATATCTTTCAAAAAAAAAAAAAACAAACAAAAAAAACCCCCAAACAGAATGCTGTCTTCTTTTTCCCAATTCCTCATCTTCTGGGACAATGAACTGACTCTGCAATCAGTCTTTACCTAACAAAATAAGGTAGAGTAACATAACAGAAACAGTCTCTTGTGCTGTGCAATTCACAATGTAATCCCTTGAGTGTCATGCAGAATATCTCAGATAGGCTGACTTACATTGCTACTCTTCCCGTATATCATATTTGCCCTAGAAATATTGTTCTGAGATTTACTGTTATTGAACTGATGATGAGAAATGCAACGTGAGCTTGACTTTTACAGGGTTAATACTGCTGATGTATTTTTTTTCACTCTTTAAAAACTTTATTTCTTTAATGGATCTGCTTGATTTTTCATACTCCTCAAAAAAGTATGTGGCACTTTTCTGAATGAAATAACCAGGGCTTCTGTCCCTGGTAATGTCAAAATAAATTTAAATAAAACAGCCGGGATTTCTGGCTATCCTCAGTTAAAGCATTCTCTGTACCATTTTAATGTGTTCTTAATGGAAAGTGTTAGAGAAGTGATAGTCCAAAACCACAGCCTCCTTAAGAATCTTTGACTGTCATTAAATTCCAGGGAGAAGTTTCTCCTTGACTTTCTATGGACAAGTAAGCTTCCAATCTCATCAATGTTCATTTGTCTTCGCTGAACTGGCTGTAAGGAGAGGTGGATTTTCAATACTTACCTCAGCCTGAGCCAGGCAGAGGTTACTGTCTCTTTGAAACACCTTCTGACAGACATGAATTCTAATCAGGTACAGGTGATTCTTCACTCACTGAAGACTTGAACCAAAAAGCCAGAGGTGACAAAGCTCCGTCTTGCTAATCTTTCCTCCCTTTGCTAAACTTAATCAGCAGTTGCTGACACTGGTGGAGCTTTCTTTCCTTGACATTAGGAAAAAGTTGGTGTTACTGAATACATCCCTTCCATCCAGATGAAGAGGCCTCACTTCCAGTAACATGTAGGATGCAGATAAGGACATGCATTCCCTCTTTAATGATCAAACACAGGTGATCCCACTGACACAATTTGTGAGGTGGACAAAACCCAGCAACTGAAATGCTGAAGTAGAAACAAAGTGATCACTTGTGCAGATCCTTCCCTGCACCTCAGGGAAAGGGGAAAAAACTTTGCAGATGCATACAGAATGAAATGATATTCTGAACATTATGGGACTTTATTTTCTTAGGCACTTTTTCAAGCCTAAATGGAATACATGCATTTTTACAAATTAACTAATACAGAATTAGGCCTGATGAAGTGATGTGGTGATTCTAGAAGAGCAGTACGCATCACGTGTTAGCGATATAAAGCCCTACTGACCTGTGACCGGGAATGGCTGGTGACAGAAGAAAACTCTTAAAACACATGGTTTGAAAAATGTCATAATGTAAGCTTCTAATTGGAATTAGTTGGGGTTTCTGAAAAATATAATTAGAATGGCATATAAAATGTGGTATTCTGAGGTCGTTCTTTATCCGTAAGAGGCACTTTCAAATAAACATAAAGATATCTCATTACTCTTAGATGCCTGGCAGCTACCCAAAAGACCACAAGACCTTATAATGAAGGAAGGAACAAGCGGAGAGAGATAGCTGAAATGCACTTTGAAAAACGTTTGGATTCAAGAGGAAGCGAAGTGCCCCTCAAGCATGGAAAAGAAGACACTGGGGTAAGATCTCATTCTTTAAGGTGGTAACCTGGAGAAATAGTATCTTACATGGGAGTTTTATGTCCTGTTTACCCTTCCCAAATGACATAAAACAAGCTGAATCAGGAGATTAAGCTATATTCAGAATATGGGTATTAGTGAGTTTGTTTTTCTCCTTTAAATGTGTCTTCAGTTTTATAAAGAAGAACATTTAGATTCTGACTTCATAGTGATAGCAAATCTAAATATAGATTCTGACTTCATAGTGATAGCAAATCTAAATAAAGACTTGTTGCAGGCAAAAAAAAAAAAAAATTCAAGTTGAGAAGCTTAACAAGCCAACACAGTTGGTTTTTTTTTCTTTAATTTCAGTGATTAGAAAGCATTGCCCATTAAGTTCCAGCTTGTTTTGGTAGCTGTTGTTGCCAGGATCCAGGAAAAGTCTTCCTAACAAGTACTACTTGTAACCCTTCCACCTAGGAGCAACAGAGACAAGGCTACCAACAGCTGCAGGAGTAATCATTATTGATGCATCATGTTTCTGTCAGACACAGACATCTTTTGTGGGATTTCATTTAAGTTGTTTACAGCGTAGATGCTTATGTCTGCACTCTTTGTCTAACCTCCCTGTGAGACTGAGAGAAGCAGAGAAAAGCACACTGACTAATTTAATTAAATTCAAGGGGACATTTAAGGAGATCAAAACTATTTGCCTACTGAAAAGGTCAATTTCTGTCCAGCAAGGATAAAAAGAGTCCAGGGTGACTACCTGGCAGGTAACTAGACCTACACAAAGTTAATTCCACCTTTCATTGAAGCAGGTATTGCACAAATTAATACATCACAGACATGGCATTAACTAGATCATGTCCTCCATATGCACTCAAATATGTTTTTGTGGTAAACCAGTGAAAATGTTATCCTATAGTTCAAATATCTCTCCACATTTATGCCAAAAAGTCCCCATCTGCTGATGTAGCCATACAACAGCTTCCTGCTGGATGTTTGCTGGCTGCTGTATTCTTTGTTTGAGAGCACAGAACCCCAACACAGAACCATACAACAGCTTCCTGCTGGATGTTTGCTGGCTGCTGTATTCTTTGTTTGAGAGCACAGAACCCCAACAGGCCTTTTTGGCTTGGGGTCAAACTATGAAATGGTTCTATAAACTGGGTTGTATCCAACTCTTCTTGTGTTGGGTATCCAGGGAAGAAATCAGTCAGGCCTGCAATTTGTTTTGTCTTACCTATTCCTGCCCTCTCAGACTAGAACAGGGATTTTTCTTTCATCACTCTCAGCCACCTGTCCTGCCCTGCTAATGTGTTTTTCCCCCATATAAATACATATATATGTCCTTTCTCAAACATAGCAATCTGAGTATTATTAGCATAGAAATGATATCAATAAGTATATGAAAAAGCCATTTCCTTTACCCTATCTTTGCAATTATGGTTTAACTGCTTCAATAAACAACAAAATCATTCCTTGCACACATCATTACCATTGAAAAGATTAAAATAGCCTGGCTACCAGAAAGAAAGAAAAAACAACCCATACACAGAGGAGCAACTTCTGCATGCCTCTATCCAACCCAAATTCCAGCACATGGCTCCTCCTAGCTAAGAAATGTCTTGGGATGCTGCTTCCCTCCCTCTGCCCAAACAGCCCTGGAGGTGCTGAAGAAAGAAGAAGGAAAGGCAAAAAGAGGTAATTGAAAAATAATAATAATAAACTGTGGGAAAGCTCTCTGCCTATAACCTGCCTGGAGCCCACGAAAACCAAGCAGTCTCTAGTCTGATTTCCAGAACAAGGCAAGAGGCTGGAAAGGGCCAATACTTTAGTGCCTGAGCCATTTTTTTAGTTCATCTGTCCCTGTGTTATTGTGCATAAGAATGTGTTATGATTTACACTGAGGAGTGCTGGTTTATTATCCCGAAGAATGTGTTGGACAGCTTCATTACACAGACAATAGATTCATTTAGCTGGTGCCTACCTTTTGTGAGCCAAGTTTTAAGAGCAGTCTATTACTTCCTGTACATTTGATGAAAATACATTTAGACTGTTTTCTCTAAACACAGGTTTACTTGATAGGTTCTATGTCCTAATTATAACATTTCACTGCACATAAAATTGAACTCAAGAAAGAGCTATTTTCCCTGGATTGTTTGGTGCTTTGTAGAGCAAAACTTTCCTGTTTGAGGCCTCAGTGCTCTATTATGATGCAAATTATGTTGGAATAAGAACAGGAAAAGTATTTGTCATTGATTATGAAGTTTAAGCTATTTTATAAGCAATATATGATAGTTTGCATTGTGTCTTATACAGCTACACAGAGCACAATTGCAATAGTACCTCTCATGCATAATGCTATATATGAGGCATGCTGTTTTTCTTGAGGCTGTTATGTCTTTGTGTGTACATCTACATTGCATTATAAACACTCATTTGCTAAAATAACCCTAGGTATGTCATCCAGAGCTATGTCCTTGGCAATCTCATGTTACTGCTGAAAGCTCTGAGTCTGTTCTGGCAATCTTTGATTTCTCCCTGTGAGTTCCTCCACTTGCAGGGAGGTTGGTAGCTCCAGCAGCGTTCACCAGAAAACCCAGGCTGCACACAAGGGACTCTTCAGGCCTGCACATCCAGCGTTTGCTGGCCAAAAGCCACACAGGCCTCAGTCATTGGGAACTCTCTGCTGTGTCTCACATTCTGTCTGCCTCTTTTTCTTTCTATTTTTTTTTTTAAGGCAGCAAGATAGAGCAAAGAGATGGAAGT
Source organism: Pterocles orientalis (assembly GCA_011057875.1). Lineage (NCBI taxonomy): Eukaryota > Metazoa > Chordata > Aves > Pterocliformes > Pteroclidae > Pterocles > Pterocles orientalis. The sequence goes on along the minus strand of WKFP01013954.1, from coordinate 223,358 downwards.
CTTCCCGTGACCTCATTTGGATAGCAAGGCCAGCCCTCATATCCGCAGGGAACAGAGGAGTATGTGGGCTGCACATGCTGCTCGACACAATTTGCCTTCATCAAAACACTTGACTTGTCAAAAGTAAACACTTGCAAGAAACTGTGCCTGCTATAATTACATCACTTGACTGGTCATATTAAGTACATTATTAAAAAAATATTCAGTTGCCTCCCGTTCCTGCACTTTGCTTCGTTTTTATAACTTGTGTCTCTCTAATGCTTTTGTCCCATGGTAGTCACAAAACCCGCAGTATTAGGAAAGCCAACTGTTAATGTGTTGGGCTAGGCTAGGCTGGAAGAGAAGCCACAAGGCTGCTTGAATTAGTTCGTAGCTTTTTTTCACTTGAAGGTTTGAGGGCTTCTTTTTTCAGCATGTTGGTAACTTGACATCTTTTTCTGTATATAGAATGGTTTTGGGAAATGAAGATGAGCCACAAAGCTCAAGTTGGAAACTTGCTTTCTTTACTTAACCATCATGACCAGATTTGTTTACTCCTCTGCGATTGCAGAGTCTTTTATTATGGGTGAGGTTGTGGATGTCAAAAAGGACGTCATTTAAATTTTATATCTCAGGGTAAATTTGGATTAGAGACAATAACTGGACAATGTCATGTTTCTATCACTCTGCAGGTTTAATTGTGTCAGACTAATATGAGAAACAGCCACAAGAGCTGGATCATTCTGAATTTGAGGTGATTTATTCATTACCAAAGTGGTGAGAAACACCACTGATAGTGATAAAAGAGGTTTAGTATTTGTGCTTCCAGAGGAGGTAAAAATATTTTCCAAGAAGCTATTTCTGGGGAAATTACACATTTTCCCTGAATAATGCTTTGAATAATACTTCTGTACAGTTGTTTGTGTTAAAGTTTTTGAAACGTCTTACCTTATATTTCTATAAGAAAATGTGTTACCTTTTAAAATATAGATTACACCCTGAATCTCCTGAGTCTGAGTGGAACTACAACAATGGTACAATGCTTTATTTATCAGCTACACATTCAGTTCCAAATGAAATGTTCTTCCTTGACTTTTTTAAATATAAAATGTTCTTCCTTGACTTTTTTAAATATAAAATGTTCATATTCAAGCACTTCAAAAAGCCTGGCAAGATGTATTTTATGTAGATGTGACAGGCATCTGTCAGTATTTCTAAGGATTTGCTGTTGCTGATGTTAATTTCTAAATCTTCTTTTAAACTCCCTTCTAAGAGTGGAAGCCTCTGGGTAGGGCAAAGTCAATGGTACACGGCAGCCAGTGAAGGTGACTTCCCAGCACTATCCTGTTGTGTGGAGAGTGAAAGGCAGCCAGTGGTGGAGTTGCTGTGTAATTTGCAGTTGCTTTATTGTTTGAGTAGGGTCTGTGGTGGGGTGTGACAACAGTCATTTCAGGAGTAGTTGCAGATGTGTAAGATGTGACCCCGTCTGTGCTCCTTAGTCTCTCAACATGAAGTACCTTCCTCCTTCACAAAGAAGGTCTGCAAATGTCTCTAGTCCAATTCACTCCCAAGTCACTTGGGTCATAACTTGCCCTTGATAGTAATCTACCTGCTATTACTCTGAAATGGAATAGGAGTCCTTGTGTGATCCTTCACAGCATCTCATAATCTCCAGCCCGGTAATGCCTTAAACCATTCTGTCTAGACCCCAAAACCACTTAATTAGGTGAGACTACACTATATAAAGGAGATCAAGAGAGCCTGTATACCGGAGAACTCTGTGCTTTAAAAACTTCACTGTTCCTACCATAGCTTTGATAGTTCTACCTTGCTCAACCAAATACCAGTTACACGAAAATTTGTGGTAGTGTTGCAAAACCTGCCAGAGCTCTAAGATGAGCTTTTATACCAGTAAGAATGAACAACACTGACAATGAAAAATGCTTTCTTTCTGTTATGGGAAAAATAACAACTTAGCATGGGCAACTTCAGAAGGAACAAGCCTCCCTTATGCGTAGCTTGGAGCAATTAAAGGTGCTCATGAGCTCTCTTTCCTGGCCCAGGAGATGCATACATCAAGGAAGTTAATGCTCTTCTGTCCCTTTTTTCTTAGTGTCTCCCTCAATGCCTCCCGGGGACGCTAGTCACAATTTTCTCCAGAAGACAGAGGGGAGATGTGAGTATAGGTGTACTCACATGGTCTCAAAGGTCACCTTATAAGAGAGTAGTGCCCTGTAAAGGGATGATGAAGTTTTATTATGCAAAAATCACCATTTATCAATATATCAGCAACTGATTCACTACCAAATATTTTGTTATAGTCTTGCCTTCAGCCTCTGCAAGAGCTGAAGACAGGGCAGGACACATATGAAGATGGTAAGTCATCAGCATGCCTAACACCTGGAGTTGGGTGCCTATCACCTGGAAAATTTTCTCTTTAATTCTATCCACTTTGTGTAAAAGCTTTTAAGCTGCTCCCAAGATCTAATAATTTCTTGGTCCCTAACAGCAGTACTTGCCTTTAGTCAAAAACATTGCTGTGCTGTGCAATGAAGACTGAGAGACACCAGTAACTGCAATATAAAATATTGCTTCCTTTAGAAGCTCAGATTGCTTAGACTTGGCATCCTCAAGTGTTAATGTAACACTGCTACAGAGCAAAGCTTACATATACCCAGTTACTGGCCAAAGAAAATAATTGGGAAATGTGCTTTCTTTCTCTTTCTGGCCCTCAAATGCACAAAAGCAACAGGAACAAGTATAAGCAGCCTCCTGAGAATGAGACAAACAAAAATCCCAGCTATACCCAAAATCTTCTTATGAAATAGATGCTGGTACCTAAAGAGTAATACATGGCTTTAAAGTCAACTGCTGCTGCTGTGGCAACTGGTGACTGAGCAGCAGCTGTGGGTCGCATGGGTGCTGGCTTGCAGTTGTCTCAGGACAGTGACTGGAACTCCTGTGTCTTCACCAAGATGGTTGTGGTTTTCAGTCGGTTGGTCTCTCTCCCATCTTCTGTGTAACGCTCTGGACCACCATGCCCTATCTTTTTCATCAGGTTCCTCCAAAGCCTTGTATCCCCAGCCTCAGCAACCTGCACCTCCATGAGTACAAACATTCTCTCATCCTGCTTTCTGTCCCCAGATTCCTCCCACTGAAGGGTGGGCAACATAGAATCTGGATCTCTCCGTCTCTTTCCTCTTCCCATTGGCCCCATGTAAGTATTTTGCTTTGGAGATGTAGTGAACTTTCAGGGTGGAGACAAGGCAAGTTGGAAGTCTCCCGAGAGATTCTCATCTTCCTGCTCTCCAATGCCCAGGATGTGTCTTGAGCTGCTCTTCCTTTACATCTCATGTGCCTACTTGCTGACTTTACCATATTGATCCAGTTATCCAGCCCCGTAATCAAACACTTCCAATTTCCTTAAATGTAAACTGTGTCAGGAGGCTGAGTGTCCCTACATATTCCTCTCTGCCAGTGTCTGTAAGATAGGTTTTCCCTGCCTTTCTACTGTCCCGCTCCTCTGATGTGCATCTTGTTGAACGCTGGGCCCCGCTACAACTTGAGGTGATAAGGAAAAATGATAAAAGAGGCATTGAAATAATAGAGTTTTGAACTTCTTCTTAAAACAGTTTGACATGCAAGAGCCTCTCATTATTTAGCTATCTCACAAGATAAATTCTGCAGAAATCCACTCAAGCCACATCCCAGCAAGAGAACCCAGAGCAGTGTGGCACAGGCTGTAGTGGGGAGTATTGCTATACACACATGCCTGTCTATGTATTTCTCTGCAGCTGCTCACTCCAACAGATTCTGGTTTCAGGATGACTGGACAGACTGCTGGACTGAAGGTGTGTGACACAGATATGAACTTCTTTCTGTAGCATATCCTCACTACTCTTCTTCAAGGAGTATTGTACATAACAGCAAGATGTCACTCTGGTGTGAAAATACACTCACGGTCTTTACCCTTTATAGAAGAGGGAATTTCCTCAACCAGGCTTGGATAATGGCAAGCATAACAGGGCAGTACTCTTCCACCCTCCTGTCTATCCTTTCCTTCTAACTTAAGTCCATTTTGTGAAATTACCATAATTACTTGGATATGCCAGGCTGTGTCTGCTAATTGTTTTCAGTTCTACTGCATTTAAGTAACTCTGCATTGGTGTGTGGCTCAGCTGTGTGTACCATTATTGGGAGGCTCACTAGATCTGTGGTGCAATTCATACACACATCAAGCCTATTCACAATTTTCTCTGTTTTTCTCACTGCTGCTAGTTTTATCTCTAGTTTTATCTCCTAGTTTTAGCTCCTCCTTTAAAGAGATCTGAATGTAATCTGCTGGCATTCAGCAAAGTGTCCTGTTAGGCTACACTGTGAAGATGGTGAAAGTTGAATTCTTCAAAAGCAGGTTTTGTTACCTAAGTTGGCATTAATGACTAAATACGTATACGGACTGAGCATCTAGGAGCACCTAGCAGGATGTGGTGTGTTTTCATTATCTGCTGTGACAGTAGGTAAGGGTTGTAATTTAGTTGGCTACACATATATGTCTGTTGGAATTTGAGGCTCCATAGGATGCCTCACTTAGCTTCCAGTGATTCTCCATAAGGGCATAGGTTTGTTTTGCTCCCATACCATATCTGCCGCACTTGGGAGGATGTCTCCTGTACCCTAGAGGATTGAGAGCATATGGCTAGTCCCAGTGTCCAGATAAGCAATAAGCTTTCTGGGAAGCAGATGAGGAACTGCCAAAAAAATTCATGCTTTTCAAAATCATACAGCCACTAGTGTATGCTAGAGTGATCAAGCTACCGGTTGGTGGTAGATGGCCTCCCTGATTCCTGAAACTCCAATGACTGCTGTTTTATGCAGTGGTCCCAGTCCCTGTGCTTCCTTCCTGCCCTCTTGTCCATATATTTGCTTGCCTGACACTCTTTCCTGAAGGTTGCTGACTCCAAAACAGCAAACATTTTATGCACAGGAGCAGTATGCTTATTGCAGGGAAAGCATGTCCATGCTGGTAGTAATGACTCCACCGGATGATTTTGCCAGATTGAGGCCAAAACACTCCACATTTGAGGGTGGCATTGTCCTTAAATCAAGGGTCTATTGCAATTATAATAAAAAATCAAATCTCTGATTTTTGGACAAGGAAAAGTGGGAGCTGAACAAATATATAACAAGCAATGAGGAGATAGGACTTTGCCTTGGGACTAATTGCTCAGTGTTAAGTATATTCTTGAAAATTCTGGCTTTCAGTTCTAGGTTATACATCTCTAAGGAGTGTAACTGCTAACTGTCAACACCACAGAACCAGGATAAATCCTGTTTTCCCTCCTATCCTATTACTCAGCAAAGGGCTAATCATAACTGCCGAAAATAAATGTAACATTATAACGTAAGGACTTCATTATGCCTTGCCATCCATCTCTCTTTCTGGATTATTTAATAATTTCTTTTTCTGCCTTCCTTGTCCTTCTTCCAGCGTTCTGATTTTAAGTGACAGTGTCTAGGGCTACACATTCATGTAAAATGGAAAACACTTCAATCTCTTCTCTTGTTTCTTTAACTGAATGAGAAAATGCACAATTATCAAACTTAAAACAATTATCAGAAGCAAAAACTTCCACCAAGACAAACAAACAAAAAAATCAGAACACTGCTAATTATCTCTTGCTAACAGCGTAATTATTAATCTTTGACCATATTGGCAGAGGAAAGCAAGTGGTACAAACTTTCATCAAGGAAAAAGAGCAGGAAAAATACAGCCCTGAAAGTCAAACCTTGATTTTGCAAGGATGTCAAAGGCAAACTGCAGTAGCTACTCTCTTTGCTCTACTGTGTGCTCTGCAAGAGAGCACCGAGCTTGACTTCAAGTCCATTTCAAAACCAACAAAGAAACAAAAAGATTTCTCATTAATGTAAAGGAAATTTCCTTTTCCATATGAAACATCACAATGTATTTAATTTTGATATATAATTTTGTATGCTCAAAATTTCAAAATTAACATGGAACGGAAATATGAAGTTTTTTACCATTGCTAGTTATGAAACACAAAGGTGTTCATTGCTGTTTTTTTTTTCTCAGACACAGGACTAACCTGAGTTTCAGCAATGAGAAAGTTGCAGGCAGGATATTGATATATTTTGATATCCCACCTTACAGCATCAAAGAGAGGGAAATTGCTGCATTGTCCTGGATATTTCTAATATAAAAAAGCATTAGGAGCAATGACTGCAAAGCCCAGAGCAACTTTACCTTTTTCAGCGCATGAGATATTCTCCCTTTCATAAGATTTTCACCTTGGTTTCTGTAATATTGCTGAATTTTCCCCACTGGGACAGTAAAAGACTGGATTAACATTTGGGTTGTTCTCTATATTACTACTTTAGGAATGTTACACTGAAAAGTATTTGCTGCTACACAAAAACTTTTTTTTTTTCTTTCTCTTTGGTTGGCTTGGTTCTAGAAAGATAACTTGAAAAAAAAATGGAATATAATTTTGAATGTAAAACTTAATTTAACTTAACTAAAATCCTAGTTAGAGCAGCTCTTAGACTGAGCATCCAGCAGGAACAGTAAGAAGCTATATAGCAATGCATATTCGTCAACCTATAGCGGGAAAGAGAAATCAGAAATTTGTACTCTTTACAGGTAAAATCCATAAAGAGAAGTATTAGCGTTTACATTATTCTTGTGCCCTTTAGTCAAGAACCAAATTTATCTTACTAAATTAACATCTTTAGGCAATCTATTCTTTCTGCAAGTCTTAAAGTGCTGTTTTTTGTGCCCAGTACAACGTTGTTTAGCCACTAATGTTCACAACAATGATGTCAAAAAGGGATGATGTTTATTATTTGACACCATTTCAGTCTTCTTCCTCTCCAAGTTGGAGTCACACTGTAAAATTCAGAAAGGCACTTGAGTGTGGTCTGTTTCACTCGGTATCCAAACGCCAAATAATAAACATATAATATGAATTTTATTCAACTGAACTCAGCACAACTGGCTTTTGCAAAAAATTCTTGAAGGTACATATCAACACATCTTCCTTCAGAAAAACATAGCATTAGTAATAATTAACAACCATCAGTGATGTAACATAGTACTCTACACGCGGATCAACATGACTTGACTTTTGATCAGTGACTTTTGATTTGCCTCTGACGTGCTGCCGTCACAGTGTGCATCTGGAGCTCTCCCCTTGGGACAGGGGTTCCTGTGCTGCCAAGTGGCCACCCCTCCACTGCATTCATTTACCTTTTGCTACAGCATTGCCCTGATGTGTCTACAAATAATTTGTCTGAGTGAATGGTGCCTGCACTTGAAAACTCAGACAAAATGAGGTTATCCAGTGAGGTCTTCCCAGCTGTAAATGAAGTCGTTAATTTAGTCACTACACTGGATGATGTTTTGCACTCTCTGAAATCAGATTTCTTTCCGCCTCGGAAGTTAGCATTTAGTTTAGTACTCTGGATGCTCTGCCAATTTGACAATGCCAATGCATCATTCATGCTCCACGAGCTTCACTTGAGACTGCCTTATTTCCTCAGCTTGGCAGAGTCCAGTTGCTTCATTAAGTGCCTTTCAGTGGTCAAAACTGGATCTCAGCGTGGACCTAGCTCTCCACCCTGCAAACTGGCCTGAGGTCAAGGAGTCGATCACTCTTCTTTGTGTTTAAGCTTTTTGTCTCTCAAGTCCTATCACAAAGAGATTTCCTTCTTATGTTATGTCATTAAAAGCAGCAAGGCGGTCTGGAGGTTGGCTTCCCCTAGCTGCAGGAGAATTACCAGGTCCAATGCCATAGATACAAATGATGTCTGTAAGAATTGAAGCCCTGCTACCCACTGGATGAAACCTTGTGACTCTATGTTTGGCATCTCCAAGGGCAGACGTTAACAGTCGCTCCTTTCGCCCTGCTCCTCTTCTTGCACTTACTGGTTCAGTTAGACCATTGTTACCTCCTTCCACTTTAGCTGGCATCAGTGACTCCTCGGGAGAGCCCCTAGCCCTGCTCTGCTTCCCTGGCCCTGGTGGGAACCAGCCTGGGGAGCTGATGCAACCTCTCAGGTGAAAGGGCAGGCTGGTAACCAGGGAAAAGGTGCTATGGAAAAGGGAGTTTCTTCACAGCAGTGAGCACTGCCTACCACAAAGGCCAGTCTTGTTACTGGCCCTCCTGTAGTACCATCTGTGTCCTACACAGTCTTTGTTTCTTTGTGCTTGGGTAGGCAGAAAAGGAAATCAGAAAGGAGGCTGCAGTGCAGTGGCATGGGGAAATGACGAGGACTAGCAGAGTGTGCAGAGCTGGAGTCCAGGGGTGACAGGAACACAGGGGCTTTCAATGTGCCTGACAGGTTCCTCAGGTAGGAAAATGAAATCTCTCCCTATCTTTCCCCATTCTGAAAATAATAACCTTCCTCAGGAGAAAGCTTGCTGCTTGTGCTCGAGAGACAGGAGAAGTGATATTACAATCACATTCATTCTTTTATCTCTCCATGACTTGAATATGTTTAAATCTCAAGTGATTACAATGAAGAAAAGCAGGAAGGAAAGATTGTTTATGGCAACTTGAAAAAAAAAAAAACAACCAAGAATCCATCTTAAATTCAGATACTTAGAAGAAAAGTTAAAAATGGCGTCTTATCCTCTCCACAGCCACTGTTCGTGCTCCTCCAGAGCTTGCTGGGAAAAATCATGTAGTAGCAGGATGGTAACTACTGATCTACATGACCTTGCCACAGAAGGTCATAAACTGTTTCACTGATGACTGTACTAAAAGTTTTATCCCATTATTTATTTCCATTTCATTAACTCAGGAAAAAAAAAGGGTGGTCATAGCTTTACATGTTCTTGTCTCTGGTTTCCATAACATGTCACTTCTTATTGATATGCTTCTCTCTCATGGGTTTGGAAAGAGGATGTTATATAAACAGTAGGTGAGGGATGAAATTGTTGCTGAAATAGTATGTGCAGGAGACAAAAGCATCTTCTGAATGTCATTTTTACTAAACTGATAGCTAAAATAAGTTTTAAATAGATCCTGAATAAAAGAAATTAACTCAACACTCAGAGTTTGTAACTGTTAAGCAGGTATTCCTTTATTTACAGCCCTGGGGAGCACTGGGGATAGCTCTGCCTTAGGTGGTCCAACAAAGGAGCAAAACTGAAGAGAATACATGTTGCAAACTTATACATATTCAGTAAATTCCCTGGAATTGTTTACATAAACATAAGATTTCCTGGAACCCATTAATATATGCAAAGATCCTTTTGCATATGTGCAGAGGTTCCCGCTGGTTGTCTTTAAGTGGTCTTCAGGGTGAAGTAAGAACTCTTCCTCCCTTGTCTGCTAGTTGACCTTTCTTCTGATTCTGCACAGTGGTGTCCCTTTTTCTCAGTTAATTTTCTCATCTTCGTACTCTTACAAGGTTGTCTAATTTCTTTATTAATGCTTGCAGATGTTCTTCCTTGATTGTGCTTCCTAGATTGTGCTATTTCTAAACCATCATAGTTAGGTTAAACATTTACTACTCCAAGACACCTTATGACCTTCATCTCTTGGCTAGCTACACAACATTCCAGAGTTAACTTAAAATTTTATGATAATTCTGCAGCTTTGCTTCGTCTTCACTCATCTCCACCTTTCTCCATCTTGCCAGTGAAGACTGGACAAAAGAAGCAGTCTGAGGTCTATGGCCACAGAAGACCTATTCTGAATACCTAGCCCTGGTTGACAGTTAGACTGAATCAACTTCTTTCCTTCAGAAGAAAGGTAGGGTGCAACTGGAAGGATCATTTGCTTCAGGTCTTTTCCTGTTAGAGAGATTGGACATGATCTGGAACAAGTTTAGTTTCCTCCTCCAGCACCCTCCCTGTAGATATGTGTGGCCTCACATATGCCCTTCCATACACCAGGACAAGACACCTTTAGCATGCTGTGAACAGAACCCATTGTTGGCTGCATCACCACCCTTTACCTGCATACAAGGCCAACAGGGACATCAAACAGAGGGACAATGTAGACCAAGGCTTAGGCAGAAAGGATACAGCCAGCATGCTCTAGAGGCTGTGACCTGCTAGTCTTCAAAAGCTTAGGCATAAGCCAGTCCAGTGCTGCTCTATGGGCTGTGGTCGTCCTTCCCAATGGAGTGGGGGAGACAGGGCCCAATTTGGTGAGGCTCCTTTGTCTGTGAAGTTGGATCAGTTCTCCTGAAGAAAAAATCACGGTTGGTCTGTGAGTGAACGCATAAGCCAAAGCCTTGCAAGAGGAGAAAGGCTGGAACAAAGGACAGACATGGAATTATTCGGTCAGTTGTAGTTACCCAAAGACAAAGACAAAAACACCAACAGGCAAATCCATAAAACCCCAAGAAAATACAAGCAATGATTAGGAAGATGACAGCTTGGCAAAACCAGGGTTTAGACTGTTCTATGGAACAATCAATAGAGGCTAGCACTTCCCTGTCCCAGTGATTTCTTGCTGGCTGGCAGATTTCTGAGGGTGAGGAAGGGATGTTGCATCTCTCTTAGGCTGCTTAACAATTATCGTTCACTTCAGAAAAAATATTCAGGAGGTTTATGGTAGTGGCTCATGCTTATATAAGTGCTGGAGACTATTGAAACCTGGACTGCTGGCATCATATTTTAATGTAGCATTATGTACAGTTGGTGGCTTTGATCTTGTCTTCCATATTTGACCCTTTGCAGTGGAGGACTTGAACAGCAAGACTCTTTAATATTCCTTCCCTAGATTTTGCTCAGAAGGTCTTTTAAAATTTCGTTCACACACTGATTCCCTTTGCCTATAGATAGACTAGACTATGAACCACAGTTTCCATTCCAGAGGAGTTGCTGATATTTTATCATTTTTTTGAAATAATATTTGGGAAAGTTAACATATTTTGTTTTAACATTTTTGGCTGAAATGAATAGTGTTGATGTTCCCAAATTAGAATGTTTAGTTTGCTGAACTCAGCTGAAACTTTATTTGAAGTCAATTCAAAATGAACATGCCTCTGCAGATGGTGCTGCAGGTCCTTGGCTTTACACTTGCTTTGAGATGAAGCTGCAGTGACCCAGGGGAAATACAGGGTGGGACAAAGGAGCTTGGCCTGTGATGGAGCATGAGAAGTAAGTCATGTGAATTGTGACATAATTTAAAGTGTTCGAGGAGAACATATTTCTGAATAGATGATTATGCTCCATAGTCATTCTGTCTGGGAGACAGGATCCACTGGCATGACAAAGGCAAGGAAGGGAATGGGACATTCACACCCAGAGACAAGCAGTGCTGAGTGTCTAACAGTGAAACTTGTTGCAGCAGATCGGCACGTGTTTTGTTCCAAAGAGACAAGCAGTGCTGAGTGTCTAACAGTGAAACTTGTTGCAGCAGATCGGCACGTGTTTTGTTCCAAAGGGCATCCATAGCAAACGTTAAGAAAGAAAAAACAAGTTTATGGTGTGCAAGAAAAAAAGAAAAGAAAATCAGTGCTGCAAATAGCACTGATATTGAGCCTGCTTTTCAGTATCTGTTATCAGTTCTTAGGAAAAAAAGGGACTTGCAGACAGTAAGAGAGTAGCTGGTTGGCTGGCTGCTTCTCCCAGGTCCTTCTTCTCCAGCTACTGAACATATTATGCACTGGGTAGGGTGTTGAAACATTGACTCCGTTTTTCTCTCCTTCGATCTGATTTGCTTACTCTAATCCTGTGTAGAAATTGCATAGATTTATTAGCATGTTTATGATGCTGCAAGCATACGACAAAAATATTTAAGTTAATAAGGTAGGCTAACAGCTTGGTTTACGATTACTTCTATTAAATTGATATCAGTGATGTCCATCTTTATTTTTTCTGTACAACAGAATGAAACTGTAGTGCCATTTGCCACATATTAAAACCAGAGATACACGCCCAGTATATAAAGAGTGTGTGAAGCAGAAGTGTAACTTGCATTATGTTTAACTACATAATATAGAGACAGAGATGTGCAGGAAAAAAAAAAGGTTGAGGCATGTTGGTTGGCCACCTTAATTACACAAAAAACCTAAAGAAAGCAACCAAACCAACCTTCCACCTAAGCGTCTTAAGGCTTCTTTTTAAGACTCAAGATAGACTCTAAGACCTAAGACAGTTCTTTCTTAGGTGATGTAAATGACTCTTTTTGTCAGGGAAAATTAAGTCTTTCTGGAGACTAGAGGAGAGGAAAAATGGTATAAACTATTTAGGTAAGTAGGGGGCTGGGGGATGTAACAGCTCTCTTGAATACTGACACTAGTGCAGGGTTCTGTATTTGCTGCAATGGGGCTACTCAATGTGCATGACTTAGGTTAACAACTTGTCCAGAGCAATGTCACTATCCTATGAAACATGCAGAATATTTTTCTCCTGTTCCAAAGGGAAAAATAGTTTCTAAAAGTTCTTGTAAGCATTCTCATGTCACCAACACAATGCTTATTTTTTGAAATTTTTAAAACGAAGCCAAGACAGGCATTTCACTCTGTAAAGTACCTTTCCTGACCACAATGTCCAGGACATCTAATCTGTCTAGCACCCAGTCCGTGGTTTATCTCTGACCCTATACAATAAGTTTTGTTCACGGGGTGGTTCAAAGTGTACTAAGCCAGAAACAACCAACTCTGATGGATGTTTCGTTACAGAAACTAAAAGACATTTCAAATCTAGTTTTGTTTAAAGTAGCACATACCTCAAAAAAATTCCAATCCTGTCAACAAACTGTGTGTAGATCATTGGTAAAAATATTGGATGACAGCCTCTTTACTGTGCAGATTGTGACTAGTTTGTGAATAAGCCCGGAGTATGTCAGGTGGATTGCCACAGATGGGAAATAAGGGATAACTGGTGGCATGTTTTGCACCAAAAAAACCCAGCCCAAAACAAGAAAAAAACCCAGAAGCTAACTCCAAATTTTCTGAACATGTTCCGATGAGAACCTCCCTTGTGTCTGCTCAGCATGTAGCTCAAAGTATTTGTCTCACTGAACACCAGAAATGGTTTGTCCTTTACTTACAAGATGAAGTGGTCACCAAGCTAAAGGGCACAGATTCCAAAATGTATTCTTCAAGTATCACACAGTGAAGTTCAAGCTTGTGGGAAGCTTACCATGTGATGGTATGGAGACAGGTCCCCTGAGGGCTGGGAAAGGAAGCGATGGGAGGAGAACAGGAAGTTAGGAGAGAAGGCAAGTTTATTTAAGACAACAAGCCAGGGTACATCATAGAATCATAGAATCATAGAATGGTTTGGATTGGAAAGGACCTTAAAGATCATCAAGTTCCCCCCTGCCATGGGCAGGGACACCCTCCACTAGACCGGGTTGCTCAAAGCCTCATCCAGCCTGGCCTTGAATACCTCCAGGGATGGGGCATCCACAACTTCCCTGGGCAACCTGTTCCAGTGCCTCAACACCCTCATAGTGAAAAATTTCTTCCTAATGTCTAGTCTAAATTTACCCTCTTTTAGCTTATACCCGTTACCCCTTGTCCTCTTACTACACTCCCTGATAAAGAGTGCCTTCCCATCTCTCCTGTAGGCCCCCTTCAGGTACTGGAAGGCTGCTATTAAGTCTCCTCGGAGCCTTCTCTTCTCCAGGCTGAACAACCCCAACTCTTTCAGCCTGTCCTCATAGGGGAGGTGTTCTAGCCCTCTGATTAATTTTGTGGCTCTCCTCTGGACTCTCTCCAACAGGTCCATGTCTTTTTTATGTTGGAGGCCCCACATCTGAACACTGTACTCCAGGTGGGGTCTCACGAGAGCAGAGTAGAGGGGGAGAATCACCTCCCTTGACCTGCTGCTAATGCTTCTCTTGATGCAGCCGAGGACACGGTTGGCTTTCTGGGCTGCAAGTGCACACTGCCAGCTCATGTTGAGCTTCTCATCCACCAATACCCCCAAATCCTTCTCCTCAGAGCTGCTCTCGATCCATTCTCCACCCAGCCTGTATTTGTGCTTGGGATTGCCTCAACCCAAGTGCAGGACCTTGCACTTGGCCTTGTTAAAGTTCATGAGGTTTGCATGGGCCCACCTCTCCAGCCTGTCAAGGTCCCTCTGGATGGCATCCCTTCCCTCCAGCGTGTCCACCACACCACATAGAGATCAACTAAGTATGAGCAAAACAAAGCGATGAACTTCTAAAGAGTAAGTTAATTTGCTGTACTACTGTCATATGCAGAAAGCATTACCCTATGTGTACGTACGGCCTGCACTGTACGGTTATCATAAGAAAAGTCTGCCATCTTGTGGGAAAATGCGGAAAACGCCTTCACATACATTTTGCCTACATTATGCCAAACGAAGGGCAGGTGCCTCCATTAACAAATGTTGGGGGGGGAATATTCAGGAGGTCTTTATCCAAAGGGAAACCGCCAGCCTGAACACTTAATAGTGAAGTCAAAACCTTCAACTGACATGTTCAGTTTTCTGATCTAAAGACCTACATGGGCTTTGTAGTTCTCAGACTGAGAAGATAAACTCAACCAAGAGATTTATTACCGGAAAATGCCAGACAAGCAGACTTCACCCAGCCAGCTGTGGACTTCTACAGCAGGCTAACTCATATCCAGAATAGATGAGCATAGCCCATCTAATTCATACCATCCTAATCTGTGAGACTTCAAAGTAAAAAATGTGCAGGTAGATGAAAAGAGATGGAAACAAAAACGAAAGGAAAAACAGAGAATCAGAAATACTTACAGAACAAAACTTGTACCACCAGGGCCCTTGGCAAAGAGTAAGTCAGCAAGACTTCATATCCAAAAGAATGCAGTTATATTAAAAGTATAGAAAGAAAACTAGGCAGCAGCAACAAATGTCTTAGTCAGAGATCAAATGCTGTACAGCTAATCCTTGGTTTATTTATATAGTTTGGAAAAGTGATGCTTTTCAAACAGACATTTGGATGTGAGTATTACTGGGCTGCTGTTGCTCAGGAGTCCTGCTGCAAGAGGCATCACGAGGCAGGGAAGGTGAGAGAAGAGCAACATGCATGTGTGAGGTCAGGGCACAAAGGCAGAGAAGAAGGGTGAGGAAAGTTGTCCTCTACAAAAGGAAAGAACAGGTAGTAGCAATTTGTGCGGGGAAAAAGGTTGTGCTGCAACCTTTCCCTCCCCAGTGGCTGGAGATAGGGCTTTCTCTTCTGGCAAAGCCTGCCCATGGCCCTGCTGGTGCGGAGGGAGAAGGCCACCTCTTAACCCCTCTACTCACAGGTAGTTCAATAATTGCTGCACACAGCTTCTAAACTATGAGCTTAATGAGCTCTGTATAGCCCAAGCTGTTCAAGTTTCACAGCTGGGTTTAGACTTTGACAGGAAGAAGTGTCAGATGTGTCTGATTAGCTGCTCTGCTTTCCCATGGCCAACCATGTAAATAACACAAAATATGGAAGAAAATTCTACTGACTTGAATACAAAAGAAAAAAAAAAACAGAAACACAGGTTAGGACAAGATGCATTGCAATAAAATCATATTTGGGACACACATGCTTTAAATTTAAAAATGACTGAGAGATGCTAGACAGTGGAAGGAAAAAGGATATTAAAAAAAAAAAGACTGTTGGAAGTCTCAATAAGCAACAAAAAAGTAAGTCTGAAAACTTTCATTTTTTGCTGCTTGGAAACCTTCCTTTGTTATTAACAGTCCCTTCAGATATAGAATCATAGAATATAACAGTGTCCAGTGCAGCAGGGAGATAATTTTTAGTCTAGTTTGTTACTTTTACATTATGAATGTTAGTTACAAAATAAAGAGAAGGTCAAGCTTAAAAACAAACCGCAAGTCCATGTGATATGTCCAGAGTGTTGGCACAACCTACTTTGAGTGAGAATAGGTCCATAGAGTGGGGTAAGATTCACACCACTGAACTTTAAGCTCAGATACCAAAATATGGAGCTTGGTTGCATGCTGTTCCCTGGAAGTTTTTAAAGAGAGAAGGGCTCCAGAGAGAGACGTTAAGGACTTCTGTTCTATGTCTGAAGTTTGGCAAGTTGAATCAGGACTTTGCTGTGGCCATATTCACATTAGGGATGTTTGGTTCAGGACACTAGACGATATCTACTCTAAAGTAAAACTGCACATAGTACAGTTAGACTGCCCCAGCAATGTATTCTTCAACCTATTGATCTGCCCTGATTGTGCCAAACTGTTGTTTGTGTAAACATCAGCATGTGTTTGCTGATGCAGCACTCAACAGAGAAAGTCAGCCTGGACAGAATGCTGAGTAGACACAGTGACACTGTTGCCAGGCTAACTCATGCAGAGATAGCTCAGAAAATATTTTCCGCAGAGTATCTCCTTTGCCCGGGTTTGCTAGGAAGAGCAGGGAATGCCAAATATCAGTCACACTATTCCCCCAAGTTATCCAAAGCAGTTGTCCAACACTCTGCCTTGTGGCATGCAGGCTTACCCGCTGCCTGATGTGCAGGAAGAGCAGGGCCCGTGTTGGCATCAAAGCGATGCACAGCTCCAGCCTTAATCCTCAGGAAAACCGTGAATGCTGTTGCCTTTGCTGGTGTAGGAGAATGTCAGCCTCTAGTGGCAGCAAATCCATCGCAGCAGAGTGCAGTAGGGCATTGGTAAAGCAGATGGATGGCAAAATGAACCGCAAAGATGGGACCTGGCCTTAATACTGGGAAGACAGAGAGAGAAGCAGCAAGGAGTCGGCATCAGCCTGATGTTCTTGTAGGCCTTTTTGCATGTAAAGATGGATTATGTAAACATATGCGGATCACATCATCCATTGGTGAGCTTTACTTGGGAAGGCTCAGGCTTTTAGTTTTATTAATTGGGGCTTCCTATGATGACAGCATCAAGTCCAGTGAAGGAAAGAGGACTGCATTTGAATAAAGGTTTAAACAGGCCAGTGGCAACTTCATGTTCCTGCTAGTGAATAGCCTCTTTGTCAATTCAGCACAGATGTTTGATTGTACCGTGGTTTATTGGTTTTTTATGGACAGCTGAACTGGTGTCATATAAAAAATTTGCACTAACATTCTTGCATATTTACTTTAAATTTCTCCCAGTTAGTTTTGACCTTCGTAAAAATATAGCTCATATGTGAGTTTTGACTAAGGAACATTTTTAGTTCCTGTAGTCCCTGACTAGGACAGGACATTGTGATCATTCACTGGATTTAGGGAGCCCATGACAAGCTGTAGAATTGCTGGGACAAGACAGAAAGCTCCTTGGAGGAAAAAGGATTTTTACAGGATGGGAACCCATCTTTCCTTTCATTAGCATAATCTGTCATGGGCCAGTAGGTGATGTGCACTGGCTACACTACGTAGCTCTTGTTCTTCTTTGTTTCACCTGGCAATAGACATTTGACTGGCCCCTTTCCCAGTTCAAGCTATTCAGCTTGAGACAGCTCCAAACCGCAAAATTGGATCCAAGTTTAATTTCCCAAAGCCTGGGACAGGGTTTTAATCCCATATCTATTTAGAAGGTTGCTTCTTATACCACAATAATTTCTTTCAAATATCTAGAATATATGAAATGTTGTTGACAAGTCCACATACAACATTATTTCAATTATTTTTCTTTGGGTTTTGGTTTGTTTTTTTTTTCAGTTTATCTCAGACTCCCAAGAAGAACTGACATATAACTCCACTGATACTTGCCTCCTCTGACTTTCTGCTGGATTTATTTCTTAATTTCCTCAGGAGCCTTGGAAATTCCCAGCCGTATGACTTTTAACAGGCTCACTTTTAAGGCAGATCATTTCTCCTGCGTGCTCCATCTCTCTAGGAAATCTCCCCTCTACTCTTTCTAGTGACAAATTCTGCCGGCATACCAGGTAACTCAAAAAAACCACCAAAACAACTGCAGCTCTTGCACATGGGGTGAACTGTATTTTCTCCTTGCACACCCAAGCAATGAGGTGGAGGAGGGAGGATATGAGGACCTCCTCATAGCCTTCTTAGGTGCAGGGAAGCCAATTAAGGTCCCAGAGAGTGAGTAAAGGTATGTTACTTATCACCTTGGGCCAGTAAGAAGGAAAGAAGTTATTGTATGATTTAAAACCAGTCCTGGAGATTTTAGATCAGAATTCCAAAACCCTGACTGGCATTCTATCATAATTTTTATTATTTTCCAGAAAGAAAAAAGTAAGTGACCTTATTTCAGCTCCTATTTTTGCAAGCCACAGCACATTGTGTAAGAAAGCTTTTCCCTGCTCTGCACTGATGACGGCATCTGTTTTCTGAACCTGGATCTAGTTGGTGCTAGGCTGTGTCATGGATGAATTGCACAGGCAGTTTTCTGTCTCTGTCCTTAAAACCACACTGTTTTAAAGAAGTATCCCACAGTATTTTTTTTGGCTGGAGTTTGCCAGACTGTCTTGAGACTTTAGTTTTGCCAGATATTGCTATCATGGTCAGTAAAATTTTTCACTGCACTTATTTCCCTCCATGAAGAAAGCAAGCTCAGGTTTCGTGCGTTTCTAAAGACTAAATGTTATGTAGGATTTGTGCTGAAAAATCTATGCTGGATTTATATGTCATATGGACACTTATGATGCCACATATCCACACCTAAACTTTTGTGCTACTTAGTGCTGTTTTGTGCCATCACCCAGACCTTCTCAGAGACTATAGATTATAGTATTTCCTTTGTGTTCTATCAAGAGATACATTCCCTGCCAAATTTCTTCCTTGCTGACTAGACCATTTTCCTCTGTATCCATGTTTCTTCCATGTGCTGGTTCTTTGAACCATATCCATCTATAGATATCCATCTATAGAGGAAGGAAGGAAAAAAAAAGCTGCACATCAGTACTGCAACTGTTCCCCTACAAAGTCCTAAAATGATTAAATCTGATGGGAGAGCACTCACCCGCTTTATGTCATCACCCCGGTGAATGTGGGATGCTCTTAAATTCCCCCTTCCCATTTCCATAGCCTTTGTTAGAGGCTGAGGTTTGGCCAGGAGCTGGCATCTCAGGTATGTGTGAGCCCTGAGCCTCTTTGAGGGAGCCAGCAAAGATAGATGCTGGAGAAGCAGCTAAGAAGAAACTACTAGAGGCATTTCTCTGAGGCACATGCTGTGAAACTCTAAGAAACAGGGACACAAACAGGGAAAATCTGTGACCAGACACTTAGCAAGGTCACTGATG
Organism: Pterocles orientalis; assembly: GCA_011057875.1. NCBI lineage: Eukaryota > Metazoa > Chordata > Aves > Pterocliformes > Pteroclidae > Pterocles > Pterocles orientalis. Next base: position 204,252 of record WKFP01013954.1, on the reverse strand, counting down.
AACAACTGTCCTTTAAAACCAGGTTGATCCCATTATAGCTCCTCATTCATTATTCTTTACATGCTTCCTGAGTGTTCAGGTCAGTCTGACTTATAAAAATAAATGCATTCAACTATGCCTTTGGTATCACGTATTCAGGAAGGAGAGAAGAAGTGTTGTAAAAATCCTCTTGCTGACTAATAATGAGAGTCAGAATGACTGAACCTCAACAGCCAGCCCAGATCAGGAGCTGGGGTAGGAGATGAATCTGCCAGAAAGTTGCAAATAAGCGACATATTTAAACTGGAATTTACTTCAGTGGGAGTCTGGCCCCAGGAAGAGTTTCTGGATTTGGCCCAAGCAATTTAAATAATGGAAGACAGCTTGGTCAGTTTCTCGACTTTTAACTGGACAATCTCTCTAGATTCAAGGCAAATTCATCAAAAAGCCTTTCTCTCTCTACTGAGAAGCCAGGCATTGGGAAATGGGACTGTGAAAAAACACTTTGGGAATGTCCTCTCATCAAAATGATCAGTGATTGTGATTCTGATTAGCAAATCTCTAACAGATACTGGAAGCAGTGTCCACCCTTTCACATACTTACAATCTGTTTAGACAAGACTGAGCCACCTGCTCTTCTAGCTGGCTCTGCTTTGAGCATGTTGAACTAAGTTTTCTCCACTGATCACCAACCTTATTTTTTTCCGCGATTCTATGAATCTAGTGCTACAAGAAGGCTCTAGCACACTATTAGTCATTCTTTAAATGTTATTAATTAATTAATTTAAAAGATGACAGCTACACCATTTCAGAGCCTGTTCCAATACTTATGCATTAAGAAGTTTCTGGTGAATTTCTGATTAAGACGGTACAGGGAAGTACCTGCTCAAACTTCAGTGGGATGAAAGAATAGGACATGTTTATAGGACAGTAAATACCAGTTACACATAACTTTTAATTTAACTAACATGGCCACATATAAAGCATGTAGTTTAAACAATGTGGCCACATTTGAAGGCCTTTCTTATTCTTGCCTGGCTTCAGCTCTTCTGTGTACTTTTTTAGTTCTAAGAAACAGATGATAAAAATTTCCCTGTTGCTTACTGACTTGGCTCACTGTCCCTTTCACCAAAAGTGAGACAAGCAGTGATAAAAATTATTTTGGTCATGAACAGATGACATTGTATCTTCTCACCCTAAGACACTCCTAAGCAAGCGTCCTGATCTTATAAATGTTCCTTAATGTCTACACTTGTGTAATTCCCCAATTTAAGTTGCAATGTCAATGTGCTGGATGTTCAGTCTGCAGGATCAAAGATTTGGTACAGTCATGATATGTATGACAAATGAGGATGAGTTTCAAAACTGTTTACATGACTTCAGGCTGAACTTGCTAAGTTATTTAGTTATCTAAACATGCAGAGGACGACAAAAGACAATTTTTGAAAACCCCTCTACTGGTTTGGAACAAGAACCCAAGTTTTTAAATGTCCAAGTCCACAAAAGGATGTTGACATGTAAGGTGAAATTTAGGTACCTAAGTCTAAGTTTTTTCGTTGAAAGTGTACTTTTGCTTGAAGTAACTGAACTATCCCAGGACTAAAGAAAAGCAGCACATGTGATTCGCTCACTGAGTTAAAGGGGGCAAAGAGCATCCACAGAGAAAAAAAAATGGATTTCCTGCCTAAAAGAGCAAATGCTGAGTCCTTTTGGTTACTTTTTAAAGGAATAACTGCATCATCAAATTTGCCTTGGGACAACTGTGAAAGTATAAGCACTCAGCTAGAAGAGATAAGGCTCCAGTTTCTAATCCCAGGGTTATTTCTACTTCTTTTAACAGATTAAAATCATGATGCTGAACCCTCGGCTTTTGGCTGAGTGAGCCAAGTCAAGGCTCTTCTGCCTGTGTGAGGAGAAGGGCACATACGTTTATCTTCCTGTATCACCGGACTGCTGCTGTGCCTGGGGCATGATGAGGCTTTGCATCCAGGCCCGGAATAAGTATCCAGCTCATAGGCAATAGACTCGACTCTCCCCAGAAGCGTTGCTCTTTGACGTGCATGCAATAAATCAGCAGTCCTCACTTTGGGGGTCTATTTATGACAATGTTTACAAGCATATTTTTATTGGGTTTACGGTTAATTGTTTATTGGTTTTCTATTTAGTTCCTGAGGGGGTGAAGTTGTTTGTTTTCTCACAGCTTAGTGTCACTGAGAAACTACTATTGTTGAAATCCTTATTAAAAGTCTTTCCATATCCTTCTCCCTTTGTTTATAACTATGCTAACTGTAGCAGTTAATAAGCCAGTACCTACTTAATGTTAAGGGCTTCTTTTTATTGTTGCTTTTTAAGCTACAGCCAGGTTAGCAACCCACATTTAATATCCAGGCTCTATTGTCCTGATCTTGGTAGGCAGAGAGAGTGAGAAACACCTGCCTCAGAGAACTCAGGTCTTTCACATTATTTACAGACCTACACAGACTTGGTAATGAGCAGTTGTAACAGTGAGGGGAAGCTGGGGGTTTTTTTGGTAATTGTTGTTGAGGTGCTGTAAAGAAAGGACTAAGGGCTTATTATCAGTGAACATTCACAAGGCAGGCTGCTGAGAAATGTGTATGGATTTTTTTGTTTCTTTGTTTTTAAGAGGAAGCAGATGTAATGTTCAAATATTAATTTCCAGCCTAATATGTGCCTGGCAGAGAGGTTTCAGGACTCTGACCTGGCTTATTGCCCTGCTAGATGAAACCTCATTGTTGCCCCTGTTCCCAGGAGCAGCAGCGAGAGCCACCCTACACACTCCCTGGAAGGGTGGTGCTGCTGTCCAGCACGGCTGAAAGCACCATAACTGGCACCGAGCATGGTGGCTTCAGAACAGGGGACTCTTGGGACAGAGGTCCTTGGGGGTGGCACCTCAAATCCTGTTAATGCTGCTTCTTGAGGAGCAGAGGCAGCTAAGCTCTTCTGTCCTGTTGCAGTTTAGACCAGTAATCATACACTGCAGGTGGGAGGGATGCTTTTGTAATCATGTGAAAGCCCAACAGTAGGAAGGGAAAATGTGAGAAAGAATAATCCTCTTCTAAGGAGCTTGCATTTAAATACAAGCACATTGTTTCCAGATTTAAAGAGATCAGTGCAATGTAACACGGATACTGAGCTGGCTGACTCTGGCCTTCCTAGCCATCACCTCACTGAAATGACCATGCATAGAGGAGAGGCACCACAATTTTCTTTTGCTCTCTGACAGGTCTGTGCATTGCAGTCCTTTTATTATTGTCTGCAGTTATCTCAGCAGGTCCAGCGCAGGCTGAGCAATGCATTTCTCTTCCCTCCAATAGCACTGAGAGACCCTTTCAGTAAGCAAATATCTTCCCCAAACAAAAATGTTTAGAATTAATCCCTTAAAACTAGTCAGTCTGTATGCTTAGCTGATACCTGAGGACTTGCAGCTTCCTGCTTTTTGGAGAACTCAGCTCTTTCAGCCTAGCTCTGGGTCCCAACAGACCACTACAAATCTTGTGCCCTCCTCACCATGGTCTCAAGATTCTTCAGCTTCATGGCCTTTTTTTGATGATTGACTTCAGTACTGGCAGAGCAGATGTCTCACTGTGGTTTGGTACCTGAAAATAGACTATCAACCTGCAATTATCCACCCACAATCCCTCCACCAAGTTGCTGAGAGAGAACTTTTCTGTAGCATCACATTTTTCCCACTTATCTGTCTTATCGTCCATTAAGGCAGAACAGCATATTCACACAGAAGTTTTTCAGTCTTTGATAAGTGTTGCACAGTATTAAAAGTTCTCACACTTGGGTTACTCCATAGTGACACCATGTCTGTCACAGTAAAAGCAGATATATATGCTTTTCTAAACAGATCTCATCGGTCTGTTGACTAAAAGTATTGTCCTGTTTAGGGGGTGGCCCTGCTTAGGTAAGAGCTTCTGTCACACATACTATCCAAGAAGCTAATCTTATGTGAAGTATCAAGTACCATTTGTATGTGAAACAAAGCATTCCTTTCAGCATGTGAAAATGAGAATATTTATGTGTTCAGTGTCATTTACATCTCTATGGAAAAAGTAAAATCTTGAAAGATTCTGTTCTCCATCTCTCCCCTCAATGTACATGCACATGTTATTGCTTTGTATCTTTTTATATGAAACAGTTATGAGCTATGTTTTCTGGATTGATTAGCTCAGACAAAATAAACAATCACGTTAAGTTCCTGTTCAAGTGTCTTTCCAGTATTTTTTTTTCCAGATACTGGGCTTTCGGATTTTTCTTGCTCTGTAACAGATGGAGTCAGTGCTCTGTAGTTAGCTCCCCATAAAGTTAGTTTGAATTGGAGTGACAATCCAGGACAATACAGCAATTTTTATTAACAATGCTTCAGTTAAAAGAGTGACTAGGTTCACTACTTTATAAGCTTTTGTAACTTAATTACCAGCATGTGTATCAGCAGCACCTGAATATCATCCCATGTCCTCAAGCAGGTGAAGAAGTCCTAGGAAAAAGCTCTACTGAGCTCAGGCTTCCACCTCAGGTTAGGTGCAAATTAGTATTGCAGCAAAGACAAGCTCTCCATGAGATACCAGTGCAATGAAGCTTGTCCAGCTCATTAATTTTGGTGTATTTGTCTGTGTCAGACAACAAGGCACTGATTATGACCTAACAAATAAATAAATACTAAATGAGTAAGTACTTTCTTATATATTAATACATGCATATTTAGCAATATAGCAATTTATATAACAATTACTGCTTCTGTATGTATAAAATAAATTATTAAGTACTAAAAGGTAACAACAGAGACTAGGCTTCAATTCTTTCATGAACAGAATGGAGATATTATATCTAGTTTCATGTAAAAAGCTCATGTTGGACTTCCCAGTGTAAAAGTCAAAAGGTAATTGCAGAGGAGCACTGTATGTATGTTTGTATAATTACTTAATATCAAAGACCTGTAAAGAACACAGTTATTTCAAGCTTTGTACTGCTTTAGTTTCAGTGCTCTTTGAAGGGGACAGGCACAATATGTAAGCATATTAATAACCACTTCAGGATCACAAGAAGGGGTGTTCGATATTATTATTACAATGGGGTTTACAGATGCTTGACAGCACATAGCAGATGTTATATCTTCTTTCATTTCAATGTTTCATTTACCAAAACAAGAGTTTTATGAGAATTTGATATTGTTGTCATTGACCTTTCCTCCTGAAAAAATTTACTACTATGTTCACCTTCACTATTCCTTTCAGTGGCTCTTATATGTAAGGAAAAATAAATCTTTTATTTATGCTCTTTATATACTAATCTGTTTTCCTGTTATGTTTTGACCTAATAAAAGGCTTTTTAAAATGATCAGTAAACTATGCCTGTGAAACGTACCATCTGGTAGCAGAAACAAACCTGGAATGAAGATGAGTTATAAAAGAAGAAAAAAAGGTTTTTTTTTAAAACAAAGCAAACAAAAAATAGATATTTTGTTTTGAATTCTACCACATCAAATACGAAAACAGCAGGCCTGGGGCAGGTGTAGCTGCTTTCCATTAACCAACAGAAAGGAGGGAGAACTGGAGAAGTCACTACAATAATGAAAGACAAACAGCCATCTCCCTGACACAGGAACAGATTATTTGCAACACTGCGTCTGTTTTTTGTTCTAAATTTGTGGTGCAATTTGTGTCAGCAAAATTTTCATACTAATATACCTTCTTAAGACAGCATTGTCTAGGAACTTGCATCACTTCAAGAGGCAATAAGATGGTTTTCAACAAATGGTTTACAGGCTAAAATAAAAGTAGTTTTGAGATAAAATTACACTTAAGGATTAAGGTGATCTCATGATTTATTATCACTGAGATGGGATGCTCTCCCTTCCTTTCCTGTGCCTCCTAAACTGCACCCCTCAGTCTCAGCTTCACAATCTCAGCCCCATGCCACACCAGGCGAAGTTGCACATCTGCTGGTGATGCAGAGGACCAGACATCTCATTTGGCTCAGCGAAAGGTCCAGTAGGTTCCAGAAGTGGTGGAAGAAGGGGAGCAAGGTCACTCACTTGGAAGCAGTGGTAGTAGGAGTTGGTTGTCCCCCCATTTAAGCCAGGAGCGAACTGTTGGACTGACACAGCTCTTTGTATGGTATAACTCATGCTCGAGGTTTCAATGCAGGAAATACTTAACACTACTGTGATTCAACATTCATCCGAAAACAAACAAGCCCTCTGATTTAAAAAATAAATAAATCACTTAATCCCAGGCTACGAACTGTGGCACTGATGGGAATATCTCTCTTTGTTTTTGCCTTTATGTTTCTTTTACATCACTGTATAAGAACTATTAGGCTATCAACATGACAGTATGTGACAGGCACGCAACAAAAATAGTCTTGGAACACAGGACTATAGAGAAAAAATGGCCTCTTTGAAACTGGCTGTTACATCCTGGATTGTTGTCCAGTTCTGTGGCACCTGAGACACTCCTTAAGAGGGGCGACTCTTAATGCTTTATCATAACCTATCCTATTGCAGTCTGAGAGCTCTGAAAATGCTCTTCACCCCTGTGTGTTCAGCAATTACTGCTATCACTAAAAGGCAGCCATCCCTGATGTGAAACACTAAGGCCATTTGTGCCATAAAAAAAAGCATCTGTTGAGTGGTTGGAAGGGATAGGAAAGGTTTTCTGTTGTGTAATAGTCTTACACAGTGCAGTTAGCCTAGGAATGACTGTAATTGAAAGCAACTGATTGATCCTGTGGAAAATTATTAAAAACTTTTGTGCTTACCATTGCCTTATGAATACTGTCATGCACTGTCATGAGGAGAATGCCTTTAAATAGCTCACGAGATTTCCTGTGTTTGTGGTTATTTCCCGTATTTCAGAAGCCATGTTTCCCATGTGAATCATTAGCTATTTAAGATGTATCTTGATAAAAGTGACATTTCTCATACAGAAAGTATTTATCTAGGAAACGTAGTAATTTGTGCTCATGCAATTCCTCTATAATACAAAAGTGTGTACAATCGAAAGATTTACCAACTACATCCACAGCTAAAAAGTCACAAAAATGGATGCATAACCTGACAGTTTAGACATTCTAAGCTGTGTCTCTCTGCAGCCCTCACCTAAAAAAATGAGGCTGTAGAACTGTAGAAAAATTCAGGCTGGAAGGAACCTTGGGAGACCATCTAGTCCAATCTCTTGCTCAAAACAGGGGTACCTACAAAGTTAATTCCAAAGCCTTGTCTATGTTTTAAATATCACCACAGATGGATAGTTGTCAGCTTTTCTGGGCACCTCTGCACAATCCTTGGGTGTAAATCTTTTTCCTTCTTTCCTACCAGAATTTTCCTTCTTGCAATTTGTGTCTATAGGCGTTTTGTGGCCTCTCACTGAGCATCTCTTAAGAGGTTGGCTCCATCTTCCCCACAGCCTCCCTCTAGGTGAGGGAAGACCCATTTAGATTTCTCTGGATCCCTATTTAAGTTTCTCTTCTTCAGGCTGAACAAGCCCCGTTTCCCCAGCCTTTCCTCATGTTTCGTGTCCTTCAGCCCCCTGACCCTCCTCTGGATTCTCGCCAGTTTACTGCTTTCTTTTGTACCAGTATGCCCTGAAATTGGGCACAGATTAGATGTTGCCCTACTGGTACTGAGAAGGGAATAACCACTTTACTCTACTTGCTAGGTACTGCTAATGCAGACTAATAGTGTATCTGATGTTTTTCTTTCAGATCATTTGAACTGGAGATTTCTTATTTGTGTTGAAAGCTGGAATTTCAGGTTTCTTTATACTGCCATGAAGACTGCAGAAATGGTGTGAAATGGTTTTGGTTTATTTTCACATTAAGGAAAGATGGATTCTCAGGAGAACATTAGACTCTGGTGGTTTATGGATTAGGGAAAGGCATTAAACATCTCAGATATAACTATTGGACCTGGCACCAAGAAGTATCTGCTGCCATAGATCTTGTAAAAGGGAAAAACAAAAGGCACCTTGGAAGGAAAGGGTTTGAAAGGTGTCATTCAGCCACTGGGAATGCTGTTTGACTCAAAACAATCTTCTCCCCTAGGATGCTGACCAGTCAAGCTGTTCCATTCAGGGGTGAGTGTGTCTCTGGATCCTGACACAAACCCCCTTGCTGGGAAACCAATGAATATAACAAGTCCCTAAGTGTTATAATTTCTCTTCACCCATTCTTTGGCCCGTAAGTGATTTTTCTTTTACTGGGAACTGTATCTAAATGCCACTACTCATCAGGAATAATGAACTAAAAAATGGAGAGAGTAACATGGGGCTTGGTCTTCAGCCCAGCATAACAAAACTCTCGTCAATACAATGTCCCTTTTTCCTAGCTCAGAAGTGAACCATCTCATTTTTTATACAGACAGGTTTACTGCTTCTTACAAAGTATTTCAGAGCCTCAAAGGCAGTAATAATACAGTTTCACAATGACTCTTATGATGTAAATCAATACTGGAGCATCTGTTCAACTGAGGCACAAAAGGATTAATCCTTGTCTTCCTCTTACGTACCTTTTCCATACTCTACCATGCCTGCAAATCTTCCTTCCAAGGCTGTTTTCCATAGTGGTTGTAGCCCTGTGGCTGTATTCATCCTGTCTTGCTGAAGAGTCCCAAGATAATGATGTATTAAAGGTAGGGCAACATGTCTGATGTTATGTCTGTGGTTCCAGTCCAGAGCCCTGATCACCACAAAATAACTAGTCCTCCAACTTGATAGGTAGCCTCAGTACAGTTTATCTGTGTTAAACGTACAACTTCTTCACTGAGGATAGATTGCTACTAAGTTTCCTTATCAAATTTTTTGGCTTTCAATTTAACATTTACTTTTTACTTACCGCAAAACACAAACTAAATTACCACAGAAGTCCTAGAATACCAGAAATGCACGGTAAATTATCTCTCTGCTTAAATAGTGTTAGTAATTACAATGCAAAAATTAAAAGGAAATACACAATTTCCTTTTAATGTACAATTATGAGAGCAGTTAATCAATTCGAGAGATTAAACATAAGACATTTACAAATTAAACAGTGTATGTGGAACGGAGAACAGCACCAAGTGCAATGCTTGCTGCCTTTTCTGTACTGAACCATTTCTAAGCTTAACCTGCCTGTATTTGGCTCAGCAATCAAAGCAAACATTAAAACACTTGACAGCTAAATTACCCAATAAATCAACATTAATTCAGTCTCTTGCTTACCTACAGAAGCTCATGATTAAGACAACCCCCATAGCAGATGCTTCCTGGAACAGCTCTGGGAGTCTTCATTGAGATGTCCCTTTCCTAGGGAACCTTAACAATCTAGGGTTAAAGATACAGGGCAAAAGTGAGAATGCTCTTTTAAAAAAAAGTATGTGATTGTTTATCATTTATTCTTTCCTGGGTAGCTTCAGATTAAAGCACTGCAGTCTTGACAATGAGACACAGTTTTATGAGGTGAATTAATCTCATCTGAAACACCTGAAAGTACAGTAAGTTGTGGTTAAGGCCTGGTTTGCTTTGCATAGCCATAAAAACAGTACAAACCTGGTATAAGATATTATTCATATACAGTGGCAGAGCCAAAGGCACAGAATGCGAATTACTGTGAACTCAGCAGGTTTTGTGGTATTGAGTTCATCCATTCATTGTGCTGCTGTGAGGGGTACCTTACCTATGGCTGTTTGCTCATATGACTGTGCTCTTTTTTTTAGTGTCTTTGGATTTTCATTTCAAACTAACACTCGCAGGGCTATGTCAGTTCCATTTCAGCAGTCATTTTTCTCATTTTCAGAAAGGTTGAAAGCTTTTTCATGGTGACACCTGTTTGGGTTGTATGAGACTCGAGATATTGGCTAGAGATATTTTGGTAGATGATCCTATTTTCTTTAGAGGTGCTTAATTTTGGCAAGAAACTTCTGGTTACCTGGAAGATGTACAGGGTGGCTGTTAGGAAAAATTTAGAAGAAACTTGACAAATTCATCATAAATTTGCATAATTTTATCAAGACCAGAAGGCTTCCCAAAGATACGAGTCAACCACATCTTTGCTCAATGGAGGAAACATGGAAATGACTGGATACAAATTTGTGACTGGTGCTTTGCCATAGCTCAGCTTTCATGACTTTCACAGTTCCCTTCAATGTTTTGTTAGAATGATTAAATTCCAGCAGAAAGATGGCCATTATAGCACTTTTACTTCTGGTCCTCATCCAGAGGTGTCTTCTCCAGGAGCTCAGCAGTTTGTCAGGATTGGTGGAGAGGTGCAGGGACCACTGGGGAATACAGCAGTAATGTTATGTGGCTGTGCTGGGAGTGCTTGCACACTGGCATTTCACACTGGCACACTGGCTGTACCTAGAACACTAAATAGTTGGTCACACAGAAGTGTGGAGGGCATCCTAGAATACGTGGTGTTGCAGCAACAGGTGTGTCTGATCCAACTGCAAAGTGCCATTAGTCAGCTGGAAATGCAATACTGGTCAAGTAAGAATGGAAATACTTGAGTATTATTTAAAGTTCAGTTTTCTTTGTAATGACTTGCTTTTTAGCTATTTTTTTAGATGATGTTTATTATTTCCTTTTGTTTCAGAATATATTAAAGCTTCAAAAGCCTTAACAATTCTCATCTGTAGCCAAATACACACTTTGTTTTTTCTATTTTCATCCAACCACAAGGAATGCAGGGTAATTTCTTGACTCCTTTAAGTATTTATAAAAGAAATCATACAAATCTACAAATTTAGCAGAACAGATGTTTTGTGGTCCAAATGTCCAGAGTATAGATCATATTTAATGACTAAGAAAGTATTTCAGATTAATTTAATATTTTAATTATGATATTTATTAGAAATACTTTTTTAAAATTTTTTTTGTTTGTTTTAGAAAGCCTGTTCATGGTGGCATCCAAAATAATAGCTCAAATAGCTTTTATTCTTTTCTCTTTTTTTCCCCATGGCTTCAAACTGATGTCTTAAACCTTAGTTAGACTTTGAAATAAGAAAAACACAGATTGTTCCTCCTGTTTCAGGAAAAAGCTAGAAAAAGTCTTGGTACCAAAACTGAAACAAGCTTTAAGGAAGTCCTAAAGTCTGGCACTATCAGAAGGTGGGAAAAGCAGTGTTCAAATGTGATGTGAACCTCAGCTCTACCTGTGCTTAAATTTGAAGTCCAACCTCTTTCTTCAGTTTCATCAGGCTCTAAAAATTTCAGAAATAAAAGGACAAAATGTTCATGATTTTTTTTCTCTGTTTTTCCACAATTGGAAAGCAGATCTCTTTCTGGCAGAGCAGAGTTCACTGACTAAACCCAGCTGTGTGGTGCTCCAGGGCTCTCAGCCCTGGGTCAAGTTGGTAGACCCACAGCAACCAGGCAGACCCCCCCTCGGCCAGCTGGAACATCTGCCTGCCTGTGGGTAAGGTCCAGTCCCATGCCTCAGATCATTCCTTGGATACAGGCAGCACAAGTCCTATAAGGGAGGGGAAGAGGTTGCAAAGGCTGGGGTTTCCTGCGTGAGGTTTCTTCCTCCTCTAGTGTCACAAGATTCAGGTTTCCACTGACCAAGGTCAGACCTGACATCTTAGAAGCAGCTACTGAGGGTGGTACTCAGGTAGCAACACCTGCTTTTCACCCTTTTTTGCTGGCAGCCATCCATCCCAGAGAGGCATTCAGGAAGTATTTTCTCAGTGTGGTGCCTGCTCACTTGAGTAATGTTATTTTCTTTCTACCGCACAACTTGAGATTTTACAAATTTTTCATAATGTACATTAATATCTTATTTCTTAACCTTTTTCAGTGCTTCTCCAAATATTGATCTGTATTCGGCAAATATTTTCTTTCTTCTGATTATATATAGCTCTCACATATTTACAGACTGTTAGAAGGGCTTTTACCCTGTAGGCAGAAATTTAGTCTTTCAGTCAGTTATATGTTGAAATTTTTCTTTCAGAAAGCAGGAATTCTTTGACTGCAATTGGGGGGGGAGGCATTTTAAATACAAAAATAAATATTTATGTAAAAAAAATATATCAACAACTGGCTTAAAAATAGACTTCTCAAATGCATTACAGAGGTGTTTTCCCTGCCATGTCTTTGAAACATGCTTTATAACCATCTACGTAAAAATTGCTCCAGGCCCAGGCTAATGGTTGTAAGGTTCTAAAGAATATGAGACTAATTTTCTAAAGATAATTTAAACCAAGTGAAATTCATATCAAAACAGCAATTCATATCAAACAGCAACATACCTTCCTGGATAGCACAGACATCAAACACCAATGGTCTCATTTTCTCACCACAAACTGCTAATTAAAAAAAGAAAACTATGTAATGCTCCCTTGTTAAGAACAAACAGTTAATTTAAATAGGATTCATACCTTTCACGAGTTTGAGATCCTGAAAATTTAGTTTCTGTGTGGGAGGAAGAAGTGTGGGGTTGTTTTTCCTTGTCTAAATACAAGTTTCCTCATTTTAAAAAAGGGGCCTCCAAACCATACTGGAGCTTCCACATGTGTCTTGTGTTCCCTTTCCAGATATCGCTGTGGCTGTAGACCACCAGTGCACAGCCAGCTTCTTCAGAGAGCTTCTGTTTCTCCAGTACAGACTGTTTCTGTAACTGAGGGATTATACATTTCCTTCCTCCACTGCCTACCTCAGTTGCACCAGCCAAGATGGGCCATGGTGTACCCACACAGCAAATGCTGATCGGTTTGTTTTGACCCCTGGGTGTGCAATTCTGTGTTAGCCTAATACAGATGTCAGCACCCCTCAGCAGCACCTGTGGTCCTAACTCTATGTCTCTCAGAGGTGGTCTAGGGCACTTTCCCAGCTGGTTGCACGAAAACTATTCTGCCCTCTGTGGGGACAGGAGTGGAAAGTGAACTGTTGGGAAGAGGCTTGAGGGGCTGCAGATGTCCTTCTGCACTCATGTAGGTTGGTCTGTCCCCTCAGAGCAAGGAGAGGGGATGCCAAGCCCAGGCAGGTCCCAGGGTATGACCACCAGGCATAGAAATCTGATAATCCAGGTCAGAGGCTGCTCCATATTGAAGCCTGCTTTAACTGTGCAGAGGAGACTTTGGGCTAAGACACAGTCAGAAGCTAAATAAAACAGCTTTTTCCTTTCCCTGTCACAATGGTGAAAACTAATTTTTAAAGTATGTGCTCATTATGAGCCTGCCCAAGAGCCCATTGGGAGTCTTCCTAATCAATTCAATAACCTTGGGTGGGGTCTTGGACATTTTGGTTACCTTTTTCTGCCAATGGGGTCAGCTGCTTCCTCTGTGGTGATGTGTGTGCACATGGGAGAGAGAGCGAGCACTGAGAAGGCATTGGCACGTACATCTTCACTGCCTCTCCTGTAATTCAGTAGTGCCCCAGCAGTCTGTTTAACAAGCCACAGGGAAACACAGAGAGTAAGCACTTGCAGATATTATAATTAGGAGTGAACTAATGAGAGCATTTGGACAAGGAGGGAGGTAGAGTAAGCAACTACAGGTAAACTGCTCAAAGCCACAAACTCGGCATACAGCACATGGCTCCCAAATCTCCTTTGCTCTTGCCATTGCCCCTACCCCAGAGGCTGATACCAGGAGGAAGCAAGACAGTGACTGGGTCACTGTAAGAGGAGACTGTGTGACAAGTAGAGAGAGGTAAGAACATGGGCAGAGCAGCCATAGCTGCTGGAGAGAATGTAAATCCTTCCTGCTTTGTGGCTGCTAGTGGGTCAACACACTGGGGGAAGCAGCATCTGAATGTCCCATCTCCTTTCCTGCAGTCAAACATCAAACATAAAGTTCCTCCCCATTCAGCTATCCATAAAGACCTAACAGCTCTGTTGGAAATATTATTCTGTGATTAAGATGGGACTCCTGAAATGTGTACGGGCCCCTCTCCTGAGAGGGTGTTTCAGGACCAAGCCCTAGTTTACTAAGGGAAAATTAGAATAACGTCAGAGCTATTATCTCCCTGGGACACATGCTCAAACCCATTTATCTGCTAAGTTTCTTTCTGCTTTCCAACTAAAGACAGCAGGACATCCACATCCCCAGAGGGAGGGGGTGGAGGGAATAAAAGAGGTTATTGTCACAGAGGCAGTAACCTGCAAAATCTGCAAAGCTGCCTTCATCTTTTCTCTTTGCTGTCCAATGCTTCAGAAACTTAGCTCAGCTGTTGGTGTTTTCCACTAGGCTTACTGTCAAAATAAAAATGAAAAAGGAAGATAGTGGCTGAAAAAGAGAGAGAGAGGGAAAAGAGAGGGGATCAGCCATCTTTATTTTATAATTTCAAAAAGGATTATGTTAAATTCCTTTTATTTCTGCTTCCCCAGTTTGATAAAGTTTACATTTAATCTCACTTTGATACTTACCAGCATCTGCTTCAGCATAATCTGTCTCCTTCCCTCCTTCTTCCGTTTTGACTAAAGTGTGGCATATCCATTAGATCCAGCTCTTAAAGGTACACAGTCACATTTTGCTTTTCCTTCAGTTATGTTGACAACAGACAGCATTATGTGAGGAGACAGAGGGAGCTTTTAGAAGGGAAATGTACATAATTTTGGAACACTCTATGCAGCCGGTCCCATTGTTTTAGTTTAATGACTAAGAAGTTATGTAGGTCACAAAAGGAGGTTACTTAATAATGACTACTCTACATTCAGAGATTACTGGGGCATAGAAGTGGCCTCAAGAGGACTGTGTCTGGACATTTTTTCTTACTCTTTTTTCAAGTGCTGTTTTGTTCCTAAACAACCTGCTACCTCCAGCCTCTGCTACATCAGTTAATCCCACTATGCCAGTGGTGTTGCAGAGGTGTCCTACCGGGGGCTCCTACAAGTGGGGAGCTAGTACAACAGTGGGATGGGTCTGGTGTGTTTTTTTCCCATTTTCCATCATACCTCCCTCTGACTCTGGTGGTGACACCTAGCCTCTGCAGCCTGGAGGCCCTATGCTTTTGTCTTTCCTGCACTCCAGATAGTGGTAACACCGCAGCCTCTGAATACTGACTTCTTCCAGACAGATTCACATTATTAGAGACATGAATTCTGCTTGACAAAACCTAGTATCTGAAGCCTGGTTTAAGAAGAGGATGTCACAGCCATGTGAACACAAATGTAGGAGAGACAAACAGACAGTCATCTTGTTTTGCATTAGGCATTTGCATGTTTCTCCAAAGAGGATATTCATAAAACCTGTACCTGTAGGTAAAAAATTACCACTGCTTCCTGTGAAGCCTGGCATAATGATTTAGCTCCAAGAGAAGCCCAGCTGGAAGCATTTCTTCAGCTGCTTCCGTAATCCTTTTGAGCTTTGTGAGCTCAACAAAAAGAAGTACTAAATCCAAACCATTCTTAGTTTGGATTTTAGTACCCAAGCCTCCCTTAATGAGGTTTATTAAGCCTAGTTCTGCTTATCATATCTCCTGAGTAGAAACCAGGCTTCTTGCCCTGCAAAAGTTTTTCCATTGTCAAGACAAATCCAACACCTTTCATAGAAAGAGGTTGGACTATGCTCCTTTTCTTTTGTTAAAGTGGTTTTGCTTTGTGTAAGTAATTACTCACTAAGAAGAAGAGTGAGGAAGGTGTTAACTGGGATTATAACGTTCTCATGGGATGTGGAGGAGCCAAGCTGGGATCCCTGCCTCAGTTAATATTGGCTTGCTTGAAGGAAATGGAGTGCTTACAATGGAGAAGCCTGAAGGACTCTCTCCTCTTGCAGTCAATAGATAGATAAGGCTCTTGTCTCAGATGTGGGAGTTACAAGGACTTGAATACAAGTTTTCCATATCTTGTAGCAATGCACTGTGAGATTTCATTCACCCACTGAGGACTGGATGCTCTCTGAAGTTTGAGAAACCGTTACCTCTGGGATTTAGAAATGTATCTTCCCACAATTGGTACAAACATTTTCTCATACCTTGCAAAATTTCAGTTTCATTTAACCATTTTTTTTCCCAAGAAGAAACATGCTCATCATGCAGTTCCCTACCACCGCTAGATTATCTGAATCTCACTGATTTTAGTGTTTAGAAAAGGGAGGCAGTACTTTCTCCCTCTCTTCTGCATTATGTAAAAAAATTTCCCTTGTTTTCACCACAGGTGATGTACAAGAAACAGGTTCGGTGTAGCCTCCTTTACAGTTTTTGCTATTGCGTATTACAGAAACAGCTGGGAACAATGGTAATGGTTCAAGCTCCACTGAACTAAAGCAGCTTAGCAATAGGGAATTGTTCAGCATACAGCTAGGTCTCTCTCAGCGTGGCCACTACCATTAGTTTTCTGGAGGTTTGGTCCGTGTCTGAAGCTAATTAGACTGTTCTGTTGCTTTCTTGACATTTGACAGCATAGCCCAGAGTGCAAGGAGGAGTCGATACAACTTCTGATGAATGACAAGTGAAAACATAAGAAAGGTAAGGTCTCTGCAGTGCAAGTGATTCTGTACTATCGTGCTTTGCAGTTATGAAAGACAGCTTTCCCTCTCACTGAGGAAGCTGCTCTAAGCAGTATGCTCTCTCCCTCTGTATGCATACACACACACATGCACATAGGCTTATTTGCATAGCTCTTCAAGGAATAAAAAGAGGTGAGAATTTGCTGGTTTTTCCATTACATTTGCTTTCAAGCTTTTGTGCCGAGCTGAGGCATGAAGAAAGTGAGAGCACTTCAGAGAGAAACCAGCCCACACCCTTCTCAGCAATGAGAAAGGTAATTTGGTGGTGTTGTCACCCGTGCACTGTACTGTACACAATCAAGACATCTTGGCAGATAAGAACACTAAGCTATTAATTTTGGTGGTTTGTGGGTGCTAGGCACAAGAGAGGCAGCCTGTTCTGGAAGGGATCAGAGAAATGTAGCAGGCAGCAGCACCACAATCTAGATTTTCCCCTGAGGTAACATGTCTGACACAATTGGCAGCTCATTTCTAGTGCTCTTGGATGTGAGCTGCTTCTGAATGCCTCCCTTGTGCTAGGTCTGGTACTAAGCTAAATGTGGGCCTGGTGCCAATGATTACAATTCCCATTTAGCTGGAATATACATTAACTTGAGAGGTTGTGGACCTCTCCAGTGAGGGAATAGCCTGCTGTATGCGTCCATTATTTTTCTGGAGGAGAAGGAACTCTGTTGGGTGCCTATTATTTATTCACACAATCAGTTTGTTTGATTTTCTTTTGGTTTTTTTTTTTTTTTTAAACTGGCACTAGTGAAAACAGTTTTATAAAAGCCCTAGGCCAGTTTCATCACCCCATTGTAAAATTTTAGGTTCTCAAACAATGTGGCACTGGGCAGCTGTAGTCTGCTGGGGATGAGGATGTGCCCCAGAAACAGGCATCTTCTCGAGCCCAGCAGGATGGCTAGGAAATTTGCATCTACCTCTGCCCCACTGCATATGTACACACAAGGTGAGAGGATGCCCTGTGAGGCTGAGCAGAGAGAGAAGGATCACAGCTGGGAAGAAAATCTCTTGAAAACTCCAGTGGGTTAAAGCAGCTCTTTTGAATCCAGGTCATTATCCATGGTTTACACTCTTTTTTGCTCCTTTATCCTTGAATGAATCTGCCATCCTGGACAGATTTAAGGTATAAGGATGAGTTGTTAAATCAATGAGCTGTTTCTCCTCCTGAAGCCTAAGATGCAGTCCAGGGCTTTAAGATGCTATTTAGTTTACAGCTGTTTATCAAGAAAAATCCTGGTTCCCAAGTGGGAAAAGTGTGTCTTGAACAACCATCCAACACTTCATGTGTTTAAGGTATTGATTGCTGCTTTAGTCTGTGCAGCCTAGGAGATTTAATTGGTTCTTACCTCCTTTTGCTTTCCAACCTGTGTGTTATTTTCTGTGCTGTCAGTAAAATTGTTTGTCTCAGCTCTTATCATTATGATTAAGTTGCTGTTTCACAAAGGGAGCCAAGGAAAGGCCCCCAGAAGTGAGAAGCTGGTAGCTGCTGACACTCTTATGTGTCCTCTTACCCTCCCACCACTCAAACAGATGTCTTGGTTTTTAACTTTGAGGGGCTGGTCATTTTTTCATTCTCTAAGGCTGCTAAACAAATCTGTGGGCTAGATATCTCTGTTGATTAGGTCATTTGGGAATGAATCAGGATGTGATCTGTTTGAATAAAATAAAGTGAAAATTTCTTTCTCTTCGTCTTTGTGGCTCACTACGATCAGAGGGACAGTATTGGTGCATTTATTGGACACCTAAAGCACCCCAGGGCCTCAGCAGAGGTGAAGGCTCATGTGTGCTTGACATGGTACAGACAGTCTCTGGCCAATAGATTTTACAGTCTAAAGAGATAAGCAGATGAGGAACAAGGGCAGCATTGTCTTCTCTTTTCTTCACACAAGAAACCAAGGAAGAGAAAAATCAATGGTCTACTCAAACTTTACCTTTTGCCTGAAGCCTGCATCACACAGAGAAAGAAATGGAAAGGTGCCTGAATTCCTCTTGAAAACCTTTGCCACAAAGTTGTTCTTATATGAAAACTTTGATGCTTTAGAAAATGATTAGTTGCTTCTCTGGAGGTGTGACATCCAAGCATACTGATAGGACAGAAAAGTAACTCTTGCGTCTGTGAAGATCTGCACATTTTCAGTAGATCTGAGGTGTCAGGCACAAGTCAGGTCCCCTATTTTTTCAGGATGTCTTGATGCCCTGCATCTTCCCTACCTGCTAACTGGTTTAAGGGGCTTATTTAGGCAACTAGAAACTAGCAAGATTTCATTTCACAGCAGAAATGCAGTTGCTTTGTGATTTCTTGATGTAAAAAAGCTTGATGGGTGGTGAATGCTCATTTTGCAGAGGGGAACATTCAGTCTACACACTAGGGTATCTTAAGGTTCAGACTTTGCTTTGCAGGTCACCTGTTGCATCTCTCATCACTTTGCCCACAGGGCTGCTCAAGGAGAATGGAAGAGCTGGACCACTCTTCTGCTTCCATCTGGAGGGAATGGGTAGAGTTGTCCTCTCATCTTACTCCACTTTTTAATCACCTGCAGTCCCTTAAAGAGCCCCACCAGTGCTACGCTGGAGTAAACAAGTGGGAATGCTAGTGTGTCAACCGGCAGAAGAAGTAGGTGGAAGAATTTTTTAAAGCAGGAACAACTGCGTTCTAACTTTCGCGTAGCACTTCCCATTGGCTCAAATTTTAACTCAGGCCTTTTAAAAAAGAGCCCAGTCCTGTTCAGTGCCTTCGCCTGTAAGCTAATGCCTTAACCTCATCTGTATCTGGCACTGAGTTTTAATCCCATGCCTCTTCTGTCATCCTCTTTGTATGACCCAGCCACATGCCACCCCCTTTTGTCTCTATGGAATGCCACTGCATTACACCTCAGGTCTAATACTATCATCACATAATCCATCTTTACAGTGTCTCTAATCTCTTAGTTTTGTAATTACTAGCCAGAACCTTTGCATGTCTCTTTATCCCAGGACAATTTCTGTCCACAATTTCAACAGTGATGAATCTAGGGTTATACTCTAAAATAAAATGTAAAATCTGTAGAAAGCTCAGGTCTGGCTCTTGGTAATGATGTGTGGTACTGAGCTTATGTTTATCACTTGGTGTTTCTCTGTGCTCCAGAGATGGCATCAGTTATTCTTGGTTTTGTGTTGTCAAGCTCTGTTTTCGTTTTGGATTTAACATTTCACAGCTATATTTACTGAAGAGACTTTTTTTCTGGTGTTCTGAGGATTGAATCAAAAAACTACTCCTGCGAATGTTCACTGCTGCCATTATTGACTCGCTAGGATGAAAGGCAGGAAATGCACTGCATAGCTGACCTTTCTTTATGATATTAGCAGTGATTTGTGATTTGTGACAGAAAATTCTTTTCTGCTTCGTTTCAGACCTTGTCCTACAGTAGCACTGCTACCAGCATTTTCTGTTGCTTAACTGCAAGCCATGGCCTTTGTGTTTGCACTGGCTTTGTGCCACTGGGGCTTACATTGGCAGCCAACAGGTTGCAAAAAGGCAGAACTGATGGAATCTTTGAAAAGTTTAATTTTCCAAAGGGGTTATGCTGCATTACTGAGCAAGGACTGCATGCTTATAAACTGGTATAAATCAGCACAAATTCTCTAAAGCAGATGTAGCTCTAGTGATTTACATCAGCAACTGCCCTAGCAGCCAGCCACAAGGAAAATTAACAGTCTGTATTTTGTAAGGTGCAGCAAGAGAAAGAAGTCAGACTCTCATCAGTGACTTTTCACGCTAGATTCTGCTGACTGCCATATCTCCATGCTCTTTCCTCTGTGAGTAGGTATGAGTAGCACTACCTTGACTGGTGCTTGAGTAATTGATCAAAAAGCCCTTGCATATTCTCTTGAAAATTTTGGGAGAAAAAATGGAATCCTTAGTTTTCATTTAGTGCAACACTTAGTTGACCAAAGCAGCCTTACTAACATATCAGTTTTATGAAGACTTTTAGGAGAGACCCTACATTGCTGGTCTTATCTGTGAGCATGTTAACTTCACTGAGCTGTATTCACAGCCCCAATTTCAGTATCTAGGCTACCTGAATGGTGCCTGGGGAGAGAGTCAGATGATTGAGAATTGTTCACATAACGCAGGCTGAAACTCAGAGAGTATCTAACCAGGCAAGAGGAAGTACCAAGGAGAAAAGGGCATATTAAATCTTGTGTCTTTTTGGAGCTTCAAGCCAGTGGGAGTTATTTGTCTCTGCTTGGGTTTGTAAACGTGAATTCTCTACTGACTTTTTGTATCTAAAACAGGAGAGGGATCTCTTCTTAGTGAATTAGTTAGCGTACTCTACTAGGATGCAAGAACTTGGATTCATATACCTCTTCTTCCTCAGGGAGCTTAAACTTTCACCTTCTATATGAGTCTGGTGAATAATATTATGTTAGAATAATGTTATTCTATCAATGTAGTGAAGCCTACTTCCAAATAAAAAAGATGGGATATCAGAGTGGGTAGTAAGACCTGCATCTCCTGTGTGAGTGCTGTGATCATGGCAAAAGGGTCATCCTTGTGTTCCTTCTCTCCATCACAACAAAGATTTAATTGCCTCCTTCAGATAGTAACAGATTCAGCAACAGAGCTGAAAAGCTCCATCCCAGAAGGTCCTGTAATTTAGGGCTTAGAGTCATCTCCTGTGGTATGTATTCACATCTTCTCAGGCAGAGAAAGGACCTGAGCCAGGACATCTTATAAAACAGGTGACTTCTCAAACAATAAATTCATAAAGCATAATATGTTCCCCATCTACTTCCTGAATATGTGGAAAAAAAAAAGTAAAACATGCAACATGTGAATTGAGAAGGGGCATTTGCAGTCATACTTTGTAAATATTAAGGCAAGTCTCAATGTTTTGTTTGAAATATGAAATAAGATGTGAGCAGGTCAATGTTTTCAAGATAGATACAGTGATACAAGCATCTAAGGAGCCTCACAGGCGAAGCTTAAGGACAGAAGCAACTCAGATACCTGCAAAGCTGCATATGCAGAATTTAAATTTTGGTTATTTAAATGTAGATCTGAAAAGTATCAGCTCAGCATCTAAGCACTCTTGTGAATGTGAGCACAAGCAGCGAGATCAAGGTAGCAAGGGAGCTCTGGGGCAGAAGGACATCTACAAGGTGCCTCAAGGTCTCTTCCAACGTACAACTCCATTGCACTGTATGGTTAGGTAAGTTTCATCCTGGCTGTTGTTACTTTGAGGCTCGGTGAGATTCTGCCATTCAAACAGGAAGCTGCAAACTCAACTGAAGGGCCAGCAAGAGTCATCACGGATGATGAGGTTCAATGGCCAGTAGTCCAGTTTTGAAATAACGTCTTTTCCTTGGTGCTTGTGTACAGATTTTTTTTTTCTTTTTTTTTTCTTTTCTTTGTGCTCCTAACGGTGAGGGTACTTCTTGGCCTCTTCTAGAAGCTACTTTTTATTTTTGGTAGATATCACTGGTGCTGTATGAGCTGCTGCAGTACCAGATTGGGGCCTTATATTTTGGGCAAAGGAATAGATCAACTCTATCATCAATTCATTCAGTGAGTGAGTCACTTTGTGTGTACGTCTCCATTTATCCATCTCTATGGTGGGAAGGAGACCAATGTCTGTGTCATGCATCAATATTGTTCCACTGTGCTGGCACACTAGCAGGCAGATGCTGCCCTGCCTATGGTGCAGGGCAGGGTTCTGGCTGCAGAGTAGAGCTTCTGATTCAGAGGAACTTCCTCCCCTCACACACACTGTTTTCAAACTGAACCAGGGCATGTCTATCAATGTGTGCCTGTTTGGTAGAAGATTTGCAAGGGACTCTCACAGTGACTGAGGCACTAGGGCAGACTGCAACCTCTCCTTGGTTTTGGCAGAAGCTCATCAAAGCCTAAGCTGATGCAATAAGCTGGTGTTCTCTAGTAAAAAAGAGATTTTTTTTTTTTTTAAGAACCACAAGTTGCTGATGTTGGGTCACCCACTGCCTTGTTTCCCCTTTTATTCTTTTTTTAGGTTATAAATTATTTCACACAATGGGCTACTAAAGAGAACACATAGGGACACCTCATCTGAAGCACTGGTCATTCCAGGGAATACCCTGGGAAATGTAGGGTTTCTATGCTCCCAGCCTGCTGAAGTTGTCCTTTCACCATGACAGCATCTGTGATGGAAAGGAAGGACACATTTGTGGTACCACTACCAGCTCTCCACTCTCACTGTGCATGGGCCACACAAAGGCAGCTGACAGCTTCCTTATTCTGTATTCACCCACTCCTTTTCTCCCTGTCCTGTTTCCAAGCTTCTTAAAGAGACTGTGTGGGAATATCAGCATGTACAGACTCTCACTGACAGCATCAGGATGGAGGAATCAAATGGAAAAACTGCTCCCTGGTATCTAGTCGTGTTGCTGAGAGTTGCACAAGTGCCCATTTTCACCTCCGACAGCCTACCAGAGGCAGCAGTACATCACACCTTTCCTGTGCCTGAAAGGTCTCTCAGATACTTGGAGCATTGGAGGACTTTCAGTTCCAACACCTCTATTCATGAGAACTGGCAAAACATAAATATTCACCTTAATATAACTGTGACAGTGTCTAGCACTACACTGATTTAAGACCTGAATATCAACCAGCTAGCAAACCAGCTCTCAGCTTCCTGGCTTCAGCGGCATTGTGCCCTCTCTGACCAGATACATCTTCAGGATGAATTCTTCACCATAAAGCACTTCCAAATCAATCTAGGAGCTTTTTAATATTTATAAATAGGGACGATTTCTATCCTGCTTCAGCATTCGTTATACTTGCAGTGACTCAAACCTCCAGCATAGATGGAAACTGCCTTGAACTGAGACTGAGCAACTATCTAACAAAATATAATCATGAGATGAATAGAAAGACACTTGAAGGATCTATTTCCTGGCTTTGTCTGGAGGGCTTTTAAATAGGGAGGATATGACTCTGTGTATATACAACCATACGGGAGAGAAAAAGATTTACAGTTTTAAGGGAGGAAACAGGCATTTACACTTCTTGAGAGGATGCCACAGGGAAAGTGTTTTTTGTTTTACGTGGATCTGTTGTATTTGCAGCTGCATTTCCTGTAAGAAAACAGATGTGAGTTCATCATTCACAGTCTTAAAGTAAAATTTGCCCTACAGTTGTTGTACATGCAGAGAGGCAGTCAAAGCTGGGAGAGTTTATATTTGATCTCAGACAAGGCAATGGAAGGATTCTGTAGCCAGATTCGGATTAAGGAGAAATAAACAATAACAATGAATATCACATATAAAGTGGCTTCAGAGCAACATCTCCAGGGTCTAAAAAAGGAGAAATCAGTAATAATTTCATACTCTCATATCCCTTTGACCCGTATGCCAGTCTTATCACACATCTATTCTGTCTCTCTCAGCTGCTCTGTTGCTCGTAGGGTGCTTGCTCCAGAGGCTGGAGGTGGAGCGGAAGATCAGGGAAGGAAATTCCTGGGATTCTTGCCCTTTCCCTTTCTAGGCTGGATATATCAAGCAGCGACAAAGAAATAGCAGAGGAAGTGTGTTGTTGCTGGCAGTCAGGTGGCAGAATCATCCTGCAGGGCTGTTTCTGCAAAATAGCTCTGATTCTGGTTTAGAGGGGGATGGAGCCTGTCTGACTTCCTTCATCCTTTCTTATTGGCTGCTGTTTTCTTAGATGTAAACAATGAAACGATGCACCACCTCAGAACAGTTCCTATCTCCCCTTTCCAAATACCACTGAAAATGTGTTCCTTTGTTACCCCACAGGATTGTAAGTTTTCTTGTAATTCTCTTTTGTTTCTCAAGCCTGTAATGCACATTCTGAGTGCTGCTTCTCTCTCGTCTACTTGACTTTAAAACATCTTGTTTACAGACCCTGTTGACATTAAGATCTTCATGCCAGGGTAGCTAGGCTGATGCAGTTAAGTCAAGGAAGCCATCTATACCAACTGTGTTTGCTTGCTAGAGGGCTTTCACTAAGGTGGTTTGTTAAATTAAAGTGTACTTCCTCAAGTCCTCCCTACTGGTTGAAGTCTTCCCAGTAGGCATTACACCACACTATTTTTTTTCCTCAGTGGTTGAGAGACCATTATCCCCTTACCATGGTGCAGCTTGCACCTTCTTGATGCAAGTCATCTTGATGCACATCATCTCAGAATTGGCCGTGCTGGTGACTGGTCCTCCAGAAAGAAACTGATCCTGTCCTAAGTGACTTACTTGAACTAAGTATGAACAATCATCCTCTTGCAGCATATCATTTTCTTTCTCCCCCTCTGTAGGGAATGTAAAACTAGTTTGTTCCAGCTCCATAATTACTGGACATATGCATTTGAGTGAGCCCACTCCTACTTTTAACCCTCCATTCAGGCCCATCCCTAATATGTTATAGTAAGAAGTTTAGAGTGAGAAAATTAGTTAGCCACCCTGTGCTTGAATTATACCTTTTGTCATCTCCTTGGTATATAAAATACTGTCTTATATTCATGTGCTGTTCATGTGGGAGTAACCTGAGGCACTCTAGCATAGGAAAATCTGTACATTTAGGAAAAGAAGTGGAGTTGCCTTAAGCAAGACAACCTTATTTGACCCTCCTCCTTCCTTTACAGCTGGTGTTACTTGAAGCTGGGACAGAGAAGAACAAGATGACTGAAGCTAAGGCCAGACTTTGGCATGGGAGAGACAGGAGCTGAACAGGTTTTCTCCATGCCTTCTTGCCAGTGCCCATTAATTCCGAACCACAGTGCTCACTGTCATTCCAACTCTTGGTCCTTTCCCTTAATTCTTCTATTTATACTTTCTGAGGTGGAGTCTCCTTTCTTATGTGCCAGTTTTATACCAGTGTGTATTCATGGATGTCTGTGGATTTGTTCCTGGCTTACACTCACATATAAAATAAGAGAATTAGACTCATCAGTTCTAGGCACCAAATGCATTATCCCCTATCCCTTGATTCTGCTAAATACTACTTATGTTCCTATTTTTCATCAGTCTTTTCCAACACACAGCAACTTGCTGTTATTTCAGTGCTGTATTCCCACAAAGCACCCCCTGATGCTGCTGATGAAGCCGTGCCAGGGACAGTACATACCTGCAGCTTCTGCTATGCCAGGTGGCTCTGGGATAAAAGCTTCCAGTGTTCCAGTGTTGTCTTCCCTGGGGCCAGTGTCGGCAAGGAGACGTCTATCGGTAGCCTTTTTGTTCAGCATCACCTCTCCACATTCAGCCTGGCTATATAGATTGTCCTTAGGATTGCTTACTGTTCCACATAGTACCATTGAAGAGAGCCAGTTAAGGATTTGGACCTTCCTGTTCTCTGCACTGGCCAAATGGAGGAAAAGGCCAAGACTTTTCCTGCAGAACTGAAGTCTAAGTGCGGCATTATATGTTCTTAATAAAGGAGCGATTATATGAATCACAGTAGCAAAATGTTCTTGCAGAGCACATGCCCCACTCCCTGACTTAAGAGTCCAAGGGAAGCTGTGTATCATTCCAGAAGAGGATTTTGCCTCAGACACGGGTTAGCGTATAGCCCCCTGCGTTACAGAAGAGTAGCTGCAGTGCTGGGATTCAAGAGTATCCTTTAATGAAGTTACTTGTGGCTGTTCATTGGACAAAAATAAATTCCAACTGGCCCATATAACAAATGAAACTCAACTAAAAAAATGTAATGATATTTATTCACACAGCTGCCAGCAAACTCACATGCACCATGAGTCATTCCAGATGTGGATAAAAACAAAGTCTGCCTGTGAAAGTAAGTTTCCTGATCCCGAGGAGACTTAGTTTGGGAGAGAAGCTGCATACTGATTTCAGCTGTACTCAGAAGAACAGAGAGGTTCCCCTTCAAAGGGGGGTGGGGGAAGAGAGGAAAAAGCCATTTATTTATTCCTGAAAATAAAGTAGGTAGGTAATTAAAAAGCCACTATACAGCTAGACATACGTATTTTAAAGAGAAGGATGCTTTGGAAGACTTTGCTGCTGCTGCTGTTCTATTACAGTGCTCATGCTACTGTGACCCACAGATGGAACAGAGGTAAGATTTAAACATGAAAAACTATTTAAGAGAAAACTTTGAGTGTGTCGATTTGGTCTGAAATTATGTTCCATTATACATATATATACATATTTATACAATTTGTCCTTCTCAACTCTGGAATTCTTTTTCTCCATTAAACAGGTCAGCTAAATAATTGTATAGACAAATAGGAAAATACACATGCATAAGTGCATAAAGGTAAAATTATATATGTATTCTATTTTAATACAAATACATACATAAAATATCCCATGAACTAAAACTACACTGTTTTCTCACTTTTTCTTTTCTCTTGCCTTCTACTTTTTCTCTTGCATTAACAAAAATTATAGGTCATGAAACCTTAAAGCAAAAGCCTTTGCAGTCACAACTGTCAGTCTTCTGCTCCACCAAGTAGATACCTGGTAATAACAACACAAAAATGCCTGTCGTGCAAGGTGCCTAGGAGTGTCTATGACTGTACCCTGCCAGACTAGCACAAACAACACAGAGAAAGGTACTTGCAGTGTTATCAGGTTTCAGCTGCCAATATGACTATATGTAGTTGTGACATATTTGTATTCAAGTGTGTGACAGTAACATACGAAATGGTTTGGGATGATTGGATTGCAGAGAAGATGCTGGCTTCAAAGCTAGTGGTGAAGTTCTTTCCCTTTTTTTTTAATTCTCTCCTATGGTATTTGGCACAGGTTTGGTAGCTGCTGGAAGTGGAGAAAGGAAACACCTCCCAAAATATTTCTTTGGTTCTGATATTGAAACTCACAGATATTTAAAGGAACTGGAGTCTGTTAAAAAAACAAGCATTCAGATCCCCCCCCCCCCACCCCAAGCTCCCATGTCTTTCTTGTTATAGCTGGTTCCTTTCAAGTCTGCTATTTGGGTTTGGTTTTGATTTTGTAGGGGAGGCAATGGCTGAACGGAGTAACGAAGAGCTATGCAATTCTGCTAAGGCTGTACGAATGCTTAATTGTTCCTTATAGTTAGTGGGAGCTCACTGACAGGGCATTGACCTGGGACTCAGAATGGCAGGTTCTTTTCCCAGCTTTTCCATCAGCCTCTTGGTTGATACTGGATGAGTCGTTATACCTTCGTGTACCTTACTTTTCTCTTACTATGTAATAGAGATAATGACACCAACTGTCGTCATAAAATTCCTTAATCCTGTAGAAGAGAATTTGTCTTTCCAGAGATATAAAAAGGTGAGGAAATAAGAAATAGATCTGCTTAGATGAAAAAACCCCAACCCTACCTTTTGGAAGAGTGAGGTCACCCTACCTATGAAATGGAAAAAAAGCAAAAAGAAAGGGGTTAGTTTCCATGGAATGATCACTATGCAGTTTAAGGATGTTTTTCACTTTTGCTAATACACTTATTTTAACTAAACAACAACAACACAACCCTAAAAGGAATCTATGCAACTGTTAAAGTCAGTTTTTAATCATCATGAATATTTAAAAGAAAACATTAGAACTCTATTGTGCCTTTTGAAAAAGCAGACTGTTTTCAAGCTGGAAGGTCTAGAGCTTGTTTTGGGACACTTCAGAGGGGAGGGAAGATTCATTCCTTGTTGTGATAAGGAGTTCAGTTCTCACAGATTTTGTGTACAGACATCTGCTGAGGAGTAAACTAGATTTCTGCTCCACAGCTGCTGAGACTGTTCAGCTCCAAATATGTTTTAGAGGAATGACTCCTTCAACAACAGCTACTTAAGAGAACCTCCACTCCCTTAAATTACCTACATGTCAGCCCAACCAATCCCATCCTAGTCTGCATTATCTAGAGGGCCAAAGCACTGTTCTAATTTTTTAATTGCTTAGAAACCTAAGAGGAAATTTGAGTACTGAGGCACGACACACCCTTCTGCACACTCAGAGCTCTTCCCTCCCTCCACAGATGACAACTGACTCTTGTGTGGGCTAAACCTTAGTCACTTGTCTTATTCGTCTCTTGATCTGACTTTTACCATTGAAAAGCAAAGACAGATCAGCATCTGCTCTGATGGAAATGAAAGACAGATCTGCATATCACCTCCCTGTTGACTAGTAGTCCAGATTGTTTACAAAACAGTAGGACAAAGGGTTTTGCTTTAATTACCATCAGTTGTTGTTTGCGATAGAAATGAACAGTCAATATTCGATAAAACAAGGTCTAGCTTTTACCATTTTTTCACTAGGGGGCACTAGGGCAGCCTTGGATGCCCAGCCCTTGAAACCAAGTATTTAAGCTTTGGTCAAGGAAAAAAGCCACACGTGAGGAAAGACTAACACACTTGTGCTGACTGGTGAGTGGGAACTCCACTCTGCCACCTCCCTCTTCCCTTTGCTTTTATGAGCATCAATGAATGGGAAAAAAAAAAGCATTTCTGGCAGGAAAACTGAGCTCAGGTTTGTTTGCTTGCTTGTTTGTTTTTTCACTCCCTCAACTATTTGCATTAAAAATCTCACGCACTCCTCAGCCTGCCTAAATCCAGCTGTAGACATTGGTCCAGAAGTTACAGGCAAAGCTTGGTCCCTAGGATGGACATGTTCAGAATAATGAAGAAAAGATCCGGAGTGGTGTCAAAATAATTTGCTTGTCATCATCTCAGGTTTCCTTGAGCCTTTTGTAGGCTTAGCTGTATGGTATTACCCTCTTGGATTTTGTAAAGCACCTGTCTAGAGAGAAAAGGTAATGTTAGGTCTCTACTGAGTGATTTTCCCTATGTGATGGTAGCGGTGAGGTCATATTAATTTCTGAAGGTCCCAAATAAGAATTCCAGATCTTAAGAGATGTTTTTTTCTGGAGAAACCAAGGAAAAAATCCTATTTTTGACATCAAAAATAAACGAAAAAACCCCATGCAGCTCTGATAACTGGAGACAGTGTCACTGCTTGCCACCCAGTTGTTTTCATCAAACTGCTCTGATGAATACCAATACACTGGAGAGCAGAAGTTAGCTTCAGCTCTGCATTATAAGAATTGCCTGTTCCCTGAGGAGAAACCCTAAGGTAATCCTTTTTAGCACATTTCATCTCGTCTGACTGTAGTTTATTTGTTGTAAGAGCTTCCTGATGCAAAAAAATGGAACACAAACAGCAGCATGTTTGATATGTGGTTGCTCAGGGAGTGAAGATGCAGTATGATTTCTTGTGGTTGTGGCTTCTTGGACAGTGAGGAATCAGCTGCAATGGTGAGTTTGCCCCTCAGTGGAGGCGCAAAAGAAGATGTTGAAAGACGCTAAATAAGAAGGTAAAACTCTTTTCACCCATCAGGGAGAAAAGGATGTATCAGCTATATAAACACCTCTGAGATTTCATGCTTTTGGGGAATGGCTGTGCTGTGCCTTCCAGACTTCAAAAACAATCCAGATCTATCTGGTCCACATTCATTATTTTGTACCCAGCCTCTAGAGCTTGGTGAAAGTCAAATGGTTGTTCCATAACACCAGGGGAACGGTTTGTTCTCTTTTGAAGCTTTCTGAAGAAGGAATTACGTGGAAGAACAGAAGGCTTGGTTTCCTTGATTTCCCCACAACGGTTCAAACTTTTAGTATTTCCTGTAGTGTTGTGGCAACTGAGTTTTTGATTTTGATGGAGCAGCTGCTACATGAACAACTTTTCCAGGCTACTTCTGCTTGTGGTCTTAGCTACGGCAGGCTGGCAGCTCTTCAGTGCCAGGAGAGGGAGGACTATGCAGAAAAGAAAGAGGGATTGGCTGTTGCTAGAAAGCCAGCCAGTCCTTTTATAAGGAAGTAGTGTTTAACGTATCCTGTACTGTGTGATCATTTGCTGCATTCCAGGTTGCTGGTGACCTTGCCATATGGACAAGGGATGAGTGCCTTGGAGATTAGGGCATGCATTGCATTCCCCTGCCTTTTTGACCTTATTTGCCTCTCTTTCCCTGACATCTCTTGTTGCATCCTTACAGCCAGGCACTCTCCGAGCAACTTCTGGGATTCAGCCGCTGACAGTAACACTTGTTTGACATTTTTTGTTTGGACAGCACGAGCAAAGGGCATGTGTTCATGCTTGAGCACAGCATGCAATTGTAACACAAATGGTCAAACACATATACACATATATCCCCAGTGGGCCTTGAGTATACCAGGTTGTGGCCTTGGCTTATTTAGGACACACTGAGGTTTTCCAAGGTCTGGTCCAAGGGTAAAAAGAAATTGCAGTAACTGGCCAGCTACAAAAATTTTTAAAATGCAACATCTACTTAAATTCCTTTAATATCCATAAAGCCATTGTTATTCAGTTCTTAAAATATGTAGTGCAGACAAAACAATGAAAAATATGAAATGTTATGAAACAGAGCCAACTCTGTCTAAGCCTTGCTGTGTAAAGAGTATTTCTTATTATGGAGAAAATACAATATTTCCTTTTCTCTGTCTCCCCTGTCATCACTTGGAAAATTGTTCCAACTTCCCTGCTTGTTGTACCCATTCCAGTGACCTCACTGGACCTACAAAAGGCTTGGTCGATCTGTTCCATAAGTCTGTACCCACGGGAGTCCATGTTTGTAGGCTAAATAAACCCCTCTGGGGGTTTATTTGCCTGATGCAAGTTATTATGGCACCAAGTATCACAACTGTACCTGTAAAGAGAGGGAGGCACTACCTGAAGGGCAGTCTGGGATTGAAACTTGGAGAAATTAGCTTTGCAGATGGATGACCTATTTATATACCTATGCTTTTACTTCCTGAATTCCTTTGCAAAGAGCTGTGTAAGAGATGAGTATAAATGTATGTCATGGACCTAAAAATAGATCCTTAAAAACAAATTGTCCTAGAGTGTACACAGTAGTAAGGAGGCATTAGAAGAATATTTTCTGCCCTTTAAGAAATTAGAAGAAAGCAAAGACAAAAATATGTTTTCAAGAAGTTCTGGAAAAGATTTGAGAATTACTGAACTAAGGAAGCAACTAGGATGCCTGTATGGCACAATGGTGTGTGGAGCAGAGATCACAGACTCAGGGCCAAGGCAAACTGCCTGCCTTGCACCACGCAGGACAGTGCAGGGACTCTAGCTGGTGTCCCAGCAGTGTAGTAATCACATGCATGGCATGTGTCCAGGGAAATGAGCTCTGCCTTTCAACAGGACTCCCCTGGCTGGACCCGGTACCACACTGATGTGGTCATAATTTTTCTGACTTTGACATCTCCGCCCTGTGCTTTGCTATGTGGCGCAGCCATGGATTTCCCATTCCTTGTGACAGATCCCATGGGTACCAGTCGTGGTGGCAGTCTGAAACGATTAAGTGCTATTGCAGGAAGAGCAGGGAGAGGACTTAAGAAGGGGCTGAAAAGGGACTAGTTATTAGTACCTGGGAAAGCTGCTTGATGTTGAAAAAGGTAGCTAGATTATAACACTTTCTGAATGGATTTTACCTGCACAGGAAAACTATCCAATACAGTAGGGCTGTGATTGTAATCAAAATCCTTTCTAGCATGTCCTGATTCCCCAAATGCTCCCTTGGGCAAAGACTTAATGAATTTAACCTGTGTACAGGGTGATCCCTGAATCAGAATTCACAGTGGATACTTGAAACTGGAAAACATACAAAGGACGCTTAAAAAAATAGAAGTTTATAATCTCTTCTAGGGCAATGATGCTAAACTGTTATGAGATCAGAGGGAGGATAGATTACAGAAGCTTCCACGTTTCAGTTTAGATCACAAATGGATACTGTACTCTATAAAAGCAGTCATGCTGTTAGCAAGGAAGGATCTAAGTGATTCAGAGGCTCTTTTCACCACAGGAAACAGGCAAAAAAATGGCTAAAACTTACAGCTCATACAGTCATGAACTGGTTGAACGAGTCAAAAATTAAAAAGAGAAAGCAGCTAAACAATTTTGAGGAAATCTAGGTAAACAACAAGATGAAGGCACATGAGGTAAAGCTGTTTTCTCTCTGATATATGCTAGACTAAGAGAGAACTATAAGCTGAAAGTGGCACCATTAGAATCTTCTCAGTGATCCCAGTTCCATCCCAGTACTGAGGACTGGCAAGTCAGGAAGACATTTGCTGCTGCTTTGATCATTTTTTTTAAGGATTCCTGAATGTTGTAGTGTCCCATTTGCCTCAGTCTCAGGTATAGAACTGCCATGGTCTGGATCATTTTGCACAAGGGTCCCCACGTCCCAACCAAAATCCAGCTCAGAAACACCTCCTGCCAATCACTCCTTATGCTTTCACATGGAAATAGCTCCCTTCACCTTACTTTTAACAACCACCTCACTGCTCTTAATGCATGCTGTTAAACCAATATTCCCTTCTAGAAGCGGAGCAGCTCTGTTACAAATGAAATACCTCGTGTGCACATGCAAAGACTGTAGAGCACTCTGAGAGTCCCCTCCTGATCATCTTATACTCAACTGCTGGTCCCAGAGAAGAGACCCCGCTGGTATGTGGCATTATGCAAACACACACACAAAAAATTCCTTTTCCAAAGAACATTCAGTGTAATTAAGAAGAGGAAATGTTAGCATCCCTTTTCATTGTGACGCACAAAGGAGCTAAATCACTTGCCCCAGATCTCTTCAAGATGACTGTGTGCATGTAGTCCTCTGTGTTGTTAGTAGTGGTGATTTTTTAAAAATTCTGTTTCTGAAGCACAAAGTGCTTTTCTTGTTTTCTTGGGGTACATCATGAGAGATTCAGCAGGAGCGTAATGACCTCTCAGGCAGAAAGAAGTCCTGTCAGGAGCACTGAATGGTACAATGTCATTAAAAGGAAAGTCAGCAGGTCTTAATGAACATCATCAGGCTCTGATTACTCAAATACTGACAGGTAAGATGTAAATTGCTGAGGTAAAGCACTGAGTGGTGGAACAATTAATTTTGCACGCAGTGCCTGTTCTCAGGTTCAAGGCGGGGCAGGACCTGTAAGACTGTTGTAGGGTGCTGAAGATGAACACTGGTGCTTGCCAATGTGCACAGCCTGCACGCACCTTGAACTGGGGTTCTGCAAAACCATGCACTCTCCCTCTGCACCCCAGTGGCTTTGCTGAAGGCAGCGGAGTCCATCCAAGACACAGAGAAGCTAGCTGGGTACATGGGTACATGGACCTGGCTGCAGCAAAACAGAGAGCTCTGTGAGTGTCAGCTTGGGTAAACGAGCCTGCTCCTTGCTTTAGCTTTAAAAGCACTGAAATGTACAAACCAGTACCACTCAAGTCAACGGGAGTTTGCCACTCTCAGAAGTGAGGCCACAATCCCAGCTGTTATCTGGGATTTGGATTCCTGTAGTAAACCTGATTGTTAAAAGCTTCCAGCTCAAACATGGTTTTTGTTGGTTGAAGTGTTTTTCAGTAAAATGGCAAAGCTCATGCAGGTCAGCTACTTGGATAGCTGGTGCTAGGAAGCAGAGAAGGAAACATATCAAAGCATCACAAAAAGAAAAAAAAAAGCAACTTGAGGACAAGCTGCAAATAACATTTGTGGGGATACACATAGACGAAAGTCCCCAAGGGGACAGCCATCTATGGGGTTTTCTCTCCCTCTGGAAGGAAAGAAAGCAGAAGAAGGGATCCTGTATGTCTATATTGTCCTTATGTCTCTCATTACCTCAAAATCCCATTTTATTTGGCTATTGCTATGGCATATTTATGATATATCCCCCACAGCATACTTGCTAACACAGAGACATTAAACTAGCCTGAGTCTGCACCACAAGCCACAGGACTCCTTTGCCTACTCAGCCACTAAGCCTTACCTGCCAACTCTTTTATCCCCCCTGAGGTGCTCCAGGCTGCAGCAATAACCTGGCTCCTCTTGTCTCACTATCATGGTCCTTGTGGCAGGCCGAGCTCAGTGCTGGGTGTGAGACTAAGAAGAATCTGAGGAGGAGAAGAGCAGAGTTAACTAAGCTCCAATATTCCCAGTTTCCACAAACATTCCTTTCCTCTGGTGAAAGCTTATGTGGGGCCTTTCCTGGCCCAGTTTGCTGGTTAGGTTTGGCAGCTCCCCAGTTCCCCTGCGAGCCGCACGCATACCACTCATCCTCTGGAAATTCCTCCCCAGCCACAAGGAAAAAGGTCACCAGCCAGGAGCCAGGGTCCAAACCCTCTGAGTCTCTCTCCTCTCAGGAGGAGTCAGGTGGGTAGCTGAAAAAAAGTCGCTGAGAAAGGGAAAAATAAGTTGTTCAAAGCTCAAAGGTTATTTGGGAGGAAATGGGAGAGTAGAAGGGCAACACTGTGCTGCAGTCTCGTGTTCAAGACCTAAATGAACAAAGTCTTCTGTGATGCCTGTGTGATCCCTCCACCCCCTTGCATGGCATGGGTGGCGCAGAACACTTGTCAGATTTTACTTCATTGTGAAGAGACTAAACGGCACCTCACTGAATGTGGATATCTGCTGTGAGCCAGAACATCAGGATTTCATTGTCTCCATGTATTTGGCAGGTGGTGGCATGCCCCAAATGGAGCTGGTGCCTCTAATCTCTTCTCTGTCTTGGAAAGAGTAAAGACTTTCCAGTCTGTCAGGGCTTATTTGAGCCACAGAGAGGGAAGCAAGAGAGGCAAAGGAAAAAGGCAGAGATGCTGAGAAAGAATAGAGAAAAAGCTGGAGGTCAAAATGGCAAATTGAAGGAAGTAATATGAATGACAGGCAAAGAGGAAGAGAAACTAAAAGTGTGGAGAGAGAGAAAATGTGATGAATGTGGGCTGGAAAGATTAAAGCACACATACGTTAGTATTAGGGTAGCATTCACTCCTTGTCAGCATGGTATGCATCCCCATTTGAACCCAGACATCAGAAGATGCCTATCTGTCACAGCTGGTCTTCATCTTATCCATCTGCTCCTCTGGCTCATGGGATGGTTCCATTTCTCTGGAGCTGGCATTGCCTTTTTCTCATGTAAGCAGAACTCATGGTTGCTTCTAGTCCCCACCACCGTCTCATCACACCAAGGTATTGAGATGCACTAGTCTGGGCAATTCACCACCGGTCACAGTATAAAAGTTAAAGTAACTGCTACTGAGATAGGAATATGTGGAGGTCTCTGAACGTCTCCTTTTTTGTTGTTGTTGTTGCATCCCTTGGAAGTTTCTAAACTACTTTGGTATGAAAAAAGACTCTTCCCACTGCCCAAGAAACAGGCTATTTTGTTCCATGGAAGCTGCAAGAAACTACTGGGCTATGGCATTTACCATTAACACCAGTCAAACTTTCCCTTGAACACCAGTCATAGTAACAGTGCCACAGCTGCACAAATCTTTGTTTCCCCTTATCAACCCCTGGAAGAATGGTTCAAGCTCTGCAAGCCCTCAGTTTCCTCTCTGGTTTTCATAATGCTCACAGCCATCACATTGTTTTTTTGTTTATGTCTGACTCTAAAGAAACACAAAGAAATTGTTATAGAATTTATTTATTAAATGCAGATTTTGTGTCCGAGGGAACTTTTCATGTCTTAAGACCCCTCCTGAAATAAAATACATTTAAGGCATGCCTCATTTTTATTTACTGTAATTGTTCATGGCTTGGCACTGAACAAACTCCATTTCCAGTTAAAGACTACTTGTAGACATCCTAATATAGTACAGCATGTGTTCAGAAACCATTCATTTGTCACAGTCGCAGCAACTTCTGGTTTTCTGGGTTGCCATGCCAATTTGGCAGAAAATTTTGGAAGGCAGCAAATCTAATGATAAAAACGCATATATTGCTTGTTTTCTTGATTTCTACCACCAGGGTTTTTAATAAACAAAGCTCAAAGTGGCTAACCTACCTTGACTTGTAATTAGGAAATCTAAAGCTTGGTTGGGTCCTCACAGAGATAAAAGGATAGAAAAGTACCCAAAGATTTTTCAACACTGGGGTGCCCCGTAACAGGAATCAGCTACAATTAGTTAGGCTCAAATGGTGAAGTGTAGTCTATGACTGCCATGTTGGGCTCTCCAGCAGAAGGAGGATGATAGTATGTCTCTCCTTTCACACAGGATGCCTGGGGAAAGCCAGGGCAAAACATATAGGCAGCACTGTGTCTGAGCTCAGCTCAAAGGGTCCCAATATTGATGAATGGGCTACAGATACCAGGTTCCTCTGTCAACACCAAGAAGAGCGCAAATCTGTTTTCTGGCCCAGGCCTGGTGCTTTTACCTGTATTACGTAACCCTCCTGCCTTCCTGTACCAGGTCTCCTTCTCTCACTGTGCCCTATCTCTCCCTAAAACCAGCTCTGCTGCATAGAGGGAAGGCAGTAGCCACTTGTCTGAGGTCTGGGTAATGCTGCATGTGGTGGATGGAGAGAATCCTCCAGGAACACAGGGAGATGGGGATTTAGATGTTTAGCAATGGGGCTGAGAAAGATGAGGCAGTCACAAGCTGGCAGTCGCACAGACTGGGGGCTTGTTTTGCCATGGTATTTTATTTCTCATGTTCACAGCAGGGAAATGCTCTGGTCTCCAGCTGATTAAGACGTCTGTCTTTAAAGAGTCTGCCTGGTAAATAGCTAAGTGTTACAGATACCATAAGAAATTG
The DNA here is from genome assembly GCA_011057875.1 of Pterocles orientalis. NCBI lineage: Eukaryota > Metazoa > Chordata > Aves > Pterocliformes > Pteroclidae > Pterocles > Pterocles orientalis. The sequence goes on along the minus strand of WKFP01013954.1, from coordinate 167,321 downwards.
TATTTCCCTAGAAAGACACTCCTTTTCTAGCCAGAAATTGTATTTAGAGAGCAGGCTGTTGGATACTTGCTGGGAATTTCTGGATGTCCTTCAAACCATGAATGACTAACTGCATGTGCCACAGACCGTCAATCCAGCATGCATCTAGTTATGTCAGCTCTAATCTCTGTGCATGCTGCTCACAGCCAGTGTGGTCCAGCTGATGTGAACTGAGCAACATATGCATGTATGTCCTCCAAAGAAGCATACAGGGACTCTTAAGCAAAGAGCTCAGTTTCTACTTGCACAAATTCATCAGTGAGGTGAAAGTAACCAACTCATCACATCTTAAATACTCTATACCCTTTCCCTCCTTTCTTCTTACGTGATCAAAGATGGAAGCATACATCATGTCCAGCTGGCTTTTCAGTCACATCTACAATGTCCACCAGGAGCTTTTCACTCCTGGTTTAATTCATGCTGCCAAACAAGCCATAAACTGTCAAAGAAGCAAATGTATCTTGCCTGAAGAAAAGCAAATGTATCTCCCCAGATGCCTCCGTATACAAATGCTGCTGAACCCAAGACATTCAGCACCTACTGAATGTCTACCTGCTGAGGTGGAAGAGAGTGCTAGTCCTTCTTACTGTAATTCATTTTGGAGAAGCTACTTGAACATATTGTAGTTTACTTATCTTTTTTCAAAACCCAGTGCATCTCCTTATGGGTGCTTTTGTTGAAAAAGTAGTGCATGCATTATTTAAACAAAGTTGTAAATGATCTTCTAAGTGCTCCTTTCACAACAAACTGGAGCACCCACACCAGCGTCTCTGTAACCCAGTTAAATGGGTCACACCTACTAACCCAGTGTGTCCGAAGAGCTCAGCCATGACAAGCTAGTTTGCATTTTGCTTCAGCCTTAGTACCTGTGCACTGATCAGAGGTCAAAACAGAACTTAAAGATTATCGGGGCTAGCATTTAGAAGTATAAAAACAGAGACAAATAGTCCCTACCTGATTTTGTGGCCAGGCTAAATGTCAATCAACCCCTGTAAATGATGAATTTGTTGTGTTAGTGTTCTCCAGTATCTCAGACAATGATTACCTCTTAGCTACAGGCCAGAGACCAGTAATAAAACTCCCCTAATATGACAAAAGGAAGTCATATGAAGACTATAGAAGATGAATATAGTCATATTCATAACTAGATGATCTTTATGAGCTTTCCTGGGAGACAATAATCACCACCAAGCTGAGGAAGAACTGTCATGAAAGTTATTATGTGACAAAGTCCAGTTTTTGCAAGGAGTGTTTCTCTAGGCGCAAGACAATGGCTGTCAGATGGACCAAAAGATTTTTAATTAGCAGCCTGTAATGACAACCCACAGAGCACATATATGCTGGCAAAACCTTTTCTAAGTAAGCACATTTCATTATGAAAGCTTCTGAGTGTTTGAATTAGTAAGAAGAAAGCCCAAATCCAGGAAAATACAGGTTGAAATTTACAATATCATATGGTATCACAACAGCTTATCTCATGCTTCTCCACAGTAACAGTGTCTTCTATACCAGTCTCCACTCACAGAGGGGAGTTAAATCAAAGAATATACTCCCAGCTGGTTTCAGTCAGCAACGTTAGAGGCTTTCACTGGAAATCAAGTTTTTCCTCCCTTTCTCCAAATTTACTCTTCCTAAGTTTAGAGCATGAGGTCATTAATTTTTTTTCCTTAAACATTTACTTAGACTGTTTTCCTGTAAGCTATAATCTATTTTACAAGTTCAGCTCAAAAGACTCCAGAAGAGAATGTATGGTAAGGAAAAATGCACTGAATCAATACACAGGACAAACTGTCAGGGTGCTCTTGGGCTGGGAGCCATTGAGAGATGGCATCCATAGGGGCAGGAACTGCAGCAGTGAAAGATGTTGAGATTTGAATTTCCATCAATTTCAGGAGCAACTGTCAGGATTCTGTGCCTTTCAGGTCCCACTCCTCATGATAATAAGTTGTTTGGGTTATTTTGTTGGCTGTAAGATTTCTGTAAGCCTGAATGTAGCCTTCTCTTCCCTCCTATCCTGATCACGCCTTTCACAGCACAGAGCTCTCTGTGACCTGGCTGCCCACAAGACAGCATCACAGGGCTGGATGTGACCAACTCAGGTCATCTGACAGTCTCATCCACAGTGTCCAGCTGCCTTTAGCAGTTTTCAACACTCAAGGTTCTGGCAGTGCTTTCTGTATTTAGTGGTGAATCCAGCTGTACAACGGTCTCAGCTGTATTTCAGCAGATTGTGAAACCTGAAAGATCTAGAAATATTCAGATTTTAGGAGATCAAGAAATAACAATGAATAGTGGAAAAATGACAGCTTTGTAAAATGGAAATCTCTTATGTGTGTTTGCAGAGTGGGAAAGATGTCTATAATTATAACCCATTTTTGCAGTCATTCTTCAGATTTCTTTGCTATGTTTCTAGCAACATCATCAGTATTGTCTTGGCCCACCATTGCATCTGCACACATTGAAATCTACTGGGTAGATTTTGTGGATTATTATATCTGAGTTCCATTAATTTTTAAATATTTTTTCCATGCAGATGCAGAAATTAACATAATGGGAACCATTATTCATGCAGGTGTAAACTTGACACCTTCTCACTGTGACCCTCACTCACCACTCCAGGAGAGACATGGTTCCCCTGTTTCTTACCCAGGGATACAGTACAGCTTTTCACCCTTCACGTTCTGTTCAGGTGGCAAAACTGCTGTACCAGTCCAGTTCACAAACATAACTGAATCCATCTTCAGTTCTGAGTTACTTTCTCAGACTTTTTATCTTTACCATCACTACTAGAAAAAAAAAATGTTTTGAAAATCCATTGTCTCAAAAAAAATCCCAAAAAAACAAACCAACCTAATTTCCTCGCAAAAAGAACCCAGTACCCCCCTGCTATTTGTTTGTGTAAGGCTGATTTATATGCTTTCTCCATCAGTACATATTAATGTCATTAAGAAAGCCAGCATCAGGTGCACTGACATTTGGAGCTCAATGAACAGCTGGAAAGCAGCTGGGGTTTCCCTGTTTTTGAAGAACAAATGAAATCCCGAAGCAGAAGCAGCAGAAAATCGAGGTTTACGTACTCTAACAATTCATTTCAACTTGGATGGAGATTTGAAGCAAAGGGGAAGACAATTCTGGTTCCTTCTAATCTGAAGTCATTATAATGTTTATCCCTCCTCAGTTTTGAGCTGCAGTATTAACACTTCATGAGTTTGAGGAGTAACTTGTTTCACATGTGTGACACTATATGTGGGTGAGCAGTTTAAACACGAACAAAATAATAATTTGTTATCAGTTCAATAACAGTTCCTAGATCCACCATCAAATACTTGAATTTACTTGCTAGTTGAAACTATTCACAGATGGCTTAAGTGAATAATTCCAGTGTCCCCACCATTTCTTCTGCTTTTCTTCACCTCAACTGACAGCTCCACGATCTTCATGGGACAGTTCCCATAGGATAAGTCATTACAGCACAATTCAATCAGCAATAACAGGGTCTGCGGTCAAACTGGGCCTTTGATTCATTTCTCACCATCCAGTCTTGGAATAAATTTTAGATATTCTTTGTGCCAGTTTAATTTACTCTGTTAAAAGTTCAGGGGGATGTAAGCACAGAAGGGAAAGAAGTGTTTGGCAGCTAGTAGTCCTGTGGCCAATCCTCACCTAGCAATGACTGTACTAGTTGAGTTGACCGTCTACAGAAAGGAGCCCATGAGCTTGGTGGTTAGATCAAGGGTGTGTATGCATGAGTACGGGTTTCTGCTTTTCCTAATCAGGGCTGATGTCCATCCTTATGTCATCCAAGAATTGGAATCATCACCAAATGTCCTAAGAGCAGTTGGACCACACTTGTACTGGGAGTTTCTCACAGGCAGGAGAGCTGCTGGAGTAGCAGCTGCAGCTGGGAGTAAGGCAGCTAAATCTCCCAGTCTTTTTTTGGTTTGCTTTTTCCCTTCATTCATGACCAGCCAGATCCCTGGCTTGGCTCACAAAGCAGTGTCGGCACAAAGGGAAGGAGGGAGAGCCTGACTCGGGGGCAGGAGTGCGACACTGCCCCTTACAGCTGCAGCTGTGATTAGGTCAGCCTCAGCAAAACCCTAGATACACAGTTGCCTTTGCCTGCCAGGAATCCAAGGAAGCCCAACTGAAAAAGAAAGTACTACATAATACAGAAAGGCTGTTAACTACTCAACACCTCTCCTCTGTGCTCAATGTCTCAGCTCTGCGCAAATATGTACCCCAGAGGTGGTGCAGGGCTGGACCCACCCCTTTGGGATCTGTGGTGTTAAAATTAAAAGGGCAAAGAACTGGAGAGGCAGACTTGGTTTTGGAGGGTTTTCCTTTCAGAGTAGCAATAGCATCTTGAAGCTGCTGGAGCTCTCTCTTTTCCCGCAGAGCAAAGCTCTGATTTCCATTGCTCTCACTCCACTGTTCAACAGGAGAGTCATCCACTTCACTCTGCTCCTAGGGTCCTTCCCCACAGCTCAGTACTGAAACACCAACAGCCTACTGCATTTCTTCCCTTCCTCCCTCCCTCCCCGCCTCCTTCCCTCCCTCCCTCCTTTCTCTGTTCCTTACTGGGAGAAATGGAAGTGTATTGGATCCCCATTATATCACTTCACTTTTTCTAAAAAAAATTTTCAAATGTATTTCATTAAGACCGCTTTGTATCTTCCCCTTGCACAAGGGCTGTTGGAGAAAAGTTCTTGTGAGCAATGGGACACAGATAGGGAAGGAGAGATCCTGCAATGAAGACAGGGATATAAAGCACTGATTCATTTCCCACATCTACCTGAAATTTCCTGTATTACCAAAATTGCTTATTGCCTCTGTATTAGGTCCGTGGAACAGGGGTGATATTTCCTTTCTTTATTGTTGCCTTTCACTTATATAGTGTTCACCACAGCCTATCATCAGTTCCTGGTAATACGGCAGTAAACTGAAAGACATTTCACTTACTTCTTCTTTCCTTCTGTTTCTGTGTGCATTTTTTCTCTCCGTGCCTTCTGTGGCAACTTTACTCCAGCATGTTAAAGGCCTCTCTGGGTTGACTGCGTCTTTTTTTTGTGATCAGAAATAATTCCAGTTAGGAACCCCCTTCTTACATCCAAGGGAAGAAAAAAATAACACAGCATACATTGCTTGAGGCTGGGAAGAGGTGAAAAAGCTGCATAATGGAAGTTCCATATGAGGGAATAATTTCTCAGACTGTATTAGTTAGTTACTGCTAGTTCTAGCTTTGAAACCATATTATTTAAATCATAAAAGAAAAAATATCCTCTGCCTCTCACAATCACAGTGTCAGATGCACCATTTCCTTCTCAAGCAATATCCATTTCTGTAAACATAATTTTTTTTGATCTTTCTAATACACCTTTACATTTCTAACTCATGCCAAGTAGCTAGAAAGGCTGTTACCACTATAGTTTTATATAGAAACTCTGTTGCATGTTAATCTAACCTAACACATCTCAGGATATTTATGAAGCACAGAAGTATAGGTTGGAGTGGGTTCTGCTTTAAGGAACTGAGACACCCTTTCAGAGTATGTGTACTTCTTAAAAAGAAAATAAATTATAAAATGTAACTTTAAAAAAATGATTAGGTGATGAACTAAGGAACTGAATACAATCTTTATTAATTCTAGGTGGTTTAAACTGTTGTGTTTTTTTTTTCTTTTCCTAAGGACAGCATTGCCTGTTGCCAGCTTTTGTAGGGAGATATACTTCCTAGATCCTTGTTGACAAAACCGAGACTTTCAATATGGAGCCATTTTTGTTTTAACTATTCTAATTATAACTAAATAAGAGACAAATATCTATTCTCACCTTTAGCCAACAGGCAGGAATAAAGAGAGATCACTGTCACTATTAATTTTAGTCTTGGTGCTAAGATAGCAAGGATATGGAGCTGAAAGTAAAAAGAGGCAAATTCTGTTGGTAGCTGCTTTTAAAAACGTGCAGTTCATGTTGGTTTGTAATTAAACTGTCTTCTCCATCTCACTGCTGTGTTCTCCTAGGGGGCATTGGGTTTTAATCTCCTAACAATAAAGATTTGAATGCATTAAAGTTGGAATGCACAAGCCTCTGCATTGCACTTGTTGTCATGGGAGCTACTTATGTAACTGCAATTCCAGATACAAGTTTCAGAAGGTAACCTATAGCACTGCAGTGTTTTTTCCTTGTCTTTCCAGGGTTTTGTGTGTTCTTCCCTTATTTTATTCCTCTTATTCTTCCTCTGGCTTCCCACACTTTCAATTTCTCCTGAGCTAGGGCAAATTGTTCAATCATTTCTAATATAGCAGTTTTGATACAGTAAAGCAAAACCTCAGGAAGCGTAGATGAGCTATGCCTGAGCACACGCCATCACAGGGCTGGCTGGTCAAAGCTTGGGTTCTGCCCTGGTAGTGATTGCAGGTCTATGGTAGTATAAATACTTTGCAGATGGTGAACAAGCATCTTTCTGGGGATGAGGCAAGTACAGGACAAGAAGGATGGGATTACTATGCATAAAACCTGTTCATTGCTTATTAACACTGCACTTCTTGTGATTTACATTACTACTTTCACTGTTCACCACACATCTCTCACAGGTCAACCCCATTTCAGCATGGAGGAAGCAATGCTTCTGGCACTAGGATCTGCTGCAGGCACAAAGCAGATAGTTTTTCAGGGCAGCAAAATATTTAGTGACGCTGATTGCAGGATGATAAGGAAAGGTACTTCACAGTTAGCCTGAGGCAGTAAACTGGGGATAGTGAATCGTTACTCTAGCAATGGAGCAACTCAGTGTAAGGACCCACCGTGTCATGTGACAGAAATAAAACTCTTTACGTATAAAATATACTTCTGGTCTGGTTGTAAATCCTCATAAGCAAGGTCATCTAAGAGGAACACACACACACACACAAAAAGCCTTTACCAAGGGTATGCAGACTTTCAGACTTATGTCCCCTTCTGCACGATCAAGGAGAAATGTAGAGACTGTCTTCAGAACAATACTTCCCATACACTGTTAAAGAAAATCCTCTTGTGAGCATTTCAGGCATTTCCCCTAAGATACAAAGTAACAATAACCTCTAGAAATTGCCTAGCAGTCTCTGCAACAAAACAGGTTCAGAAAGAGCAGACCACTCACAATTTTTGTATGGCATTTTAATGGCTCCTGAGGCCACCTATGCAGTCACCTTGTGGACAGTGCTGAGTTCACATGCTTTGGCAAATGCTGGAATTCATCTTGAAGGGTCATCTTCATCTTTCAAAGAAGTCAGTGCTAGTGCAAAAAAAGGTTTTCAGTTTATCAACAAATGTCTTCTCATGACAGGAGCCTCTGGATGTGCTGAGATCCACTTAGTGCAAATTCCAGGCAGGTTAAAAAAAAAATGTTGTGACACAAGGAAAATTTCCAGCTCTCTAGAGTATCCAGCATATGCTCCAGGGTGACTAACAGCAAGCTTAAAAGGGTTATGCATCTGGCCCAGGAGATGGCTTTTTTGACTCTTGCAGAAGCCGGCATCCAAAAAAAAACCAAAGGCTGACTATGGCCATGGATTTTTTAAATTTACTCTTCTAGACATACGATGTTTAGACTAGGGAAAACCTCACACCACTGGAGTATAATTCAAATGCTGTTTCTCAAGGCTTGTTATAGGACAAAACAAAACAGCAATGGCCGATTAATTTATAAAAACATTGTTCTACATACTTTATCATGCCTTCATGAACAATAACCTATAAAATTTTACATTTTCATTTCCTTTCATTTAAGGAGCAGCATGCATGTTTGTTTCCATGCACAAATGCACTCACAGCACTGAATTTGTAGTAAACACTTTTATTCCCTGCTTTACCAATAAAATAAAGCCAAATAGGGAGAAATTGCTGTCACTATAATTTGGGATGCATTAACTTCTTTCTGTTGACGTCTAGGAGTCCTGACTTCAAAAGCTTTGGGCAGGAAAGGGAAACTTTTGCTGTGAGAGGGCAAGCTGGATGTACTGCTGAGCTTCTAACAGTTTCTCACTACTAAGGGGTGGTTTTGAGTTTTCAGTAAAGACAGCTGTGGTGGTCTGAGAGGACATGGCTTTTCAGAGTCCTATTAACCCTGTTACAACTGCTGATAAACACATAAAGCAGTTTCAGAGATGGCTTGTCCTTTTCAGATCCATCACTGAACAGAAACTGCGGCTGCCTGTGCGACTGCTCCCTTCCTTGCGCTCCCAGAAATAGGGGGCTGGTCCCATGAAGCCAGTGACTGAGTTTGATTTATAGGACAACTACAGCCAGGACACTCTTTTTCCCAATGCCAACAGGCAACTCTGCCTTTCTTTGCTTGCAAGAAGTCAGGAGCCAACAAGTCTTTCTTTTTCCTCTTCTCCTCCCTTTTCCATGCCTCTGAAGTCAATCAAAATAATTCCTACTGAGTCATGACCCCAGTTAAACTGTGTGCATGTCCTGGACCCCTGGGGAGCTGTCCATGCTTTGGAGAAATGGCCTGTGCAGGGTCTCATAAACGCTCTTTGTTTCGTACCTTTTAATAGGAGAAGAAAAGGGCATTGATAATGAAAAAATAACTGAGTACTCATACAGCTATGCTCTGTACTTATTGAGGAAAAACATCACAGGCAACAACTGGGAAATCATGGAGTGTAGACCGGAAAGCAAAACTAAACATCTGTATCCTTACCAGTGAAACTGTATGGAAAATCTGGGAGAGGATCATGAACGTTTACCAGGTGGTTAATGAGGTCCATAAAATTCTAGCACAGTTCTTCAAAAAAATGAAAGCATCTTTAAAATAAAGCTGCTGTCAGCCTCAGATGTGATGTTATGTTTAAACCATAAAGAAATTTCTTAGCTGTCATGAGGTAAGTAGTTAGAAGCAGGCCAATGATTTGGGAACCATGGTAGTCCTTAAAGAGGAGTTGACCCAACAGAGCTGTAGGAGACTGGACAGACCCCAGCAGTGAGTGGTGCAGAAAACAGGGACTCCTGCACCATATTTTGACAGGCACTTTCAGCCACCCTTAAGACTAGACTTGTTGGCTGTCCACCATCTTCAGGTACAAGCAGTGGGGGGCTCCAGGGCACAGGAAGAGGCCATTCAGGGTCAGGCAGGTGGGCTGGGAGTGGGTGGCTGCACTTGGTCACGCTGCTACCATCCACCTCTAGCCCTGAGGCCTCAGTGGGCAGCGAGGGAAGTCAGATCAGGGAGCACTCCTAAGGCCCCTCTGAGGAAGGGATTTGGAAGAGGATGAGCCTGGTAGTACATAGATACATAATAGAAAATGTTTTCAGTAAGGATAATCAAAACCTTATTTCCTCTACCTCATCTCTGTGGATATAAGCTTTCTGTTATGTGACTGTTCAGCCCTTAGGACAGAAGCACCCACATCTCAGTTGGAGATGTCTTGACACATTTGTAAGAGAAGTAAAAACAATAAATCAATCGGAGTCTCTCCACTGACTTCAGAGATCACTGGGTGGGCTTTCTCTGTCAATACCGATTAAGGATCTCTTCTCCTCAGACATTCACAGCTACTGACATTGAAACAAATTGGCTGCATCATCACCATAAAATGACGCACATTGCTCTGCATCTTGCTCTGAAATAATTGCTTGATAGCTTTACAGGGAACTCCCTTGGGGAAGAAAATAGTAAAGAGATGGTAAGTCACAGCAATAATCCTCTGCTGTTCTTTGATACTGCCCAGCTAACTCATGTCAGAGATGGAAGTAAATGAAGAAGTAAAATCAGCAGAAAAGTTTCAAGTTAAATTTGTCATCACTAAATTAAGAAACTGGGCGTAAATCTTTCTCCATCTCAGCTTTTGTGCTTAACTTGTACGTGTGTTAAGTCAGTGTAATGAAAATCAGATAATGTTTGCTCTAACTGCTCACACCATCTGGGAGGAACTTGTGGATTGTCGGAGAGGACTGTATAGGGAGTGATGGTGGAAGGATTTGGCTACTGTGCAGGGAGAGAAAGAAAGGGAATGACTGAAATACAACGTGGATCAGGAAAAGCAGATAACCATGACAAATACAAATGAGCCTTGAAAGAGTTTCTGAGTAGTGTCTAATAACTGTAACAAAGTTTGATAGGTTTTGGGAGAAAGATAATGGGATCAGGGAGTCAGTGCTAGCCTGGTCCCTACAGAGGATTGTCTGCTTCTGATATGCATACAGATTCCTTTCTTACAACATAGCAGCTCATGCTCTTATTCCTCTGAATCTCCTAGCATAATCTGTGTTATCCTGGGAACTGGTGGGTAGAAAAAACTCAGCTGCTTTCCAAGGCATTATCCATGATTCAGCAAGTGGGTCAGTACTAAACCAATAATATGGAATTAATTTTTGTGGGGGTCCTTCTCTGAGGTTTTTCTGGGTGAACAGTAATGGGCTGAACCTGATGACTCCTAGCTCAGCTCCATGGTAGGAATCTGTAGTTGGCCTTAAAGCTAAAAGCGACCCATGTGATGATAATAAGCATGACAGTACTGAAACGAGATGTCGCAGACACCATAGCTCAGGGAGCATGTAAGCCATCTGTATATGTAGAGGTACTCTGCACTCTGAGGCTGTTTCCACTAAAAGAGCATCTAAAAGAGATAAAAATGAATCGTCATCATTACTGACTGGATTTTTGCCAGCTGCTTAGTAATTAGAGTTTTAATTGCCTGGTAATAAAAGTTTTAATTACTCAGCAATTAGTGCATGAAGTTTCAAGTGCTTCAAATGCACTCAATTGTATTCTCCAACTGCCAAAAGCAAAAGATGGAGCAGCTCCAGTGTGTCTAAGCAAAGCTCTGAGAAAGAGGGGTGAACATCAGTGATGAGCAAGAGGGGTGAACATCAGTGATGGAGCAGCAGCAGAAAATGGGTATAGTCCCAGTAGCCAGTGGTCAGCCAAGCAAATACTCTTGCAGAGCAGAACATGCAGGTGGCTTGTGACCTTTCCCAAACTCGTCATGTCCTCAGCTGGGCCAGACAAGATGCTCAGGTGGTAAAAGCATCATGATGGGGAAAGCCTACTGCAGAAACCAAGTCCTTTTCAACACCTCCTTTCATTTACTGGATACATTCAGGCTTTTACTCACATAACCTGAAAGTACTGTTCAATACTTTAAACAAGTTTTAATCTAAACTCACGTGGATTCAATAGGAAGCACCTAACACTGTATGTCTTACCAAAATGTCTGTTATCCATCACTGCAGGATGCATTTGCAGTTAGTATTCAGCTACAGTATGTTTATTGCAATTTAACAAACTATCTTACCTGTGCTATATCCCCTAGCTAATTCAAGACCAAAATACCCTTTGCTGGGTCAACCAATACATACCTGGTATTATCCCAATTAATTTTCCTTATGCCAGGTAGTAGAGGTTCTAATTAACCAAATCTCTGAGGGCGTGGTTTCTTTCTCCTTGTGTTACTAGAATTTAAATGTCATTAAATCGAACTTTAACAAAGTCAACAGCTGGCAACAGCCCAGGAAACAGGACAGTATTTAGGCTACAGAGTCTAGAAGGAACTGCATATTTGTGATCTTCTTGGATAGTCAAAGAAACAAATTGTCTGAGGAACCAGGTAGTCAGAGATCAGGGACAACTTTTCCATAAAATAATTGCAGTTGTTCCAGATGGGGTTTTTTTGCGTGCCAGCATGCCCAGCAGAAAAAGTTTAAATGACATTCAGATTTTCTACAGACAGCATGCAAAATTCATCGCAAGAACTTTGGCAAAAACAAATTGATCTAGGAAAAATATTTCATGGGAAAAAAATCTGGTAGAGAGAGGGTGGGATTAAGGTTTTCAGAAACTCAAAATAAGCTGCATGTTCTATTAAATGTTACTCATAAGTGTTGAACTCTAAATTTTAAGTGGGGAATCATAATGCCTTTCAAAAGGTTGAGGTTTTTTTCCTTTTTTTTAAACCAATTTCCAAATTTATCTATTGGTAAACAACAGTTAAAGTTGGGAAGTGAAGTTTATGAGGAAATGTACTGATAGTCAGAGAAGCACAGCTTTAATAAAAATTTCCTATTCCTGAGTATTAGAAAAAGTCCAACAAATCATAAGTATGGTTACCTAAACATCAATATCTAAGTCATTTACACGTAACATCAAACAAAACAGGGTTTTCCCCTCTACTCTGAAAGGAACTTACATATTTTCATAGTACCTAGTTACCTGGTCAGTACCCTAGTTAGTAACTCAAAGCATTTATGTGGTCTGTAATGTAGCATCAGATGTTTTCTGTACTCCGATTTGTACAGGTCATTGACTCCACAAGCGCTCTACCTCACTGAGCTGCTGAGTTCAGTGACTATACATAACTTTTCTGTCTCATTTCCCTGAGAAAATATCTGTAGTACACTTCACAGTGGTAAATAAATACCTGATCATAGTGGACTTTGTTGTTTCTACCCATAAAACTGTGAAATATTGAAGTCATAATAAATTCATATTCACCTCATTGAATGTAGCTGTTTTGTCTAAGCTGGTAACAGGTTCAATTAATAGATACAGGCATTTCCAAAGGGAGAGTCACTCCTTCCAGACACATATGCCCAGGACAGATGAAGTTATCTACTCTCTGGAGGAGCTGTGTCTGTCAACCAAGGAGAGATTAACTTTTAGGCAGTTGAAACCAGCAGAAATGTAGGGTCTTAGAACCGTGACAGTAGGAGAATGGCCTGAAGAAGGTAGGCTGTGTTGAGGGTCAGTATTAGTTTCCCCTTGCAAAGCCAGGAGGAAGAATAGTGTCTATAATACAGTTATCATTATTACACTGTACCCCATGGCTGCACCTCAGAGACCCAGGCTTGGATTATAAATCACTCTGTGTTAGACACAGCATAGATGGATACAGGACAAACAGCTAGCTTCCATCCCTAGTAGATTATAGTCAAAGCAGTCCATGCTGCCCATTTTATTTACAGTGAGAAGTCATACTGCACAGTAAGCCTTTGCAACACACAGTACTTTGGTTGAATCTGCTATTGAAAAGTGCTTCCTCTTTTCAATGTTTGCCACCCTATATAACCTCTCTTCTCCCATTTTTATTTTCCAGCTATGCTTTTCCCAGCTGCTCAGCGATTCAAGAGGTCCTCAGCCGCCTTCCTTAACCCAGTGCTACAAAACTCACTGGAAGATGTGGTCCTGCTTTATGAGGTTTAGTATGTGGGAGCAGATGGTACCTTATGTCCTGACTAAGACTGGGGTTACTGTCCATACTGGGGTTATCCATTAGCTGTCTTCATGTCACTTTTACTCATCCCAGCAGTAAACCCATTGCTGACTACGTAATAGCTCACCAGAAAGGAGGGAACAGACATATATGTGACAAACTCAGCTCTTTCAGCACTTAATCAGGCAGCAGTTGCCTGCAGTAAGTACCTCAAACATGGGTTCTAGCTCACTGACACACAAAGTGAAAACCAGAGCAAATGGCTTTCTACTGAAAGCAACTTTCTTCCAGAAGAGTTACGTATTAACAACACAATGCATTTAAATTCTTTGGTCAATGTCTCAGTCCCAAATTATTTGTTCAAAGCATTAAAGCCACAAATATCAGTCCTTGCAAAGAAATCCCAAGGGCTTGACTGCTTCACTTCAAAATTATTCAAGTCCCCTCTTTCACAGCAGTGGAGACTGCAGATGTAAGGCACAGTCTGGAACAGTGTCATACAGTTACCTAAGGGAAAGTGGCCCACCGGAAGAATGTGCATGGGTCGAATCTACCTAGCCCACAGCTTGAGAAACTAGAATTGGATGTCCAAACAAGGAAGATGGGCTGGGAAGCCACTGCTGTATTCTCTCACACAGAGCTAGGCCAGCACTGCTATCCCCGGCAGGATAAACAGCCTTTGCCAGCTGTGCTGCTCTCTCCACTTTTTTAGACCCCATGTGATACCAGCAGCAACCCATGCCTGTTTTGGACAACAGAAGACTACCTGTTTTTTCCTTTTCCTCTTTCGTTTCCCCATAGCCCATCTCTAATTTTCCCAGGTAGGTAACACAGGAGTCCAACGTTCACATAGAGGCTTTCTGGCCTACCCCACCTCCAGCCATTGCAATGAGAGTTTTTTCTCCATTTGACCTAAAGTAAAGAGCTAAGGACGTTCACATTTACTCTGCCTCGAGTCTCTCGGAGAAGATAAATAGCTTTCTGTGTTCTGATTTTGTACCAGTTTCTTTTAGCTGAGCTTGCCATTGACAAAGGTCAGAAGATCTCCATCAAAGACGAGGAGCTCGCTTCACTGAGGAAGGCTGCTGAATTTTACACCATCTGCAATGAGATTATCCCCAAGAGCATCACAGAGATCCGCAGGCTGAATAGCAGGCTGTCTTCCTACCCACGGGTCCTCAAGAAAGAAGACTTTGAAAGGACAGTGCTGACCATGGTCTACACAGCCTACAGGGCTGCTCAGTCCCAGGGGCACCAGAAAGACATTTGGGTTGAATCCTTTGTCAGTCTTTACAAAGCCCTGAAGCACGACTTGATGTTGCCATATAGCAAAGAGACATCATCATGGGAGACTTGATGCAACGGGAACTCAGCCAACTCTTCTGGTTGATAAGGGACACGTAGCATGTCCTGAACTTTATTCTGTAAAGAGTTTAGTAGCCTGCTTCATGAAAGATTATTTGTTCTCAAGCTCCCTCTTGTGGAATCCACTTTGTAGTTCCATGTTAAATGGGGAAAAAAAGTTATATTCAGTTCTGGGAATCTGATTTTTGTGCTGGCTTGGAGGCATATTCTGTGACAGTCAAAGAAAGCAGTATGGTGTACACCCCAGACGTCTGTTTCATCTGGCCTTGTTTCATCCTTTGGGTTTCCCATAAGCAATACATAACTATACTGTGCTTATTGTCACATATCTGTGTGTATGTGCTGGGGAATGCTGCTTTCTTAGCTGGAAAAGCAAGTTCATATTTTGGCTGGTCAGTAAAACAATATTATAAAGATATTCAATGGCTCTCTGTAAAAGGAAGACGTTTCATAACTGTCAGCCTTCAGAAATTATGCCAAATATTATTCATTCCAAATATTCTTGTAAATAAGCACTGTCTGATTCACTTCATTTGGCTGAGCCGGTTTTTAATTGCAATGACATTTGCAGAAGACAAAGAGCATTGTGAACACCAGCAGCAAACAATGCCTGTGAACATATTCCCTGCTTCCTAGATCTATGCTCGGAAACAGTCTGCAATAATTCTTTCATTATTTTCACATGACTTTGCTTCTGCTCCTTGTTTTTTGAAGGGAACATGGAATTGTCCTCAGCAGAATCGAAGGCAAGACAAATGGCCTGTTTAGTTTAACGATGACATATTTTTCCTTGGTTGCACTTGAACACAGGTCATCCATGCTTCAGAATCCCCCTGAGGCAAGGGAGGAAGGTGCATTAAAACATACCTGGTGCTGAATTTATCAGTGTGGTTCATTTTTGATGGTAAATTATATATTCTCTTGTGTTTATGTGTGAGCATGTTTATGCACGTGTGTGCATGTAAGTGCTGAGTACATGGAAGAATCCTAACTTGTTTTATCAGGGAAAAATTGCATCTGATCACTTAGCAGAAAAGGCTATTCACCAATCCAGTGGTGGGAATTATGAATTTGGGAGCAGTGGAAAAGCAGTACTTTTTACAGCAAAAATTGTTTGTAGAAATAGTGCAACTGATTCTTATAAACTGCAAAAAAATCATGGACAGAAAATAGACAGAAAAAGGAGATATATCTTGTCAGATAGATGAGTAGCAATGAAAAATCCACACTCCTCTAAAGCAAACCCCCTGATTTTTGTGAACAATTTGTACGAATGTTGTTTCTCTATTAGTATTAGAGGTGCTTCTACTTCCAGAGCATGGGGAAACAGCTGAACATTTAATTCATCCTTTCATACCAACACTCTCTGTCTCTCTGTTTGCATAATATCTCAAGGAGACAGGCCCCAAATCATAAATCTCTGAGGTTGTAAAAGAGAATTGAGGATTGCAGCCCCAGTTCTGAATCATGTTTAACTGCTTTGCATCACTTGAGTAAAAAGAATGAACTCTTCCGTGTCCCTTAACAGGGATATTCCAGTGACTGGAGCTGAAAAAATCCATCCAGCACCATGTTGCTGCAGCAAACAGTAAATAATGCAAGCAGTCATAGCACCACTGGGTTTGGCAATCACTCGTGGGAATGTGGAACTACAGCAGCCTTAGGTGTAGGCTGGGAACAGCATAAGCAGCTGCATTTATAAGCCCTGAACAAAGGGCTTATAAAAAACGGTCAGTCCTGTTTCTCCCAGCAGTTTCTGTAAGTGTATGCTTGAGTGTGCATGTTTCCATTCAGATGCACATATGTGCAGGTGGACTTTTATATCTGAAGATCATTGTTGGCTGTCTTCAAAGTCTGGCTGGCATACAGCAAAGGAAACTGAAAATCTCAACCACAAAGGTATGAGCCACAAGTATCTCCGTCTCCTCTACTTGCACACACAGCTCAGTGCCCCCAAAGCAGCCTTGTGCTACAGCACACATTCCCTTTAAGCCTTCAGCATAAACACTGGTGATGTGTTTGTGTTTCTTCCCACACCATGCTTTATAAACACATGGAGAAATGCCACTGAGCACACTCTTGCCTTCCTGGCTCTGTTTCTTGGCTCCCCGAGGCACCACCTGCTGGAAGAGCCTGGAACCAGGGCAATTCGTAAATCCCTTACAGCCAGTGACTCCAAGTCTGCAAAGATAACAAGAAAGAGCACCACGGCAAGTATTGATTGCTAGCAGTTACCATCCAGAGAAACACCTCCCAGCCACTCTCCTCACCCCACAACAGGACTGTCCAGCAGTCAGAGTTTACTCATCACTAGTATCCCATAGAAAAGAATTACAGATAATTTTGAATATCTGATCATTCCCTATGGCATACATACCTTACAAATTGGTAATTAAAACCTTTATCTCCTCAACAGAAAACAAAGTTTCTTCTGAGTTTGTTTCGCTCCTCCCATTACTGTGTGTACTATAGGAAAAAGATTTATTTCTTGGGAATGTGCTTGGACTGCCCAGATTAATTTAACAGACTGTCAATGTAATAATAAAAATATTCTGCACAAAACTAATTGGTTTTGTACTGTATTGATTTCAGCAGCAGATTTACTATATAGCAACTTGCAGCTTGAGTAATTGGTTATCTCAGACCATGAGACTCTTCACTGGAGTGAAGAGGGAACAGTCCTTCCCTCTGACCAGCAGAAGGATGTAATAGATAGGAACCAGAGTGCCTCTTTTTTTCCAGAGTTCAGGTGGGAAGAACTCTGCCTCAGGGGAGGTCTTTGGGCTTAGGGATCTTCCCTCCCTCAATATTGCTTAAGATGCAGGTATAGGTTGCCTTCTCCCTAGATCAATTTGCAGCATCACTTCAGACTGAGTCATGTTTATAGACAGTGCTTCTCTCACACAGTGAAGAGCTGTTGGCTCTAAATGGCACCATTTATCCACCCTTTGACCTTGCAGATCATGAAAAATTGAAATAAAACATAGATTTTTTTCATTTAAAATAAAATATTTTATTTTTTTTAGCATTACATACATTCTTTTAGTTTCTCTGAAACAACTGACAAAACAGATACAAATTTCCTGGCTGTATTGGCCAATCAAAAATCTTCTGATTAACTAAATTTTTGCTTCCAGAACTAATTGCTAAATTTGCCTGAAGGGTCACAAGGTTCTGTTGCTTGATGAAAGTTTCAAGGTACAGAAACATTACATAGTCTTAGATACAATTAGATATTTCAGGAAGAATTCACCCTGCACATCCAACTCCTTTGCAGGTCTGCCTTTGCCAGTTCTCCAGGACTCAGTGTCACAGGGGCATCCCAGTTCAGTCTGGGGAGCTTAGTTTGCATATGACTAGCAAAGTGTGGGGAGATGATAGGCAAACAAGGTTTGGGAACATAGAAAATCCTATGTGTGTGGCTTCTTCCTATGAGATACAGGGTAAATGGATGACCGCCCACAGGGTGGGCATGCAACCAGCCAATGGATTCAGTCTTAAAGATCCAGTTCTTTCTGCCCCACAAAAAGCATTAATAATAGCAGAGTTGTAGAAATGCTTCTCCACTAGAAAACGAGTAGGAATTCTAAAAATTCTCAATTTGAATCGGAATCCTACTGTTACTGAGGGCACATGAATCAGTAGAGAGATCAGCCCATGCCTTATGAATAAGTGACGTTCATGAATCAGGATGGAAGAAACATGAAAGACAAAAGATACTGTTTAGAAAACAATTATTATTTATTTATCATCAGTACTGGGACCCTGAAATAATAACAAATTGTTCAGTAACTTAAAAAAGGTCTTTTTGTGTGTTTGTGTGCAGGTCAGAAAGAGGAGGCTGCTGATTTTCTCAAATGTTCTGACTGGGTTTCAGACAGTGGGTGGAGCAACTACTATTTTCTCCAGTCCTCATTGGTGAACCAGAGTTGCATGAAGGTTTTTAACAAGTCTTTTTCTTGAGACCAAGTATAATCTGTGTTGGAATTGCTGCCCTGTGAATTCCAAGCTCAGGGCAAAAGTAGGGTAAAGGTAGATATAAAGTAGAAGACAAAACTATAACAAAGAGACAAAATCTGTAGGAGATGCAGATTTTTTTTTTTTAAAGAAGGAATACCTCCAAGTTTGCTTCTGTGCACTGAACAATAAATTTTGGGTTTAATTTTCCAGCAGAAAATAAACCTGTATTTGAGACATTCAGACTATCAAACAGGAGGAAAAGAAGCAGCCTGAAACATATCTCTCCTGGTTTATGAAGACAGGAATTACATTGCTAGATGATGGAAGAAAAAAACTTTCCAAAACATGTGGATAAGGACGCAACACAGGTACACTTGTGATTCTGAACTAAAAAGAAAAATTGTCAAAAGATCACTATGCTTGAACTTGCAAACCTCTGCATGTTATGGTGTGATAATACTTTGAATGTGCTGGTGAGCCCTACATAAACCAAATGTCTTTTTAATTAAAAAAAATATTTTCAGAACAACAGATTGAAGAATAAATAAAATAAGAAAGTTGTTTTAGGTGACTGGGTGGGGATAGGAAATGAGTCAGTGAGAGAGAGACCTTTCAGGGAAATCCAGGCACAGGTGAAGGAAAACGTGGAGTCGAAGTATCTGAGGAACTGGAGAAGAAACCCAAAGGGAAGAAACTTACCAGAAAGTAAAAGAGTATGGCAATGATGAAGGAGATTCTCCGATCCAGAAATCTCTTGCTCGTTGTTCTCATTCCACTTCTGCTGCTTCCTCTGCCACTTTTATACCCCAGCAGTGTAAGTAAATTTTTATTTTATTTCTAACAAAACCTCTGAGTGCAGGAGGTGGTCATGCTGGATAAGTCTGCAGTGTGCAAAAAGAAAGGCAAAGAACTAGATAAGCATAGCTCTTAGGAGACTCAAGGACTCAAATCTGAAGGACTGGGCAGGTCACTGAGAAGTCATCACAATAAGAAGTAGAGCTACCTCGAGTCATGTCACAAGCAGAGCTGAAGAACCAGGTGAAGCTAGTAAAGCACTAATTTAAAGCAGAAATATTGTGTCCCTTCTTTTACTACAATAATGTATGTGTGGAAGGGGGGAACAGAACAAACACATCCATAAATTTTTCTTTAAGGAGAGATTTTTAAAGGAATACTTTTAGTGTCTATAGTTTTTAGTAACATGTATGCATAAGGGACCTTCAATTTAGTGTGGGTTTATAGAATAGCAATTCAGGTGAGGCAGGAGCTAGGACTCAATGACAAATATGTAAGACCATACATGGCGCTGAGTACTCTAAAGCAGGTGTAGGTACGAAAAACTGCAGCTCTGGCAGTGGCTAATAAATGGTGGCTCAGAGACACACACAAAAATACAAAAGAGGAGATTGTCTATACTTAATACACAGACTAGGGAATGGGACTGAATGCAGCTGCATTCCTGACATTGTTTTGGAGCTATTGAGTACCCTTGACCATGGGGTTAACTCCTCTGTGAACGTCTCTGTGGTTGTAAACCGTTAAGTGACAATGTTTTCCTACCTTATATAGATGGTAATGTTTAACTTATCAAAATTTGCAACGTATTAAAAATTCTGCACCTGGTGTTTCCATAGTCATAGACATAAATCTGGCCAAATGGTGCAGCAAATTCCATTCCTTCCTCTACCCTGCTAAAGACTAATTCTTCCTTCTAGTACCAGAGGATTTGTTTATTTATTTTTATTCATGTTTATACTTTAGTGTCTATGGTCGTTCATGTATATATAAAGTGGATGCATAACATCAACCGATGGCTTTTCATAACACTTTGCAGTAAAGCAACACCATGAGGTGCAGAGTAATAATTCAGAGGAGCTTCTACTGTATAATAGCAACTCTTGCAGCAATGCTGTCAGTGAACTTCTGATACCCATATGATGCTATTGCAATTCCCTTGGTTGTTAGAGAGATTCCTTACTGCATCTCGTGTCTCTGAATCCAGTAGGGAGCAAACACGAGTGATAAATTTTAGTGCAATGAATCTCATCTCGGTCGCCAAGATCAGCTGCTTCGGAGCCAACGCAGCTCCGCCAGATCGACTGATCGCGAGGTACAGAGAGGTTTTTCAGGAGATTCCTTCGGCAGGAAAACCCTGAGGCAGTGGAATATCCTGACTCCTGCCGACAGCTCTCCCACGAGAGGCTGACGTGGCACGGGAATTGCCGGGGCAACCGTGGTCACCACCCTTTCCCCAGTCCTTAAATTTTCGCAAGTCAGGCGCACCACCTGTGGCTTGTGCAGTGGGACACTGAAGTTTTGCCGGCTGCAGAAGCCTCACAAGGCGGCCCTAGGAGCCCAGTGAGCAGACAGGGTTCCTCTGAGGAAGAGGGAAGAACTAGAGACCAGGTGCTGCAGCGGTGGGTGTGGGAGGTTGTGCGGCAGGGCACAGGAGTTCTGCCCTCCTCGCTCGTGAGTCCTACCTAGCTGTTTGTAGTCTGTGACCACCACTTTTGTCATGGTCTCCACCAGGCAGAGAGCTTGCCCCAGAAAGACTGTGGCGACCCAAACGGAGGGCCTGTTCCAAACTGTGGCTACACAGGTCTCTGGCTGCAGGGAGTGCCCGAGCCTGCTGCTGCCAGGGAAGGGCGGCGGACATTCCACTTGTGTGAGGTGCAAAATGGTGGAAGATCTGTTCACCATGGTGGCTGAGCTGAAAAATGAGGTGGAGAGACTGAGGGCCATCAGGGACTGTGAGCGGGAGATCGACTGGTGGAGTAACTCCCTGGTGTGCCAGAGGGAAAGGCACCAGGGAGATACCCCAAAATTGGGGGCGGACCCCCGGCCCTGTCGAGCAGAGGAAGGGGAACTGAGGGATGGGGAGGGTTGGGAGAGGGTCCCTGCTCGGTGTCGTGGGCAAACCCCCCCTCTGCCTGTCACGTGTCCCCGCGTTCCCCTGAGCAATAGGTTTGCAGCCTTGGACATTGAAGGGGAGGTAGGTGGGGAGGTGCGGGATGGTTCCCCTGAGAGGTTTCCAAGGGCGAGGCAGTCGACTCTGCGCATTCAGACTGCCTCTGCCAGGAAAGAAAGAAGGGTGCTTGTGGTAGGTGACTCCATTCTCAGAGGAACGGAGGGGCCCTTTGCAGACCGGACCCGAGCCGTAGGGAAGTGTGCTGCCTCCCTGGGGCCCGGGTCAGGGATATAACTAGAAAACTCCCGGAGCTGGTTTACCCCACTGATTACTACCCACTACTCATAGTTCAGGTGGGCAGTGATGAAATTGCTCAGAGGAGCCTGAGAACTATGAAAAGAGATTTCAGGGGTTTAGGGCGGATAGTTCAAGGAGCAGGTGCACAAGTGATGTTCTGCTCTATACCTTCTGGGGAGGTGCAGGATATGGGGTGGGCTAGGAAAACACAAGTCATGAATAATTGTCTGAGGGGCTGGTGTCGAGACAGGAACTTTGGGTTCTTTGACCATGGGGCGGTTTACTCAGCCCCTGGCCTGTTGTCGAGAGATGGAACTCGTCTGTCTCATAGGGGGAAACGCATCCTAGCGCAGGAGTTAGCAGGGCTCATTGAGAGAGCTTTAAACTAGATTCAAAGGGGGATGGGGCTGTAATGGGGCTTGAAACAGTGGGGCATCACTCTAGTGTTGACAAAGACCGGGGGTCCTCCCACCCTCTTAGGGTGAAACTGGCGTGCTCAGCTCGCTCCCTGAAATGCCTGTACACAAATGCGTGCAGCATGGGGAATAAGCAGGAGGAGTTAGAAATCCGTGTTCGGTCAAGAGATTATGACCTGGTGGGAATTACAGAGACATGGTGGGACAGCTCACATGACTGGAATGTAGTCATGGGTGGCTATACCCTTTTCAGGAAAGACAGGCCAGCAAGGCGAGGGGGGGGAGTTGCTCTTTATGTGAAAGAACAACTTCAGTGTATTGAGTACTGTCCAGGGGTGGGTGACGAGCGAGTTGAGAGTTTGTGGGTGAGAATTAAGGGACAGGCTGGCATGGGTGATACTGTCGTGGGTGTCTATTACAGGCCACTGGATCAGGATGAGGAAGTCGACGAGGCCTTCTACAGGCAGCTGGTAGCAGCCTCGCAGTCACAGGCCCTGGTTATTGTGGGGGATTTTAACTACCCTGATATTTGCTGGAAGGCCTCCTCAGCCAGCCACCCGCAGTCCAGGAGGTTTCTCCAGTGCATTGATGATAACTTCCTGACGCAAATGGTGGACAAGCTGACTAGGAGAGGAGCACTGCTAGACCTTATTCTCTCGAATAAGGAGGGTCTGGTTGAAGAGGTAAAGGTTGAGGGCAGCCTTGGTTGCAGTGACCATGAGGTGGTGGAGTTCAGGATCTCATGTGGCCATAATAGAATCCTGAGCAGAATAGCAACGCTGGACTTCAGTAGGGCCAACTTCGGCCTTTTCAAGCAATTGCTAGGGGAAATCCCGTGGGACAGGGTACTTGAAGGTAAAGGGGCCCAAGATAGTTGGTTAGCGTTCAAAGAGTGCTTCTTCCAAGCTCAAGATTGGTGCATCCCAACAGGTAGGAAGTCAAGGAAGGGTGCCAGGAGACCTGCATAGTTAAAAAGAGATCTGCTGGGCAAACTCAAGTGTAAAAGGAGGGTCTACAGATCATGGAAGGAAGGGCTGGCCACTTGGGAGGAATATAAGAATGTTGTCAGAGAGTGTAGGGAGGCAACTAGGAAAGCTAAGGCCTCCTTAGAATTAAACCTTGCTATAGGGGTCAAGGATAATAGAAAGGGCTTCTTCAAATACATTGCAGACAAGGCCAACACCAGAG
This sequence comes from Pterocles orientalis, assembly GCA_011057875.1. NCBI lineage: Eukaryota > Metazoa > Chordata > Aves > Pterocliformes > Pteroclidae > Pterocles > Pterocles orientalis. Next base: position 143,956 of record WKFP01013954.1, on the reverse strand, counting down.
GCAATGTAGGCCCACTGATCAATGAGGTGGGTGCTCTGGTGACAGAAGATAGAGAGAAGGCAGATTTACTGAATGCCTTCTTTGTCTCTGTCTATACTGCCGGAGGCTTTCCTGAAGAGTCCGGTACCCCTGAAGCCCCAGAGGAAGTCAGGACAAAGGAGGAGTTTGCCTTGGTAGATGAAGACTGGGTTAAGGAGCGGTTAAGTAATCTGGACACCCATAAATCCATGGGTCCTGATGGGATGCACCCGCGGGTGCTGAGGGAGATGGCAGAAGTCATTGCTAGACCACTCTCCATCATCTTTGGCAAGTCGTGGGAAACAGGGGAGGTGTCTGAGGATTGGAGGAAAGCGAATGTCACATCAGTCTTCAAAAAGAACAAGAAGAAGGACCCGGGTAACTATAGACCGGTCAGCCTCACCTCCATCCCTGGAAAGGTGATGGAACAACTTATTCTTGATGCTCTCTCTAGGCATATCAGGGATAAGAAGGTCATTAGAGGCAGTCAACATGGCTTCACCAAGGGGAAGTCATGCTTGACCGACCTGAGAGCCTTTTATGAGGACATTACCAGGTGGATAGATGATGGCAAAATAAACACCGAATAAACTTAGTTGACCAGACACTATTCAGGTGGTTTAATGTTGTATTTACTTTATTACAACCCATTGACTATGAGTGCTTCTTAAACCTGAAGATTAAACTTGTCACCTGCTGACTTACTTACATTTTCATTTGTCAGACAATTATATTAGTTTTCTGTCTTTCTTATAGAGATCAGAATTACCAGGTGTTTCATACTTGTATTTCTGCAGGGAATCAGCTTGCAGCTTCTTTGATGATAGCAGCACAACTCCAGAAATGTCAAAGCAGCATTACATGTGTAGTGGCAAGAGCGATCAAAGGGAGAACAAGGACTCAAAACTGTTTGTAGATACAGTTTATGAGAATAATGTCCACAGCTTCTTTAGTATTATTCTGTGACAAGAAACAGTTGGGTGAAAAATAAACCTGAGAAAATTTGCTTGGATTCTTCTTCCCTTTCCAAGTGTTATACCTGAACTATGACTTGCACAGTAGGCTTGGGACATGCATAAGTGCTTTTCAGGCCAGGACACATACAGAAAAAGACACTGTGTACTTTACAAGCTGTGGGTCATTTTCATTTTGTCTTTATTTCCCTCATTGTTAACAGTGACATAGGAGCATTTTTGTCTCTTTTTTTTCATCTTTATCCACCTTTTTACATAAAGCCACCAGTGATACCATAAAGCATGCCACATGAATGCAATCAGTTGTGAGCAGGGTCTCCTGTGACCACACTGAACTCAATCAAGGACACATGGATGACTCTTCAAAAGTCAGTAAGAGTTGCTGTAAGCTGTGAGACCTGCAACATCAGCTGACGTTGACACTTTGACATGCCAAATCAGCAGAATGGACACTAAAGCACAGAACATGCTCTGACAGCCATGGATGCCATACTTTCATTCACTTTTGTTTTTATTTACACAAGGGAGCGAATTTTGGTGTGATCCCATCAGCAAAACGACGGTAATACAGAGGTTAGACAACCTCCTTTTTGCACAGCTTAACCACATGCCTGCATTCAAGATATGCAATGCACATCCTTAATTGGCCAAATCTCCAACACAGAGTTTATTCTTTTTTTTAATCACTCTGAGATCCTCAGTTGTTTTAGTTACAAAAGTTTTGTGCATGACCCCTATTGTGGAATTTTTAGCCATGGCTTCATTTCAACTCCTCTTTTCTTTTCCCGTAAGAGACTGACTGAAGATCCAACCCTCCAACCATCACGTTTTCCTATTCCCTGCTTCAAGCCCTGATAGAGGCTTAACAGTAATTTTTAAGCGTATAACAAGAAGTAGGAAGAGTGAAACAGTTAAAATTATACAGCCGCTACTTCAGTCCTGTACTTAGTAGCTCTGGCAACTGTTAATTAAATATATAAATTCAGTTCAATTAAATTGAAGAGATTAATATGGTTTCTCTTGGAAATGAGCTGGTTTAAAGCACTGAGAAAATAAATAGAGAAAGTAGCTAGACAAGCTGATTAAGTTTTTAGTGAAGATTATCAAACTTAGCTTTCCTAGTACTTGCTACCTGCTTTTATACCATTCAAAAATGTGCTTGGTTTTAGTTTTGTTTGTGAACTGGTTACAGCTTAGTGTATTGGAAACACCAAGACTCAGTGCCTATCCAACCTATGTTTTGATAGAGATTCAACTGTCCTTTGTCCTATTCAATTTCCACTATCAGGCTGCTTTATTGTTACACACAGAGAAGCAATAGAAAATAGCAATCTATGCTCAAAGAAATTAAAGATAAGTATATTTTTGGAGTTAGAAAATAGTTTGGAATCAGGTTAGGATGACATTAATGTTGTTAAATTCATCAAAACATACCTCTGAGATCTTACACCTGCACTGCTTTAAAATAAAAGCCAATGCTTTTTCACTAAAAGCCATTTTTCTCCTCAGACAACTTCTGGATGTAATACAGAGCCCATGCAAACAACAGTTTGCTAGCAGAAACTAGCGAGTTAGTGATAAAAACCATGTCAAATAGTCACTAGATCACAAAAATGACCCCATGCTCTGGTCTCTGGGGAATATTAACCATGAAGTATAATGTAGTTTAAGGTGACTGAGCAGCAAGTTGGCTAATGTTTACGATCCAATACATCAGCTCCATGACTGTCATCTAAATTAGTTTTGTCTTCCTGGTAGACATTACTAAAAATCTCTAGTGCCTGTCATCTCACTTTTAAAATTATTTTAATTCTTAAGTCAAAATTATTGTTTGATTTTTTACTGACTGATCGCTTGAAGTTGTCAAAAACCAGTCTTTGGAGTTTCAAACTGCATAGCAATTCTATTTTATAAAATGCATGCCTCATAACCCATGAATATTGAAAAAAAACTCTGATCTCATCCATTCTAAGCCAATCTTCTCTAGCTTCTCTTATAACTTTTCTGGGTAACAATGAAGCTACAATTGCAATATAATCTTTTATTGTAATATTTTGCTGGAGGAACTGATGATAGAGGACTAGCAAAACCTGCATCAGAGAGCTGAAAATGTAAAACGCTGTTCTATAACAGTTAAGGAAGACAAACAAATATGCACTTTTTTGTGTGCTTCAGAGTACTTGTCCATCCATAAAGGAACAATCCAGAGCTAAATTTCTTCAAAAGCCTTTCAGATATTCTTTGTAGTCTCTAAAGTAATTGGAATTTATCTGATTCAAGGAAATTATTTTTCCTAATAACTTTGTTTCTGTTATTTTGGTGGTCCTGCTTACTTGAATCAGAACTGTTTAATGTTACACTTTTCTGCAATAGGAGTCAGAGCAAAGTCTGGCAGCTAATTTGAACCCAAGCTTCTGAGCTTGGCTGCAATTTTTAAGCAAGTAAAGGAAAAGGCACGTAGCAATCCATCTTAACTTTTTCTCTGTGCTGTGTTCTGCATGTCATTACTACAAGCTGTACTAAAAAAGTGTTTCTTTTTTAGGGGTAATGAAAAAAGGACATGTATAAACATGAATTTTAATATAAGCTATTGATTCATTCCCTTGACTCCGAATCCCTGCATAGCTTACTACCACCTTGTTCACAAAACAGATTGCAAAAAAATGCAGTGTAATACACGGTTATTGTTTTGCGCAAGGATCTGTGGGAACTCCTTGTGTGACTTCTTGAAAGCTGTTTAATTTGGGAGTCATGAACTTAGGAAATAAAAGTTGTGAAATTACACTTTAGCACACTCAAATAGAATTTGTGAACAGTGAATTTTCTAAACAATAACCATTGTAAGCTGTGAATACGTATGGCTTGATAAGTTCATACAAAACATACAGTGAATAATGAAAAACAGGCAGATTTATATCTAGTGTAAATCGGTGCAGACCTACTAGCTTCCACAGAACTCCCATTTACATCCAGTACAGAATCAAATTTAAGAAAAGGAAAGGAAAAACTTTTTCCTGAGGGTAATTTCTGTAATTATTAGCAGGAAATATTTCCGGGTTTCTAAGCATAACTAACTAGAGAACTTCACCATAAATAAAATCATATCTATCTAAAAAATGGACTAGGAGACTTCACTATTCAGCAGATAGAACATTTCTGCATCATATAACAGCTCGTCACGAGTGCTCAGCATGATGTTACCATGGCTTTCTCTACCAGAACCTTGGACAGCAGCAAATTTGTTTGATTAACTCTGTTAACCCATTGCCTCTGAGCCCTTTGGGTCTGTGGTCTTCTCCCAAGGACCTGTAGAAATCGCCTGACAAGATAAAATCAACTGACAAAAATTGTAAGTTTGCACACTGTTTCATTTTGAGAGCATTTCCTGAAAGAACTACAACGTAGCTTTAACCATGCTATGGCAAATGTGAACATTCTCATCTGATCCTGAAAACTATGGGTTCCTGTTCTTGTCCACTATCAGAGAGATAGCTGTGTAGAAATACCAGTTCCACAGGCCCAGTCTGAGGAGTCATGGTCGAAAGTTTGGTAAATATTGGATTATGAAATTCAAACAAATCCGTAAATTGGAACCATTATTTTGTTGATAAATACGTTTATCCAATGTTTTACCATAGGTGACATGCAAAACCTTTCATTAGCATCATCTTCTGGAACCTTCCTTTTTGATGGTAGTCTGTATTCAGTATCAAAAAGCTGCACCTTAAGAGGTCCTTATGCAGTCCTTGTTGAGTTTTTTAAGTTCAGGTACCCTCAGTCTCATGAATCTTATCAACACGTTCACAAAGGCTTCCACAGCAGGTGGTGTGGCAATAATATGTAACCTGCATTCTTTCTCCCTACAGGAAGCCTCATGTGCCTATGTGCTGATCGTGACGGCTGTATACTGGGTCTCTGAAGCGGTACCTCTTGGTGCAGCTGCCTTAGTTCCTGCTTTCCTATACCCACTTTTTGGAGTCATGAAGTCCAGTGAGGTCAGACCAGTGTGCACTTTTTAATATTTTTGTCTTCTTAGTTTGAGTTAATAATTTGAATAAATCCAGTCTTAGTGGACTAGGAAGACTAAGAGGCGTGGGAGAAAGAAGTGTAAATCTTGTAATGTGTAACTTGGGCCGACCAGCTCTTTCTTCTTCTGAAGGCAGATATAGGAATAACTATATTAGCCAAGAGGGGTGTCCATCTTGTCAGCTACTGCATCACCAACAATTCTCAAAACCTATTGCATCAAAGGATCCCATCTTTCCCCTCCTCCAAAACCACGTAAACAGCAGTTATGAGATAAACTGTAAAGTCTCCTTCCAATTATATTTATTAGAGATCACGTATGAGGCGTGAGGTTGCATATTCTAAAAACAGTTACCATTTACCATATGAGACTAGAAAATTTTGTTATCCAGGGGAACATCTCATCCTTTTTCCAAGCTGTAACCTTAGCGCTGCCTTGTAGCTGTGAGTTCTAAGGCAAAGGCATAGCTGTACAGCAAGCCGAGTGGTGGAGTCAATACCATAGAGGGAAGGGATGCCATCCAGAGGGACAGGCTGGAGAAGTGGGCCCATGAGAACCTAATGAGGTTCAAAAAGGCCAAGTGCAAGGTGTTGCACTTAGGTCGGGGCAATCCCAGGTACTTGTACAGACTGGGAGGAGAACTCCTGGAGAGCAGCCCTGTGGAGAAGGACTTGGGGGTCCTGGTGGACGAGAAGCTGGAAGCCAGCAGTGTGCGCTTGCAGCCCGGAAGGCCAACTATGTCCTGGGCTGCATTAAAAAAGGGGTGGCCAGCAGGGAGAGGGAGGTGATTGTGCCCCTCTACTTGGCTCTTGTGAGGCCCCATCTGGAGTACTGTGTCCAGGCCTGGGGCCCCCAGCACAAGAAAGATGTGGAGCTCTTGGAGCGGGTCCAGAGGAGGGCCACAAAGATGATCAGAGGGCTGGAGCACCTCTCCTATGAAGGAAGGTTGAGGGAACTGGGCTTGTTCAGCTTGGAGAAGAGAAGGTTCCAGGGAGATCTCGTTGTGGCCTTCCAGTACTTGAAGGGAGTGTATAAACAGGAGGGGGAGCGACTGTTTACATGGGTTGATAGTGGCAGGATGAGGGGGAGTGGTTTTAAACTAAGAGAGGGGAGATGCAGGTTAGATATTAGGAGGAAATTTTTCACACAGAGGGTGGTGAGGCACTGGAACAGGTTGCCCAGAGAAGTTGTGGGTGCCCCATCCCTGGAGGCATTCAAGGCCAGGCTGGATGGGACACTGGGCAGCCTGCTCCAGTGGTTGGCAACCCTGCCCATAGCAGGGGGGTTGAAACTAGATGATCTTTAAGGTCCTTTTCAACCCAGGCCATTCTATGATTCTATGATTCTGTACAAAGTCTATTTGATCAGCTCTGAATTTGCTTACTTGTGTTTTTGGTGAATGTTATTTTCTTTCGTGATATGCTAAGAATTTATTTTATTCCATTTACAGCTTCTTTTTTCCTGCTTCTTTCTCTCTATTTTTGGGGGGTAAGAAGGCACCATGCTTGATTTATAAGGACTAGAAATATAGACAAGAACACAGAAGAATATATAGCAACCACTAAACTGTTGAATTTCTAACACAATCTGTCACTGGGCATGCCCATAAATGGATGGAGTCAAGCACAAACCAAGAGTTTTATGACCTTCCTTATTCCTCCCAATAGTGTAACAATGCTGTAATATAATCAGGTACATCCATACCAACACAGTTAAATATTTTCAGGATTTTTTTCCTAACATAAAGGTAAAGTAGTTACACATTTTTATTACAAAATTCTGCAGCATATTGGAGAAGGAAAACTTAAGGGCAGTGCGAAAGAAATTCAATGTAATATCAAATTAAATGACAGCAGGAATACTGCAAAGAATGTATTGTTTGCTTTGGGAAAAGAAATAAAGCCCTGTATTTTAAAATAAACAACTCTGATGATGCTTCAGTATTTCCAGTCTGCTGTTCTGGAATGCCATAGAAACCCAGGACTCTTGCCTAGCAGTTTAAGCCACACATAACTCCCAGGGCTTAAGAACATGAGCCAGTGTGTCATATATGTGTACATGTGTATTAATAAGAATATTAATATTCACTTCTTTCTCAAAAATGCCTGTGAAAGGAATAAAGGAAAACAACATATTCTTTGTTCAGCTGGCTTGATGGATTCCTTTCACTCAGTTCAAGAGCCTTTTTTAACAAGGTAGCAGGAAACTAAAGAAAGTTAATGAGAAAGAAACCAGTGGAAGAAAGCCAAAAAAGTGATATTTGAAAGTTCTGGCACACAGCGATGATGGCCAAGTCTATTTAGGTCACCATGGGGATTTGTTAGGTAAATATAATTAAATACTTGCTACAGCTTTCACAAAAAAACATTAGTGTCATTCTTGCGCTTTTATGGGGGAGCATCAGTGTAAAAGAGGACAATGGAAAAAATACTGCTTCTACTGATTTTAATTGTTTTAAAATGTTTCCATTTGGTTAGAGGAATAGTTTTAAACTGAAGAAAATCTGTTTTTAGAAAAATATTCCAGCAACAGCTTGGAAAGGATTGTACAAAAATAAAATGAAAAATTTATCTAGACTGCATGCATCTGTTTATAACTCTTATTTTCTCCCATTTCATTTGCTTTCACAAAACAGTGTCTGTGAATATTTTGTTTTGCTTCACTTATTTTTGCAGTCACTTCAGAGAACATCTTCTTATATCTTAGCAATCCACACATTCAAGATTGCAACTTTGGAGGACCATGCGTGATCTCTGAGTTTTTTGCTGAGCCAGTTGCTGACTTTTGCTCATCCTCTTGAAATTAAAGTTCTCTTGTTTTGAAACTTTGCCCTATTTTCCTGATACAACGGAGATAGATTTCCATTGTGAAAAGTTCTGACACAGTGTTTGTGGATCACCAGAGTGGTATCCCATGCATGCAGAGAGTATGTCCCAAAGGACTATTGTTGAAGCTGTAGGTTCTAAGGATGCCAGATTATGCCCGACAGTTGAAGAAGATATAAGAAATACAAACAAGATAGACAATGACATGTCCAGGATGAAAAAATAAATGAAGCACATTCATTAGCTGCATTCAGTGCAGAGGTTTGTTGGTGGCTGTTTCAGTCTGGGCCTCGCCAGTGTATGATTAACTGCAGGCAGTGAACAACCTGCTCAAATAAGTAAAATTTCCCTTGATCTCTTCAAAGCTGAGAAAACTACTAGCAAATGGGTACAGAGACTTGCTATTTGTAAACACAATATGAAAGAGATTAAAGAGAACACTTTGACTTATGAATTCTTCATTTTCTCCAACTCCCTGTCATTCTTTCTCTAGGGGAAAAAAATCCACAATACCATACTTCTCCTTCAGCACGCTCTCTGTGTAGCATAGTTACTGCTTTTTTAACTGACTGTTTACATGTTGCCCTTAATGCAGGTGGCTGCTGAATATTTCAAGAACACAACTTTGCTCCTCATAGGTGTGATTTGTGTGGCAGCTTCTGTAGAAAAGTGGAATCTACACAAGCGAATCGCCCTGCGTATGGTCATGATGGCTGGAGCAAAGCCAGGCATGTGAGTGAACCTTTGACTTCAAGGTAGTCTGAGGCTGACAGCAGCAGCCTGAAAGAGCAAGTAACAGCTCTGACTTTTGCATCCATAGCCAAAAGCTAGCTTGGTTTGGGGCTCTTTTTCGCATGCACATTTCCTTTCAGAGTTTGAAAGCTTACAGATTTTCTCATTTTCTTTCTGACACCTCCTACTCCTTAGCTTGTTGTCCTTTTGCTTTCTGTTTTTTACTGATACTGACGTTAGTCTCTCTGTTCCTTCTTTGCCTGTTGTTTAGCAAACACAAAAGGATGCTTAAATCCTGGATATACTGAAAATCACTGTTTCTCACGTCACATGCTAATTTCCATGTGGGGCAGCAAACAGCTTCCAGTGACACATTGTCTTATGACAGTTCTCGGCATAAGGCAGCATTCTATCTGCACACAGCATGGTATTTTGGTACTCACAAAAAGAAAAAGACCCTGTGTATTTATCAGTTGACTAATGCAAATGTTAAGCAAGGAGGCCTTTAGTATTTCTGAAAGTGCCTCAAGAAGGTTTCCCTGTGTTGTACTCCAGGTTGCTTCTTTGCTTTATGAGTTGCACCACACTGCTCTCCATGTGGCTTTCCAACACATCCACCACAGCCATGGTGATGCCAATTGTGGAGGCAGTGCTCCGGGAGCTAGTGAATGCTGAGGAGGAGCATGAGGTCGTCAGTACTGTAGGCAGCACCATTATTGAAGAAAACGAGCCAATAGGTATTTGTCAATATTGGTAATTTTTTCTCATTTTTGTACCAGTGACCACATTCATTAATACACATTATTCAAATTCTATTGGGGTCAGAGCTGTCTGACTTGTACTGCCAATGACACTGGTCTGTACTCTTTGTACTCTGATATTCTTTCAAAAAATGAAAGTTTCAAGATGTGATGGGAGAATTGGACTTGGGAAACTATTGGAGTTCTTGTGTCATAAACTAGGTCATAGGATGTTACAGGGCTGGAAGGAAACCTCTGAGAATAAAGTCAAAGAAATGTAGAAGACGCCCAAAAGTGTGCTCTATGACAATCCCACACTTGTCCATTCTACTCCTGCCCTTCTAGGTCAGAGCAGGTCCCCCCCCCAAAAAAAAAATTATAAGAGCTCTAAGGTTAGTTTTGTTCATTCTTTACCAGAAAGAAAGGGTTTGGGAAGAAAATAATCTCTCTTTCAGTTGACAGATTCCATGCTGAAAATGATGTCTTCTAACCTTGCCTGTTATATGTAGGTATTATAGTATTTTAGTTGCTAGAAGCATGTGATCAGGACAATATAACAAAATAAAATGCTGTATAAGGGCACAGAGTACCTCAGAGGGTTCAGCAAAGTTTTGTTTGCAGTAGCTTCTCCACATTCAGTGGCGTGGCCCAGGGGCTCAGCTCTACCCCAAGGGCTGCTTTCTCTTCCTTTATTGCAGGTCTCAACGAAAAGCATGGTCAGCCTTCACTGGAGCTTGTCTTCATCAATGAGGAGTAAGAATAAACCCTGTACATCACGACTGGAGATTTGAGCCCTACACAGGTTGCAATGAGATGAACCCAAGAGTAGAGCCAGGAAGGGCAAGCAGAAGCTTTCAAGTGAATGTTTTAGATGTGACTGACATGGAAGGCTTATATGAAAAATGGGATTAATGTAATGGTCTGGATCTTACTAAAGGTTCCCAGGATTCATTTATTTTTTTAACACTATGGCTATTTTAGAGAGAAAGAAAATGTTTCTCAGGGTTTGAAAGATCTTCTTTTGAAGTCTGTGTTTGTGCTGTATAAGATAGCGCTGTCCACAGATTTTTGTTTCTGTTCCCCTGAAGTAACAGTGATGGAGAGGATCCAAGCACAGTACAAAGTGTCCACAGGACATATCTGGAGGGAAAACATTTACAGGGAATCAACAAAAACCACCCCACCTCCCCCCAAATCTTGTGAAATATTTCTTTGAATGTAGACAATGCTCTTCAGCAGTTTGAAACACTAACAGTTACAACCAGGTCTCTATTTCTATGTGAAAAGAGCAACTCAAGGAAAGGACTAATTTCTTTGTCAAATTATTAAATTTACCAGCATTTCAAGATACTCAGGAGAATATACAAAGTAACTGTGCTTAAACTATGTTATAGGCTAAATCCTGAGGAGCTGCTTCTTACAAGGTGTGAGAATAAATTACACAATCCCTTCTTGAGCTCCTTCTATTTTGTTCACAATTGTTCAAAATAAAAGAGAAACAAGTTCTTGTTACACCTTTAAAAATTTACTTTGAAACTAGCATTATCATTCAAACAGCACATACCGATGACTTTAAGTTAACATGCAAAATCTAAATAGTTTTCTCATTAGTCTGGTTCTCCAATATTCCCTCTGTTGTTATTCTGTTGTCATCCCTTTTTATCCCACCCATATTTTCTGTGCAATATAGAATCAAATTTTGAGTCTGGCATTGTGCCATTAATCCCTTTCATAACAGAATTATTATGAAAATAATATTACTGGGAAAAGAGCTTGAAATTCGATGGGAAAAGAGAGGTAGCACATCTGGAATTAAATCTGTTTTCAGTGTCAAAGCAAAAGTTCAGTGGATTGTTTGCATGGTCCACATGCCACACAGGACGGATTTTAGTGAAGGCTTTAATGTGGTACAGGTAAGTGCTCAGAAACCACATTGGAGAGGTTGGTGGAAGAAAAACCACCAAGGAATAAGAAAGTGGTAGCACTGGATTGCTTGGTGGTTCATTCCACTATGAATGGAGTCCATTCCTAGTATGGAGTATATACTACCTAGTATACATATTTTTTTTTCTTTCATGGAAATGGAACCTCATTGCTACACAGCTAGTGAAACATAATGATGACTTTTATGTATCTGGCCAAGATACCACGTAAGAGGTACTAATAAATGGTATTCTTCACAGTTTCAGTAGGCACTAATTCTCCTGCAGATGTTGCCCCTCCTACCCATGATGTGTGTCTTTTGAGGGAGCTGGGTCAACAGGCAATTTTAAAGTATATTTTCCTTTCTTTGTTTTTAGTGCTACTACTACTGACTTCAGCTCCTTGATGCACTCAAAGGTATTGTCATAGGTAGTATCTTCTGAGCTACATTGTCTTCTAATGCAGGAACCATCAGAGCAGAGTACACAGCTCTGCAACAAACTGCTGTTTAATTTATTTCAAACAAGTAGTGGTTGTTGTCAGAGCATACATATTGCAGAATGTCCTGCTTTGTATTTAACCTGTCAGCCCAAATCACATTGGGGAGCATTAGCTCTGTAGTGTTTGTTGTACTTATTGCTGGAGATCCTGAAATCCAGTCAGCAAACTAACAATTCCATACAGTTTCTAACAAGTTCAGATACGATCTTCTATTGTCCAGGTGTTGCCAGCTTCTGCAGCTGAGATATCTCAGTTACTAGAACCACCTACACATATCAGAAAGTCACAACTTCTAGCAAGGGATGTTAGATTCTCTGTCATGGCAGAGGGAGAAGACCTAAATTTATAATCTGACTTTTAAGATCACTTTAAAATAAAATAATGTTGTTATTGGGTTTTTTGGGGGGTTTTTTTGGTTTTTTTTCCGGTGTAAAGTCTACAGCTGAAATTTTAGTGGATTTTTGTTGGTTTGGTTTGGTTTTGGTTTGGTTTGGTTTGGTTTGGTTTTTTTTGTTTTCAAAAGCCATGATCTTTACAAAGCATCATCAATTTTAATCTAAGTGCCCCTAGGAACAGAAGGCTAATCCAAAGGCATTTGTCTCCCTACAGAGTATGAATGGTGTTCACATGATAGCCAACTCTATCGGAACGATGACTTCTAAAAGCAATGGGCAGCACCTACCTCAGGTAAGAAGATGTTACAGCAGGGGAGTGAGGGAAAAGACAGATGCAAACATCACCTGCTCCCCACTGTTTCATATTTGTTTCTTGTAAGCTGCGTTACACAGAACAGTTCTCCACCATCTTAAAGCAGTTGTGGCTTGGCCCTTTTCTAGTTCTTACTCCAATTTAAATGCCCCAGCCCAGGTGTTTTCAGAAGACCCTTGCCCAATGGATCATACATTTACATTCAGTAATGTGATCATAAGTTTCCCTTCTTATTTGGCTTTTCTACCCACTTTATTTTTGCAAAGCCTCCTTGGAAAACAGCCCAACTCAAAAATCCCTGACATGCAATATCCTACTCAAAACTAAACCAGGAGCAGGCAGGGACCTTTTAACTGTTCAGCCAGTTTGTTAGGTAGTCTTAGTGTCCACCTCCTTTTTGTCTTACCAAGCATCCACCCTCAAAATCCTCCATTGTATCAGTCCATTCCCATATTTCTACTTCTCTTAAAAGGATCCAAGAAGTGATTCCTGTTCGGAATTACAATTACATAGTATCTTAATGGCATAAGCTGATGTCCAGGAAAGATTAGGCTAAAATTAACAAATGAATTTGCATTCACAGGTCAAAAGAATCTGAGTATATGTTTCCAAAAAAGGCTAACATGCTCCTCCTGATACCTAATTTCTTCTTATACCCATTTCCCATACACATTCAGTGGTTATTTTGTAACAAATATACTCATTTCACTTTTAACTTACAAGGATTTTAGCCAGGCTACCCTCACAATGATGATGAACCCATCGCATGATTGATTTTACTACCTAAACCCAAATCCAAATTAAGAAATCTAATAAATCTATCTGAACCACTTTCCTCCTTTTTCCTGATCCTAAATAACAGCCTTGGGTATCCCTGCCCATGGCAGGGGAGGTTGGATTTAGATGATCTTTAAGGTCTTTTCTAACCCAAACCGTTCTACGGTTCTATGATTCTATGTGAAGGGCCTTGAAGTACTGTACCTTTTTTTCCAGTACAAGAACGTGATTTACCATCACAAAGACCTCCTGTCACTGCTAAGAAAGCTTCTTATGGAACAATATTTTCCTGCAGCTTTTTCTTCCATATTCCCATTGCCCAGCCTTTTTCATGTCATTTCTGAGACCCCTAGCACTCCATTACTAATTAGAGGCCATGAGCCAGTCTAAATGCAAAAGTTCACCAAGCATTTGTCTGGTAGCTGTTCATAAGCCTCAAGGATTATGGATTCCTACTGCTGAGGTGCTGGCATCCCACTCCTGCAGCCCACAAAGGCTTTTGGTACCCCATTGAGATTCCAGTCAGAACTGGAGCTGGCCCAAACCACATCCAGATGTCCGATTACTGTTTGTCCTACATTTTTGCCACAGACCAGGCAATTCCAGGCCCCTGGACAGGTTTCTAGTTCTGATCCCAGCTAATCCCTGTGAAGAAAAAACTGCCCCCTCTCACACAGACCTGTTGTTCTCTGGGACCAGTATCACCACGGCATTAGAACAAGCTGGGCTGCTGTTCTGATCACCTGCTTTCTTTGTTGAATGTATTCCCTCACAGGCTCAGATCCTGGTCCTGCCTCCTAAGCCCTCAGAACTGGGCCTGAGCACTAAGTACCGGTATCAGAACAGACATGACCACATGGTCTGTAAATGTCTCTCATTGAGTATTTCCTATGCAGCAACCATTGGAGGACTGACAACCATCATAGGGACTTCCACTAGCCTCATATTCTTAGAGTACTTCAACAAGTAAGTGATATTGTGGTTGTGTGAGAATGGTGGTTGGGTCGTCATCATCTCTGTGGCTTTCCCCGTGGGTTATTTACAACCTCAAGGAACCCTTGTGTCACAAATCATGATTTAGGATCCTGTCAACTATGTCAATTTGTTGTATACAAAGTTTATAATAATTAACTTTGAGTAACTACATTAATTAGTAATGTTTCATTAGTAACAATTCAGAATGTTATCAGTCACTTACTGAGGATCTGTTGTGAGTAAGGAATCTCTCCACCTTGGGCAAGGAAGGATCTCTTAGTCTTAGATAAAGAATCTCAAACCTTGAGAGGCATTCCTGCTCAAGAGGAGAGCTACCTGGCGTGCAGGCCAGCTGCAATTCAGGGAGAGCTCAAATTTGGATTATCCAAAGATCTGCCATTGGTAAAAGATCTCTCTGCCTCAAGGAGCAACCTTGAGAGATGTGCCAGCCCAAGGGGAGATCACTGGCATGCAGCCATGCTGCCTAGCAAGGAGAGCTCAAAAAAGGATCACTTAGGCTGTTGTACTTATGGAATAAAGTGGTTGGCTTATAGTCAGATTACATGCAATGGAAAAGGTATGCATGATACTCCTTGTATCCACAAATTTCTTTGTTCCTTGATAAATGAGTCTTGGAAAAGCCACGTGCTATTAATGTGTTAATTGCATTAATGGTGTTCCAAGCTCATATGCTACAGTGGTCACTGTCATTCTGTTCCTTTGTGGGTTGTCAGAGAACACATTGAAACTAGAGTTGTTGTGCCAGTTATGGCTCAGGTCTTTACCTCCTTTGGAGCCTGTATCAAACTACTAGTAGTTTGGTTAAGGGGTCGAGTGCATCCATCACACCTTGTAAGACAGTCTCTCTGAAGGCAATTTTGTTTCCTCCTCTACTCTAATGTTATTACTAGAGGTTAACGTTTGAAACGGGGAGCTTAAGTTAATACATATCCATTTCTTTCTCCTATGCAAAATAAAAAATCCTCAACATGTGGTAACATCTAAGTTCCTTCAGCTACTTTTGATTTTGCAAACTGATTATCATGAAAGCAGCAGGCACTCTGGAAAAGTAAACACTAGAACCATGGAGATATAGCAAACAAGACAAAGAGAAATACTCACAAAAGAAGAAATATCATAAAATCAGCTTCAAGTTGTTCTATGGGTTCTTAGAAAGTGAGTTCTTATGGTGAACCTAAAGGCATCACTAGTGGTACTTGGGCTGCTCAACATGTAGTGCAAAAATAAACAAACTTAGAAATGTGGCCTTACATTTCTGCTTCAGAGAAAATGGGAAGCAGCTCTCTGATCAGATAAATATTTCATTTACCATATATGCCCAGGGCTCTGAAAGACATGAATGTTATCTCCATCAGAAGGCTGGTGGTACTTCTCCTCATGCACAGATATGCGTTCAAGTTCAAACCTCATTCTGATCATCTGCTGCTGCCACTGCTGCCATGGTATCCTTCATTTCTCTCTCTGAAGTTGTGGTAGCAAAGAAAACTAATTTTGAAAGCCATCCTTAAACCAAGGACTTGGATTTTGTAGAATCTTCAAAGATCTTGCTATTATGACAGTTCCATCAAATGCACATATCAGTCCAGAAGAGTATAGTTTGCATGGTCCATGACAAGACATACAAAGAGATTCTGTGTGAAATAATTGTTAAGTCTGCTGACACTAAAAAGAACATTTACAAAAACCACAGGTAGGGCAAGAATTTCATTCCTGGTAACTCTAAGCGTTTTTGAAGCTGGCTAGACAATCCAGACCATCTGGTTTTAAAGGTGTGAAGTGGTATATGGCTCATCTGTCGGTCAGGTATGGTCAATGACTGACATTCATTGGCAACTGGTTTCACTATGCACATGCAATGCAGCTGTTGCAAATACATACTGACGCAATTTTTCTGTTATGTCATGACAAATAGATACACACATTTATGTATGTGCCTCTGTGCATACTGGAGGTGCCTGTCCTTCTACTGTTCTAACTTCCTGTTCATCCTATTTTTCCTTTACAGTCACTATCCAAATGCTGAAGTGGTGAATTTTGGAACCTGGTTTTTATTCAGTTTCCCCATCTCCCTCATCATGTTGGTCCTGACTTGGTTCTGGATGCATTGGCTGTTCTTGGGTTGCAAGTGAGTGCAGGTTGTTCAAGATGCATGGATTACAAAAGCAAGGCATCTGTGGCTCATCTAGAACATGTCACATAAAGATGTTTCCAGTTGCAAATGACAAAACCTAAGGCACAACTTCCTTCTTCTTGCCAGAACAATTACCAGCGGAAATCTTATTGCTTAACCGCACTGCATAGACAGCAGTGTACAGTGTTATTGCTTGAGAGTGAAGTGCCTAGGGAGTGCTGATGGAAATGCTTATGATACATTCAGCTGATTTTTTGACTCTCATGACCATGAGGATCCTGTTGTGTACCAAAAATATTGTTAAAAGTCTTTTTTGAAAAAGTACAGCTTAAAAGATGCATAGAAAAATAACTGCAAGCGAACAAATCACTTTTCAGATCTGCCCCCAGCTCAGTTAAATTAATGGAAGACCAGTTAAAATTAAAGGTAAACAGACTCCATATGTATTTTTCTTTATGTGGAAAGGACTCACAGCCTAAGAGATTAACATCTTTTGACACCAGTAAGACCCTTGGCCCCAAAATAAGAACAAGAATCAGTCTCCTACTATTCTCTTTGCAGAGACTCTCAGCAAAGTTAATGAAAATTGACTAAATGTGTGCACTTAGAGTGGATTAGTTAATCTGCATTAAATTTTGGTGCAAACAAATATACTCAGAATTAAAGTGGCTTTAATTTGATTTAGTTTATTCTTAAAAGTAAGAGTAAAGAGTAAAGAACTGACATCACTAATTTATTTCACCTAAGACAATGAATAAAATGATAATGACTTGTGCTTGCTACTGACCTTGGCTAGGCAATTTAGAGGTGAATAGCTCCATGTCCTTCTCTCAGTCAGTCTCCTGAGCCTTGTATTTCCAAATTAAAAGGCTAAAATAAATCTTATTTTTTTTAAATCTTGAGAGCAAACAGGCCCTAACATGACCCTCATTTACTTCCTTTATTTTAAATACACATAATTGAAATTCCATGTCGCATCCAAGACCTCATGCTGATAAATGTTCTAATACCAGAGGCTGAAGCATTATTGACTTTTTGAGAAGTACTGGTTGATTCCAAGCCTTCTTAATCTCTGACACCTGTTCACTGCAGTTCATTAAAGAACATATTATGTTAGGAGCCTGGCTACAATACTCTGCCTTTGCATCCTCCTAAGCCTAGAAACACTTATAACGTTGAAATAGCTGCCTCATGACTGTGCATAAATGTTTAACATATTGCAGTAATGTTCATGTTCTTTTCCTAGGAAGCCCAGTGTCATCAATCTGTTCTTACTTTGCCCAGTCAGAATAACAAGTCAGACTTGCTTTTTAGGCTCTAGACTAGGTCAAAGGGAAGGACAACGGAGCCACCAAATTATTTTTGCCAGCAAAGCAGAGCTAAGGGTAGAATCATTACTATAAACCTGGCCATTATAAACCATATAGTTCTGTTCTTCCAGCAGCTGCATTGCTGATGGTGGATTTTACTGAAGTTTAACAGCAAGGTTTGCAAGGAAATTTAGATACTTATAGGTGCAGGGCAGTGCTAAATGTGCTAAAACCAAGTGTCACATAGGTGCCTATTTAGAAGTAAAATTAAAAGCCTGTTTAAGACTTTTTGTTAACCAGAGAGGGCCTGCCTCCATCTCGAGTTACGCAAATTCCTTTGAGAATCTGGCCATACACATGGAGTGAGATCGTAGTCAATGATTTGGTAAGTGCTATTGCAAGGATCTCTAGTAGGGTACCAAATGAGATACTAAAATAGCAGGAACTATAAAAGCAGGCTGCTGTGCTCCCATGGTACTTCAGTCACTGCTGCAGCTTGTGTTAGACTGGATTAGCTGCAGTTGTGTCTCAACCCACCCCACACACCTCTGTGTGAAAGAGGGTACAGCTGGAGTGGAAGAGCAGAGATGTGTGGCTCAAAGTATAGCAAAGTAATGATACTGGACAGAAGGAAAGGAAAAGATTAAACTGAGCTTGCAAGTATCTTAATTTCAATTAGCAATATCCAGGCTTTGTTATATTATGGAGGCAATCTGAATAAACTAAGAACTTCACCTAATATATAAATGTATAGCAGGTTTAAATTTATTCAACTATGAAATGTACTTGTGCTTGTATGTCCCTGACAGAAGTACAGGCATTTTCCACTGGGACAAAACACTAGGCAGAGTCTGTGGCAGAGGCAATTTGGTGTTACACTGATTGTGCCTGGTTTAGAAACAGCTAGTATTAGTAGAAGCAGACAGGTTGTGAAAGCTATTGGGATCCTCAGCACAGCTTTCCCACTTTACTTACAGTGACTCCTGAATATTCAAGCCAAACTTGTACTCAAAAGTCAGACCAGGCCCTGTATTTGTTGGATGCTCCTGGTCCAACTGGAAAGCATACAGTTTCTCCCCTAAAAAGCCTATTGATAGCTGAAGCCATCACACTCCTTCCATGTGATGACAGAAATTAGCCATAGTCTTTGGAGGTTTCTGGCACCAGAAAAATCTGGCCACTACCAGCTGTTTGGGGAAGCCTACATAAAAAGAGCCCAGCCACAGCACAGGATGGCTCAAGTGATATCAGTCAGTATTAGTCTGAGCACCCTGGGGACCTTCCTGCCATGTCTAGGATTGATTCTCAGAAGACGTGGAAACTGGACTATGCAAAGTTCACACACAATAATTTCCCCTCCCATTGCCATCAGGTCTCGCCCCAGTCACATCTTCTCCCAACAGCCTCTGGCAACTGGAGTTTTCAGTTTGTCTCATTGTTATTTAATTTTTTTTTTTCACTCAATGTCTTTGTCTAATGTTACTGTGCTATCTACCTCAGTTTTAAAGAGACCTGTTCTGTAAGCAAGAAGAAGAAGACCAAACGGGAGGAAATGTCAGAGAGAAGAATTCAAGAAGAATATAAGAAACTGGGAAATGTTAGGTAAAACAGACCTGCCTTCCTCAGGAATGTGCTTCTCTAGGCAGGACAATCCTTTCATACAGCCCTCCATGTTGCCTTTGGCTCATGTAGATTGTTCTTAAGCTGTCAGCTCTTTCTCTTCTTTTCCAGGATAGGAGTAGAACTAAATGCAAAAATGAACTAAAATAAAAAACTTTGTTACAAGCATGCATTTATTTACTCATTTATTTATTTCTAAGAAAAAGGAAATAAAAAGAAAGATTCAGTTTTATATCAGGGTCCAAAGATCGTCTGAGTCAAGGTTTGTCTCTACCTTTGAACTAAATCATTACAGGACTCCCTTTCTCAATTCAGGCATACAGTTTAGTGGATAGAAATTCACTGTTAGCAAAGGCTTTGCAGCAATTTCCCATGCCATGAGATGTCCAGCCCTCCCAATTGCCCATAACCTTTATCATGGAGGCAAGAAATGTCTATTGAAAAGATTACTTTCAAGATTTTCATTTTTCAAAAGAGATGATACCTCATAAAATCCATTCTTCCCAAAACATTTCTCTGTTGTTCAACTGAAATCTTGACATGTTAACTTGCTGAATACGATCCACTGATAGACTGTCTTCAGACTGTGCCTAAATATGAAACCATGCTTAACTTAAATCTATCCTAAATTAAAACTCGCTATCCTCAAGCCACGTTATATTTGTTCCATGTGTTTAAATTATCTGTGCTAATTTACATTGTCATTTGCTCTTACGCTTTCTACACTTTTAAAAAATGGAATAGAAAGTGTTTACAGTGGAATAGTAACATGAGCTTTACCTTAACAGATTTGATCAGATAATAATGCAAATACAAAACAAGCATTTATAATTATTTTACTTCGGGTCCTGCCCAGGAATGATTGAATTGCAAATACAGATGGATATTTTTAGCCTATTTTTTACTGGGTTTAGATGGTTCTCAGTTGGGAGCCAATTGTAGAATTCTTTAATCCAAACTAATCCTCCTTTCTGTTTTCCATATGTTTTTTCTTTTTTTTTTTTTTTTTTTTTTTTTGGAACCAATTTCTGCTTTCTTACTTCTTCTGGAATTTGCTCTTGGTTTTCTTGGATTTAATTCATAGGTTTTTTTTTCTTTTATTTCTAGCTATCCTGAGACGGTGACTGGATTTTTCTTCATTCTGATGACCTTGCTCTGGTTTACTCGTGAGCCTGGCTTTGTACCAGGATGGTCATCTTTTTTTGAGAAGTAAGTGAAATTGCCTAAACAATTGCAAAGGAATATGACCTTGCATGTTCTGACTTTCTGCAATTATTTTTGGCCTTAACAAAAATCAGCCACTTTTAACAAGGTGGTGAAAACTGAAGTCTTTATTCAGAAATCAGGATTTTTTCTTTTTAAAATACATCTGTTCACACGGTGGCAAATTGTATTCTTTGTCAATAAACAGAGTGAACTAAGTAGAGAAAGTAAAATAAACATATTCAAATGTAAAAAAAAAGAAGGGTCCAATTCTGAAGTTAAAATATTTCAGTGCATTCATAGAGAAGTTGTCACTGCAATAGATTGCAACCATAATTCAAACTATTTTTACAGTTTTTTAAATAACAATTTTTGACAAAAACTGTATTTTTCTGAGGATAAATTTTATCAAGAAAATGTCTGTTTCAATGAAATATTACACAGAATGGTGACTGAAGCAAATAATTTTTCTTTTATTTTAAATAATGTTGAAACACACTGTATTAAAAGTAACCGTAACACACAATGCATATCAAGGAAAAAGTGATTTGAACTTAAATTTTCTTTACATTTTTACTGCATAAAATTATTTTAATTTTTCATCCTAATTTTGACAGAAAATCAGTTTCTAATATTGGGATTTCCTGAAGATCTCTGGAGATGGTCACTCCTCAAAATACTTTTTCAGAATTAGTTTTAAACATTTAATTTAAATTCAATCTACAGTTCATTTCTAAAAGATCACTTGGGTTTGGCTTTTCCCCAGAATGTGTTTACTGTTTCTTGCTTCTAGTAAACACACTATTTTTCTGTACCTCCAAGTTAATAGATTTGTAAACCAAAAGGGATTTATTTTTTTCACTGGAATGTTAAAAATTGTTGAGCCGTGATTGAAGTTGGCTACAGGAGTCAGTTTAATAAATGGGGAAAAAAAGTCCAATTTGTATCCTTGATATGCAGACATATTTTTTTAGGGGGCTGTTAGTAAGACTTCAGATGTGGAAACACAACTTCACATGCAACGATTTGCTTGGAGCCATGTATCTTGTTTGGAAAGGTTTCCGTTACTGTGTTTTTACGATAACTCAACTGCTTCTTTCCTAGGAAAGGCTACCGGACTGATGCCACTGTCTCTGTATTTCTTGGTTTTCTCCTTTTCCTGATTCCAGCAAAAAAGCCATGTTTTGGAAAAAGGGAAAAAGGTGAGGTGGGTGCAAGGAAAGATTTGGCACATTTTCCAGTGTTTTTAATGACATTTTTCTGTTCTCTGTAAAATGTTCCCAGAAGATATTTTTATTGTAGAAGGTCAGAGTTCTGTTTCTGCTCTAATACCAACCCTTCCTACATAAAAAACACCTTTTTTAAAAAACTTTAATTCATATTGTCTCATCCAGCAGAGGACAAATAGATCTTGTGTCTGAGGCCACCATCTCTTCATTATCTAACTGTTAACAGTTGTCAAAATTTAGGCTTGAGTTTTAGGAAAGGTACATATGGAGTTCCATATGAAGAACTACAATGCAGTTGTTTGTAAAATCGGATAAAGATGACCTCTACTAAACAATTTGTTCATCTCTTATACAGCAGAAATCATTGATAATGTCATAAAATAAACATAAAAGAGGTCAGGAAATCTTAGACAAAGTTCCAGTTTTGTGCAATGCTTTTCTCACAGTCTTGACAAAAATAATGATTGTTATTTCACATTCATGTTTGAATAGCACTCGGTGTTATTGATCAAACTGCTGTGTCAGGTTTCAGAAGTCCTGCAGGAAAATAGAATTGCTAGCATAGAGTCTTATGTAGAGATTACAAATGTATATAGATATGTTTATTTTTTATACTGACAATATGCAGGATTTCAGAACAATGACACCCTTTAACTCCTATTTCAAGAAAACACTCAGGCATCTACAAAAAAAAATGCCCACAGATAAAACCAAGGGGAATAAATGCACTTTATCAAGCTTCATGGCCTGCTGGAGAGAGAAAATGCCCTTCTTTGAGAAAATAATTAAATTGTAACTCCATTTTTGTAGTCTACATATAATTTCCACATGCATATACACAACAGAGCACACAGTCCCTCAAAAAGCTATAGAATGAAACACAGGGGTTTTTAGCATTCACGTCAACAGAGCAGCCAAGGGGAAGTCAGGACATTTGGAATTAATACGCTGCATTTTCTGAGGCTGAGCTAGCCAGAGAAAGAGGCTACATGTTTCTTCTTCACCTCTCTCCCAGATAGTTCTCAAGATAACTCCCATGGATATTACATTATTCCTACTAGTGTGAAAAATATGAAGAACTTTGCAAAATGGTCAATGGAATACTGATCACACACTTGCTTTATTTTTATACAGGAGATGGTGAAAAGTCAACAGACATTAACACACTGGATCCCATCATTACCTGGAAAGACTTCCAGAAGACCATGCCCTGGGAGATTGTAGTGTTGGTTGGAGGAGGTTATGCCTTAGCAGCTGGATGCAAGGTATGGATTTAGATTTTTATCCTCCTTCCTAGAAAAAATTATAAACCTGGACTTTTATTCCTTTGTATGCTCCCACGTTTGGATTTATAGTGTGGATACTTTCAAGCTGGTACATAACCTAGTCCCTACGCCCTGCACTCAATGGCGAGCTATCTAGCTAACAAAAAGATGGTTAGGGTTCAAGTCAATTGTGTAAGCATCTGCCATTTCAGATGCTTTAGAATATCTAGATATTCCCACAAGGCTGGCAGACAAGACACAGGGTCTGAGGGAGACCTCACACTTTCTCAGCTAACAGCTAACCATTCAGAGGGGGAACATCTCAGCTGCCACTGGATTCTCCTCTTTAGGCAACTGAGTCAAGCTTGTAGCACTGACAGGACAAATCATATTCTAGGCTCTGCTGACTATGTCTATATTCAGTATAATTCATGAATACACATCTAGTTCTCCTATAGACTCCTACATGTAGACAACTAAATTTGTGTATTTTAATCTCAAAATGACTTCTACCCAGACTGTGCAATCCTTCATCATCAATTTGCTATACTCCAGTTCACATGCTGAAGAAAGAGGGAGGGTCAGGGTCAGCCTCGGTGCATTTTTAATGTTATTAACTGCCAAATTTATACCTTTGTTACTATGGACGACTATTTATTAGGCACTACAATGAAAGCCAGCTTACTGAATGAAAGGAAATGCAGAAAGCATTGACCTAAGTTTTGTTTATTTGCTGGTGGGATTGTCTGATGTAAACTGCCCCAAAGAGAAAAATCTGTTTTACAAACACACTAAGTATTTAGTAATTTTTGTGCTTCTGTCCTTTCCCCAGACCTCTGGCCTCTCTACATGGATTGGACGCCAAATGCTGTCCCTGAGCAGCCTTCCCTACTGGGCTGTAACTCTGCTGGCCTGCATTTTAGTGTCCCTGGTAACAGAGTTTGTTAGTAATCCAGCAACCATAACCATCTTTCTGCCTATTTTATGCAGCATGGTGAGTAAAAACAATGACATTTTTTGTCTCTTGTTTCCTGACAGGCTTGTGGGAATGTTTCAGGATGTCAGAGTATTGGCAGTCTGTTCACATGAAACCCAGTCTTGGTTCCCAAGCTACTGTTCTGCAGTCTTGGGCTTAGGAAAAATAATAAACTCAGGCAGTCAGAAGTATATTGTAGCACTAAGAAATTTATTCAATACTTCTCAGACAAAGTGAAAACATAGCTCCTGCACTGAGGGATGCATAGTCTAAGTAAAAGAAAAGGTGATGCAATCAGCAAGATAGATGAAGTCCACATAAAGCTTGAGATACTCTAATCAATATTATTTTAAATATGTTGTTCATTAGTTGCTAGTCACCCACTCACTCCTTGTAAGAAAAAACCATATTAATGAATTTTATATCAGATTTAAATGTGTTCAAGAGGGTGATACAGTAAGCATCATCCAATGTGGAAAGCAAAAATGTTTGTAAGGAACAGAAAAAAAACAGAAGACTGGTTACAAAGGCAGAGGAAAGAGACACAACTTTCATCTGTATTGAAACACCAGTTACAGAAAACTTATTTATTTTCTTTTATGTAATGTGAAGTAGAATATAGGTCGTATTTCCCTATTGTAACAATTTTACGGGATTGTGCCAAAGTACATTAAGTGAAGAGTTCTGAGGTAATATGAAGATACGGTCAGGTGAAAAAAAGTAATTATGTTTGTATGGCTTATGAGTTCAAATTTACCTCTGTTCCATGGAGAAAGAAACTCTCCTAAAGAGAAATTCTACTTTTAGTTGTCTGAACTGCCATCTTAAGGCAGTCTCTCTTTTTTTGACTGTAAAAGTAACCTGGAGACACTTCCCTCTCCAAAACGAAATTGGCCTTGTGAATAGCCTTCCCCTCTGACATAAAACAGAGTCATAGCACTGTAAATGAAAATGAAAAAATTCACAACCACAGAAGGCTGCAGTGGAAGAACAATTATTTAGACCACTGTAAAGACCATTCCATCATTACTGCCTTCCCACATGTGAGTTTGGACCATGAACATCTATTTTTCCTAACCACCATTCAGGAGGACTTTACATAATGGTCTCAGTATCTTCTACAACTGAGGAAGTTCTTCACCTGTTGTCACTTCTTTTGGATGAAGACTGAAGTAGCAGACAGTGTTAAGGTCTGGAAGATACAACACAGAATGACACTGAGAACAAGTGGGAGGGCAGAGCAAAGAAGGCCTAATAGTAGCAATCTCCACCCACCTCCAATGTGAAATGTCTGAAAAGAAATCCCTGGAGCACGACCAGCCCCAAATCATAGCACTACCCTACTCTAAAAAGCAAACAAAAAATACTTCCACATTTAGGTTTAAAAACTAGGGATGTGACCTTTGCAGAATTTTTTTTTTATCATGTAAAGCAGAGAGGGTCCTTTCATCCTAATTATGAGCAGTGGCTTTTACTGGTCAAGTGAAATTTCTCTCCTCCTCTCTCCTTCCAGTCAGAAACCCTCCTTATGAACCCTTTGTACACTCTGATTCCTGTCACCATGTGCATCTCGTTTGCGGTGATGCTGCCAGTGGGTAATCCTCCAAATGCCATTGTCTTCAGTTATGGGCACTGCCAGATTAAGGATATGGTGAGTCTCAAGATTGGGTATATCCTCCCATACTTCATGCAACCTCAACACCTTGTCCCCACACCCAGCAGTCAATAATAATAATGATGATATTGGTGCTAATATAAAGTCATGTTGATCTGCACTGCTGTTATGTGACTGAGTTGTCAGGTTAAGAACATCCACACATCTTCTGCAGGACATGCACATTTCTCATCTTTATTTTTTTATGACTGTAATGATCTAAAGAGGTATCAAAGAACAGGAGTACATAATCCTTTGCATTGACCTGTCAAGACAAGCACAAGAGAGCATGAGAAATTAGATTTTTCACATAGCTCCACATTAAGTCATGTAGTTACCACCCTGCTATGTGTGGTATAACACCCCATTCTGATTACCTGTTTGAGAAGTTTAAGTGACAAACTGAGCAGTTTTCCAGTGAGCTGCATCAGCCTCTGACTATCACTCCTGAATACTTCCACAATGTATATTCTAATACATAATACTCATAGTGCATTTTTTGTCTCTAGAAATCAGTATACATAATTTATCATTATATATAAAAGTCAGTATGCATACATACACATACCCTACTGCCTTCTTTTTTTCCATGTTAACTGTTTTTGATCAAGTTGTCATTGATTGTGCTCTGATGGATTTTGCTTTTGTAGGTGAAAGCTGGTCTGGGTGTAAACCTGATTGGCCTGGCTGTTGTCATGGTGGCAATCAACACTTGGGGAATTAGACTCTTCCAGCTGAACACTTTTCCACAATGGGCCGTGGTAGGCAACATCACTAGCCAAACATAATCTCAAATGAAAGAAGAAAAAGGAAAAAAAAAGAAAAAAGTGCAAAACCAAAGCGAGTTGGGACAAAATAGTAAACCTACATTGCATGTATGAAAGAAAGGAGAAAACTTGTGTACACATAGAACCAGGATCCATAGCAAAACCATAAACAAAGTCCATAGGGACGTCTTCTGTGTAAGCTTTTCAGTTCTGAAAATCAGCATGAGTTAAAAGGAGAGATTAGCTTTGCTCTGTTGTTGCTTCCCCTGTGACACCATAACTCTGAAAAAACCTCTCCTCCAAATTCTCTGACTGTGGCTTTTTCATGCCCTAGAACGATTATGTAGGACTTGTAAAACAGGAGATATAGGAATAGGACTCCAATCACAGAAGACAAGTATACATACACTGCTGTACTCAGGAGTAGGATATTCAGTCCTACCATTGACTCCTACAGTGAATGAAGGATGTATTATTCCCAAACCCAGACTTTTATAAGGCTACTTCTCTTAAAGGCAAATTACTATTCTTCTTTTGAGGTGACTCATCACTGTGCTGGAAAAAAACACTTTCATACCTACCCCATACAGTCTGGACAGAAATACAGCTACCAACTACCAGCTACAGCACTTCAAAGGGAAACCACCAGACAGATAGGAAGGAGAAGTCTCCTGGGAAGGAGAATAATTTTTTACCCACAGAACTAGTATAAAGTTTCCAGTATTGCAGCACTTGCAATCTCTGTTTTGGAAGAAAGAGCTTCAGAAACAGATAGAAAGTTTTGTTCAATACCTTCCTTCCTTATTATTATACTGCAGTGGGAGCTTTTTCAGCAGGGGAAGCTGTGACCAGCAAAACTTTACCAGGCCATCAGACCAATTGCTCTCCTCTCTCTTTGGCTGCTGTTTAGATAGTTAAGCAGTTATGATTCCCCTGACAGAGAAAGTACAATCTGATTCAAGATGGGACTCAATACTGCTCCATGAGTAAGAAGGGAGAGGGCTGAAGTAGAGTGGTGCTGCTGTATCTCCTCATCATGCGCATTCACTTGAACAGCACACCCACCTGCTCTCTAGCAGTCCAGAAAACAGAAACTTCAACTGTAGGAAACTGTGACATAGAGCGGATAACTACCAAACCAAAAAGCCAATCTCTTTATCATTTACAAAGTGAATGCCCTGTTTTTCTGACTAGATCCCTGTGATACTCAGTATCTCTTGTATCATGTCCTGTTTTTAATAATTTCTTTAACATCAATATATTTAAGCTGTATATTAGGATGATTGGATCTTACATAATCACAGTCTTCATATATATAATATGCTTTAATTAATTTTATGCTTTCCACTTATAATCTAGGCTCTCTAGTTGTTAGTGTTAATGTCTATTCTGCAAAAATAAAATGTCAATAAAATAAATTATTCACTAATGCATATTCTGGTGCTCTGTGAGAATATAAATAGGATATATTTCACCTCATAACCCACCAAGCCCTTAGGGAAGTAGTGTTGAGACAGCAAGAGGTATTGGTTTGCTGCTCCTGTCAAAAGAGGGATCCCACAGACTTATCTTGGAAATAAACAGATACAGTAAGAGGTCATTGGTTGCAGAAGGGGAGCGAAACAGGAAAATCACAAAAGCATGCCTTAGACCTTGTACCAAAAGCAGGAGGTAGCATCCTTAGCAAAACAATTTCTATTATTCATAGTAGTTCCTCTAAATTTAGTTTTGAAAAACAAAGTGTTTCTGTGAATCAGTGGCTCAGTGCACCCCTATGCCCTCCTAATCCATGAAACAAGACCTCAGCCTCACTTTTTCAACTCTTCTCACTCCCTCAACTCCTGTGTTCTCCCTATCCTGAGCTTGCTGCTCTGATGCACCCCAGCATACAACACTCACGCCTGCCTCTGGGATCCAGATCCTCCACACCACTCCAACTGCCCTCCCTGGGTGTCTTCCTGCTCCCCAGCAAGTGACTGCTGCTGGGCACGGACCCTGACATGGTGCTCAAAGCAGAGGCACCCTGGCCTCCCTCCCAGAAGAAGGTGCAGTCCCCCAGCAAGCTGCACCCAGCACCAAAGCCACTGAAACAGGAGATCTGCTGCAATTCCTGTCTACAAACATGGGCAACTTTCTCCAGGAACAAGTACTTCCATGGGTGAGGGTGTCTACAGTAGCAAGGGTCCTGTCCCCATGCACAACAAGCAGGACATCTCTTCTTTCACAGTTCCCAAAGTTCCTCTCCTGCCAAGAAACTCTGTTTCCAGCTTGCTCTCTTCCCAAGGCTTCACCCCTCTATGCCTTTTACTGTTCACTCATCTTCTAATCCTTTTCACTTCACGCTTCATCCACCACCATCTTCAAATTGCCTAGCTGCTCAGCAACAAATCACTCTCCGCCCTCCTACTACTTATTTCTTGGCTCAGCTCAGCTCCCATCAGGCTGTACTATCCCACACCTTTCCCAGGAGATGTGAACATGGGATATTCTCATTTGCAAGAGAGATGAGCAGCTGGCATACCAATCAGCTTTAGAGAGATGCAGGATTACTCACAAATGAAATAGGATGGCCACCAATACCACTAGGTAAATGGAAATTGCTTGGTGCTGTGTTGCACATCTCAAGCAGTATTTCTTCAGAAACATTTCCATGAGTCTCTGGAATAGTTTGTGTGTGGTACAGAGAGAAATTTGGCGTTCACTCAGGCAAGGTGTTTTCCCAGCAGCCTTCCCTTCTGTTTCAGTGCTCTCAGGACACTTTGACATCCACTTGTCTCTACCATGTCCCACCAGGCACTTGCTGTACTGTGTGCTGTACTGGCAGTGTGCTGTACTGGCCCTTTTCCCATATCAGATCAGTCAGTGCATGCACCACAGACAGGTTCTGCCCTTAGACATACATGTATGGTTCCCTTCATTTCAATGAAGACATGAGAAAGTACATGAGAAAGTATTTAGTGGCAGACTCTGAATATCACAAAGGAAAACAGCAGCAGATTAACAACAAGTTTAGGGTTGGGCAGCTGCATGGCTCCTAGTGTGACAGCAATGGGGGCTGATTGCTGCTTTTTTTTAATTAAATAAATGGCAGGTGGACAATGAAGTGGGAAATTTTCATAGGTAACTTATAGCATATTGTCACTGTACTTCAGATTTATCTCTAACAATAACTGAAGCGGAAGTATTTTCTTCAGAGGGGAGATAAGCCTGATTTAAATTAAGTGATTTCCAAATGGTTTCAACATTCATCACATACACCAAGTCCAAAAACCAAAAATTCTGCTTTCAGCCCAGAATTTAAGATTCCTATCCAAAAAGCAGAATCACGTTAACTAGTAGCAGTATACTATTTTACTTTACAATTTTGTATTACCTTTTACTAGGATCCTATTAAAGCTGCACAGATTTTTTTTTTTTTTCACAGTAATATAAAACTTGGACAATTCCATTGAAGTAAACTAAGGTGATTTATACTGATCAATTCTTCATTCTGTAGCTGCTAGAGTAATGTTTTATTTCTCAGGACAAAAACCAGAGCAAGATAGCTGTACTTAATACTTGTACAGGAGTTGTTCAATTCTCCCTGGCTTGCATAAAATTTGAGTAACAGAATTTAAAACAGGCCCTTTTTTTTTTCCCCATAGATTGATTAGTATCTTCCTATTTGCGTTGCACCTTTGAACCCAAAGGTGCAGTTGACAGAGAAGGACTCTAATCAGTGTGATAAAAGGTTGCAGAATCCCTGTTTTCACACAGAAAACCAACAGTATGTTCCACTCCAGCATTTGGCCTGACAGGGTAGGAAAGTTAGTAGTGTAGCCATGGTCTGAGTCAGTGATTTACAGAAGTGAGGCATTTAGGTATTTTCCAGATGTATTAAAGACTAAAGGCAGAATTGACTTCAGCAGTAACATCCATTTTGAAGGCAATTTATGAAATTTGTTCTATTTTTAAAGAAAGTAAATTTGACTATCTGTGATTAATGTATGTTTCAAATGAAAAAGCAAATAACCATAACCTCTACAGCTATTTTATCTCAGTACAAATTCAATAAAAATTACCTTAGCTCAGGACTTTGTAAGGTAAAGGTTAACATATACCACTGAGAAGTGTAACAAATAGAACAAAATATCTCTTGTTGCTCTGAGACAAAACCAAAAAGAGGTGTACAGGAAATTTCTCTATGGAGTTTACCAGGAACATATGCACTCTGATATCCATCATCACTTCCTAACATTCAAAAGAATTCTGCATCACATACAGTGGATATCGATTTTCACATACGAATACCAATCCACAATCACGTTTCTGTAAACACAGATATAACCTAGGCTTAAGAAATCAACTTCTTATTAATTTTGAAAATTCCAATTTCTTCCTTTGCAACATTTCAGTTTCACCAGAAACCTAAGACCCATCTGCAATCTCGGCCAACAGCAGTCTGGGCCCTTCAAAGTGCATTTCCAGGTGCTTGGCATGTATAACAAATCTCTTTAAGAAAGCATGCATAGAGGAGTCATAACAGCTGTCAGGGCACACAGGTGCCAGCACCGCAGGACAAAGGAGAACCACGAAGGAGAACCACCCTGGAAAAATTCTGCCTTCGCAAAGGCAATAAATTTGTTGAGTGATACTACAACTCCCTGCAGCATCACCACTGAGAAATGTCCTGTGCTGCCAGATCACCGCTATAATAAAATCATAGAATCATTAAGGTTGGAAAAGACCTCAAGGATCATCAAGTCCAACCCAACACCACCTAACTCACTAAACCATGTCCCTAAGCACCACATCTACACATTTCTTGAACACCTCCAGGGATGGCGACTCCACCACCTCCCTGGGCAGCCTGTTCCAATGCCTGATCACTCTTTCAGTGAAGAAATTTTTCCTAATATCCAGCCTAAACCTTCCCTGGTATAACTTGAGGCCATTTCCTCTTGTCCTATCACTTGTTACTTTAGAGAAGAGGCCAGCACCCACCTCACTACACCCTCCTTTCAGGCAGTTCTAGAGAGTGATAAGGTCTCCTCTCAGCCTTCTCTTCTCCAGACTAAACAACCCCAGCTGCCTCAGCCGCTCCTCGTAAGACCTGTGCTCCAGACCCTTCACCAGCTTCGTTGCCCTTCTCTGGACCTGCTCCAGCACCTCAATGTCCTTCTTGTGGTGAGGGGCCCAAAACTGAACACAGTGTTCAAGATGCAGCCTCACCAGTGCCGAGTACAGGGGCACAATCACTTACCTCGTCCTGCTGGCCACACTATTGCTGATGCAGGCCAGGATGCCATTGGCCTTCTTGGCCACCTGGGCACACTGCTGGCTCATGTTCAGCCAGCTGTCAACCAGCACCCCTAGGTCCCTCTCTGCTGGGCAGCTTTCCAGCCACTCTCCCCGGAGCCTGTAGCGTTGAAGGAGGTTGTTGTGACCAAAGTGCAGGATCCGGCACTTGGCTTTATTGAACTTCATACAATTGGCCTCAGCCCATCAGTCCAGCCTGTCCAGATCCCTCTGCAAAGCCTCCCTACCCTCAAGGAGGGTCAACACACCCGCTCACTTTGGTGTCATCAGCAAACTTACTGAGGGAGCACTCAATCCCCTCACCCAGGTCATTGATAAAGATGTTAAACAGGACAGGCCCCAAAACCGATCCCTGGGGAACACCACTGGTGACCGGCTGCCACCTGGACTTAACTCCATTCACCATGACTCTCTGGGCTCAGCCATCCAGCCAGAGCTATGTTACTCTACTCATCAGAAATCACTGTGAAGAGTGATACATTAACAGGACTCAGCTGTCTTTACCTGAATTGATAAAAGAAGTTTCTGATGTAGATGATGCTACCTAATGTAAAAACCTAAAGAAAAAGCGTCGACTTCATTAAATTTTTCCCTGTCCTTGAGGAATTCCTCTGAAGTATAACACAATTTTACAGAAGGCAGCTGGAGGTGTTAGCGAGTTGAACGGGGTTAGGAAAGCCAACGCCAGGGCCCTGAATGCCTTCATGGTCCTGGCCAGCCTTCCTGGGGACTCCCACCCATACCTTCTTCCCTTGGGTCCATGAGTCCCACTTAAGCACAGATCTAGAGCTCCAGGCTCCTGTCTGCCTTTGGCCTTGTCTCTTGGATGGATACTGACCCTGTGCTGTAGCCTCATCTTCAGTCAACTCTCTCATCTCCCTTTACTCAACAGACTTCTTGGGCCTGGTCCACCCCCTTGCTGTGCCTGGGGCTGACAACGGACCCCGCTATCAACCACTGATGCTGCCTGCTGTGTGCAGACCTGTGGAGCTGTGCCCCACTGGCGAGGACACTGACTGCACTGGGACCACCCTTGGCTCCCTATTTTGTAACAAGAAGGGCCTATAGAGGCCATAGGCACACCAGCTGCAAAAGAAAATCTAAAGAAATTTTCTATCACAAGGTAACAGCCTCACTACACAGTAAATATTTTGGAAGTCTGTTAGTTTTACCTGCTTTTGCCTTGAACCTTCAGCTCCTAGGACGCGTCTCAAAAGAATCAATACATGAAAATGGATGCAACTGCATTTATCCTAAGAGCTTTTAGCAAAGAAAGACTACATACTTTAGCTGGCAATTCCAGCTATCCGCACTGGCATTTTGAATGCAGAG
Source organism: Pterocles orientalis (assembly GCA_011057875.1). Lineage (NCBI taxonomy): Eukaryota > Metazoa > Chordata > Aves > Pterocliformes > Pteroclidae > Pterocles > Pterocles orientalis. The sequence continues at coordinate 110,950 of WKFP01013954.1, read as the reverse complement.
AAATCCACAGTACCAATGTTAAGTGGAAAACTTGCTCCCAGGTTATCTTGAAGGTGCATTCATCCCATGTGACCTGCTATGACACTGCTGCATCCAAAGTCCCTCTGAGCCCTCAGATGCAAGATCTGAATCAAGCAGTCATTTTCCATGTAGACTTTCAGCCCTCTGAAATATAAGGTTAACTTTTAGTGTCATCTAGGATAGCCTCAGGCTGAATCAGTGAGGCAAAATGTGTTTGTTATACAGGAGTTGCAAAGTCGACAAGAAATGTGTTATAATGTAATCCAGCTCTCCAACTTAGTATGTGAGACAAAAAAAGACAGCTTGAACTAAAACGGAAAGTCTTGCAAACAGTGTGAAACACTTAAGAAGTCCTGTGTTTCATATTAATGAGAATATATTGTTTCTACAGCACTACAGCTATAGCTGGCTCACTTCATAATCTGATAGGAAAAAAAAAATCCTAACATCTGCTTGGAATGCTCAGCTGAAGCTTTCAGCTCCAAGTAACACTTTTAGAGTAACACAGGACTGTTTGGTAACAGAGGTTTTGAATACTATTTCCCTTCTCACTTTTTCAAAGGAAGGAACGTTTGAGGAAATAAGTAATCCAATTTTAAACACTAATGGCATTTTATATGACAAGCAAAGATATATGAATGGTTTAGAGACAGTATTTTTCAGTACTCTGCTCAAGAATAGGAAAGAAAGAACAGGAGACAAAAAAAATAAATTCACAAAAAAAACAAAGGGAAGCTGGGAGAAAGTTAATCACATTCATGAAAGCATTAAAACAGCTGTGCAGGGCTGTCTCGTTCTGTGGAAAAGCTTTTGTATGTGGAAGACAGTTCCTTCAGTCTAGTCTAAAAATCTATGAAAGCTAATGGAAACCCCTTTCAAAGACCAGGGCGTACACTACCACTTCAGCAACAGCTAAACATGGCTGTACTTTATTTGTGAACTCCCTTCACCAAGCACCTTCTTGGTGTCTTCAACACATACTGCTACCATAAGGTTTCTGATAACTAATGTTGGGTGGTGAAAATTATTTCAGCCAGTTTGTGGTTTTTTTGAGTGTGTACTACAGGAAGAGCTGGTAGCACAGCTACGAAGATTGCCTGACTTGAGGTGGCTTTTAAGCTTGCCAAATATTTATTAGGGAAGACTGAAAGCTCTTATGTCAGCTACACATTTCAGGGCAGATGGTAAAAGGAAGGATGAGAAATTACAGGTGGAACAGTTTTCTCTCTTTGAGGAGACCCTTGAGATGAGAAATACTTTCCTCAGTTGCAGGACTGCATTGTGGAAGAACTCTGCCATCAACAAAGTTTGGAAAAGGAAGTGAAAAGTTTGGCATAAGGTAATCTGTAAATGTGCCTTTGCTGATTCAGTGAAAACTCCTGAGCTTGGAATCCACCCACACGTAGCTGAATTAAAGGCTTTGGGGTAGAGGGTGAAAATTACAATGGGTACGTATGGAGTTTTGTACTTAAAAGGTTTCATGCCATGTTTATCCCAAACAGTGCAGTCCAATGGGTCTACAGAACAAAACAGTTAGTGCCCAAAGGTTGGCATATTTTTCCTTTGAATGTCTCTGGGCCTGTGTCATAGACTAAGCACCCACTAGAGATCAAAGCACTTATTCCAGTTTAGTCTCTTCTGAAAATAACCCAGTCCATGTGCTTTACAGTTTTCCCATTATGAGAATGAAAACATGGTAAAAGGACAATTCACTTTGAAAGCACAATCCTTATCCTAACTAAAACACTAATGGAAAAGCACTCCAGGCATGCTTTAATCAAGAGCCAGAAGGAGTGGAGGAGGTTAATTCTCTGTGCTTGTTCCTCCTACTTATCTGTAGTGGTCTGTCACCAGGCATTGTTAAAAAAAGCAAGGAGAATATCTTTCTTGTACTTTTTGTGGTCCTTCACATCATGCAAAAGACTGTCAAGGGGACTCAGTGATTTAAGCCACCTTACAGAGCTGATAGGACTCTTTTGTTTTACAGAAAATAAAAATGATAGACTGTTGAATTAGCAAAACTTACATATATTGAAATTGCAGCAATATTATCTTCAGAATTTACAACAGAATTTATGCAAAACTATGGTTTCCAAATGCAGACTCTGCTTTCCATTCAAACAGAAGAGGACAGTGCTACAACACAATGTGTATTTTCTCACACACCAGGGTTTTTAGTGGCAGCAATGGGTGAAGAGAAGCATACCAGACAAACAATAAGGGGAACAGCAGATAAATGGTTCTAATCCTAAGAAAATACATGGTAGAGAACTGAACCAAATGCAAAAGCAACGGAATGAAGATCATGCACAAAAATGAGGAAGTAATGGGAATACCAGACATACTTGGTAGAAATACTGAGCTCTAGTCCTTGTTCCACACCAAGAGGCAGTAAAAAAGTATACTTAGAACAATTACACAAACTGGACCATTAAGTATACAAAGCCAATGGTTTGGATTCACAACGTAACGGCTGACCTCCACGTCCTCCATTACCACTTTTGGAAGACAACTCTTCTCTCTCATATCCTCTCCATCACTCCAGAGACATCCTCAAGCAACCAAGCAGAAGGGAAAGAAGAGGAAGATAAAATAAGAAAAAAATAATTTGAAACAGGCTAAAGTTGATGGCCTTTTACACTTTTTGAAATCAGCCATGTTTGTGCAAAGTCTACACTGCTGGAAGTGATAATTTAACATAATGGAAATAGTAGGAGTTCTCCCCTATCCCCCAGGTTCATAGTTTGACAAATGAACTTTCCCATCTCCAATAACGGAATGCAGTTCTTAAAGACAGGGAGGCACCACTGCTCGCAACAAATGACATGAAACTCTGGAAGTTACTTCTTGATGCATTTAATTTCTTTTGCAATGTTCTAAGAACTAGGGTATTACAAAGTGTCAGGTACACATAATAACAGGACTAACAGGACTCCAGTTGGATCAGGTAAAAATGGGTTACAAAATATTAGGAAAAGCAATAACAAAAAATACAAACAACCTTATTCAGTCACATAATCAGCTGCAAATCCAAATTCTGAAACCCTTGAAAATCAGTCCCAGGAAAAGTTCATGTCTGCTCTTTCAAAAGGAGGACATTCCAGTTTTAGGAGACTAAAAATGTAGGAAGCTCCCATGCCAACCCTCTACTTGATCTTTGTTGCCTGAAAAGTAAATTGCATCCTTGATGCACGTACAGTGGTGACCTGGTTAAAATTACGCTCTTAGGACTTGTCGCTGGGTGGTTTCTTCTTCGCTTCCACATCCTTCTTAAATTCTTCAAGCTTCTTTGCAATGTTAGGAATCTTTAAAGATAAAACAAAACAAAAAAAAAAACAAACAAAAACCACATAAATTAACAAAAAATCCTGAACTAGATAAGCCTCAGCAGGAAAGACAGTATCATAAACACAGCAAGAAATTCTATGAAGTTTAAACTGGTTTCTAAAAGACACTTGCTTCCAGGATCTGTTACCTTGCACAGAGGTTAAAAACAAAGCAACACCAAGCAAACAGTAGGTGAAAGCACCTCACATGAGACTTCAGGAAATATTTTAGATTGTTAAGACTAAAAGTCAGACAGTGGTGATGGGAACACAAGGAAGGAAAAAGATCACTGCACAGGAAATCTAGTAAGACCAGTCTGGCTTCCTCACTGAAAGAAGAGAAACTGACAAGAATAAACCAATTTAAACACTAATGAACAGATTTTATGAATGACTTTTGGAGGGGAAATTAGATCGCACTATACTGGTCACAAACCAAGAGAAAAGAGATTTTCAAGAGCAGCAAATATGTTCTCAAGAAATTTATGAAGAAATACTTTTCCTGGTTCATTTTGCAGGAACCAAAATTCCCCACTGGGGAATTCTACTGCATTGCGAATTGGCAACCTTTTGCAGTTTCACACTTGAAAGAAAATTCAACTTATTGCTTGTGAACTTCAGAACTTCAGCTCTCTCTTGCAAATAAAAGCATTTTGATAAAGCAATCCTACAGTAAATTTTGACAAGTTTAAAGAAAAAAAAAAAAGAAGCAACTTTTAAGGACAGAGAATAGATTATTTCACAACTCTAGCTAAAACTGGGAATTGACAATGTAAGATTTTACAAGCTAACTGTCTAAAGTAAAGTCCCCACTGGTAGTTTTGAGAAAAATAACAGGCTTTTACTTCATATGTAATGACCATAGAGCAGAAGGAAAGTTAATACACACAGACTGCAGTTCTCCCATTGGATGGTTTGAGGCTGATGGTACAGGTAATATCATAAGTTTCTCTCTTACCTCCCCTTCAAAGTTAATTTCATTTGCTCAAACAGAGCTTAAGAGCCTAGCCTGACATTTAAGCTAAACCAAGAGAACTCCACTGCTGTCAGCAGAACCCTTCATGTGCTTTTAACTAAGCCCACATGCATACAGCTGCAGAATTAAGGACCTTGTTATGACAAGTTTATCTTAGATGCCATCTAAAACAAATGATCTTCGATACCAGCAATAAAATTACCATGTTCATCCTGAAAGTCAGTGCTACATTCCTAGGGAACCATTTCCCGCAAATCAAAAGCGTAAGTCCCCCTCTTGTGGCAATACTTTATTAGTGCTACCAGAAAAGCACTATACCACCCTTACGATAGATATTGATACACCCAAATATGTTCTTATGACTACATTTTCACGCCACTGTAAAAACTATTGGAAAGAAAAAACAGCCTTTTATTAGTACTCTTATGGGAGTGACTGGACAGGAAGCATCACAAAAGTTTGCACATGAGCAAAGAGGAAAAAAAAAAAAAAAGAAGGAATTCAGCATGCAATATGACTTCAATGCTGAAGACAAGAGGAAGGCAAAACATAAATGTCAGAGATTTAAGCCTCAAGAGTTGTTTTTTTTTTAAACTAGGCTAACATAGATTGCATAAGAAAGGAAAATAAAATTACATTAAATTTCATTAACTCCTCTAGCCTGCAAACAGCTAAGTGACACTGCTCTTACAAGTGATCCTGCTGACTCTGCAGAAATTAAAAGCTTGTATTGAAGACTCAGGTCTCGATCTTTTTCTTCTAGTCTAACTCTCACAGTGAAAAATCTTGGATCATTGTAAGAACTGAGGAAAGAAAGTTTGCTTTCTTTCTTTTCTCCCTGTGAGAAAATAAGGAAAAAAGACTGCAGGTCTGTACATTGTTCGAAGTAGGAGTAGGTGTTGAATTTTGCAAAAAAAGCTGGGAGAACTTATTTTCATTATCGGTACAGAAGACAGAAATTTCAGATTCTCTGAAGGATTTTTAAGTAACAAACAGGTGTTCTAAGCAGAGAATACTGTAAGCAGACAGGCTATCAGAGTCAGAAAAACATTATTTTAGTGCCAGTGCAATCTATGAACAGCTGCTAAACTTTTTGTGTTTCTCCCATCTCTATCTGTGTAGATGTCTGTTTACAATACCTGTGCTCTAGGGACCCCAACACCAGTTAGGGCTCTGAACATTACTCTATCACAGACAAGATGTCAAAGAAGTAGATGTTTTGGTTCCATTTACATTTGAGTTTATCTGTAACTAAAGTCAGTACCATCTGCGTTCTGTTTAAATAAAACATCAAAATAAAGACTGATTCAGTTCTGGTTGAGGGAAAACAGTCATTTTCAGTTCACAATAGGTTTAGCTCTGAGAATACAAGGATACTCACATCATAGTTCTGAGCCAGATACATCCCAACCACATTGCCAAGAGTAAAACCAAGCTAAAAAGGAAGAAAGGGAGAAAAGAATAGTTAAAATCCTTCTATCAAAAGCATATTGGTTAACAGAAAAAAAAAAAGGAATATTGCAAGTCATGTGAAGACTAAAGAGTTTCAATTCCACTGCTAATTTCTTACCTCTCTTCCAGAGTGGTGCAATTTTACCCATCTTCCTCACCAGAAAAACCTTACCATCATTTCCAAAACACAGCACGGTTGTGTTTTCAATATATATCTCCAAAACTATTTGGATCAGACTATGATCATCTTTGTAAAATTCTTTGCACACCCACAAAGCCAGCTGGAGAAGTGCACACATATACAAAAACATAACACAGTAATAAAAAATAAAACAAAAAAAATTAAAAAACCAAAATAAAATAAAATAAAATATTCACAAGCTTTAAAGTCAGAACAGAGATCCCAGTCTTACTTTAAAAGGTTCAAGAGTAGAGCTCCTCCATCAACTTACACTGATGTAAACCTGTTAGCTGTTCTGCAACAGCTAACAACTGTGCACCTTCCAGACCCCTTCGACCCCAAGAGATTAGTTTTCAGCCAAACCCACTCTGATCTTAGGGGCTCCTCTAAGGCACGAAAGCACTGCTGTCTGGAAGCAGTGCACTATCTCTTCTGACAGTTGTGCAAGCTTGTAGCTGCTGAAGGGTGTCTGTGAAAACGCACCTGGGAAGGACAGTGAGAACAAAACAGAAGCACAGTTCCTGGCCCAGGCTCTATTTGCTAGCTGAAGAAAATCCTCAAGGGTGACAACATTTTTGGAGTGAAAGAAATTCCTCTCTTCAAAGACAGGTTACAAGATTTTCATTCAGCAACCCCCCAAGATCCTAGATTTTATTTTTATTGTAATATTTCAAAATAAGTACATACTATACTAAGAAAGCTCATTTGACTATACTGAAAGGGGACACTACTAATATTGTGCCTACATTCACTGTCAGTAGAAAAATCACTCTATATGACAGCTGAGGCCAGTTCTACTTAAGAAAATTTTTCATGCTTATGGTCACTGCTGTCAAAATAAGGACATTTCAAGAAAAATAAAACCACTGTCCACAATAACAACTTTGCCATCACATACTGACTAGACATGTTTTTCATGCCCAAAGCAGGATACAGTACAGCTCATCTTTCCAGTGATTGAGACTCTGTAAGCACCACTGATAAAAAGCTAGGTAGCTAGAAAATTAAAACTGGTTGAAAACTGCCAAATGAGCCACGTCTGCAAATTACTTCAGTATTTTCTTAAACAGAATTGTGTTCTTATTCTTCGTTTATTATTGCTTTTTAAGGACCCTAGCTTTAATAATTCAAGAAAATGAATTCTTTTTGTGTATACTGCATTGGTTATCATTTGCTCTTGTGGTTTTAATTATCAGTTAAAGAAGTACTTTGGGAGATATTAACAAATATTGCACTGATGCAAACCAGAACTGGAATTCCTCTTAATGCAGAGCATCATTCTAGCAGACGAGAATTTCCTGTATCTTCAGTACTGTCTGAGAACAGACTTGAAAACACAAACCCAGTGCTTGTTTATTAGCAGTTTTCTAGGCTTTCATCCTAGAATATTTCTGAAGATGGGACAACTATCATATTCTGCTGCGCAACAGGAATTATTTGGTACATATAGTACTGACATCAGTGTTCCCTTTAAGTGTATTCCTTTACTGAAAAGTCTAGCACTGCATTCAAGAGCAATCCACCCAGCTACACTTACTTATATAATTAAAAATTCAAGCAGAGCAAAACATTTCACTATTTAGACATCAGTTATGTGGACAGCAAAACATACAGCCAACCAAAATGCGCATGTTAACTACAGACAACAGGGCTGATGAGAATTCAGGGTCTTCCAATTTCTACCCAGCATTTCAAGTTGCATTTTAAACAAGTGTTTATTTTATGCTTAACTCTGGATAGCAAAATACATGGTTTGCAAGATTATCCTTTTATCTCCCTGTTACAGCCCTAACAAAGGAGGGCAAGAGTCAAATACACAATCTACACCCAAAGAGGGAAGAAACTCAGAATTAGTATAACTTTTTTCTAACTTTCAGGCGCTAATCAAGAAGACATAATTCGTAAGAGGTTTTCATTTAGCAACTGCAACAAATAAGCATCGGCAGCAAGCAGAAGGTTGATAAACACAGAAACTTTGAGAGCGGCTAAGCGTATTTACTCTTACTGTTTTCAGTGGAGTGCAAAGAGACTATAAAAGACAGCTACAGAAATGACTGGGGCTTTCATACTTGTTAGTACATTTTATTTTGAAGCTGTAATAAGCAATAGGTCATATTTATTCATTCCATAAAAACACAGGAGACTCTCCCAACTTACAACAGGCCATCTCTTTTTGCTCTGTAACAGCACTTGGTATGAAACTTACCAGCCAGCTAAATTACTCTTCCCCCCAAAAAAGATGAATATCACTTATTGTTTGTACTTACTGGGACATATATGAACAGGTCTAAAACCCTAGAGTATCCTTCACATCACCAGAATGAAAACCAGGGGCCAGTTTCCATGCCTTGCTACAGCAGAAACCAGCATCTGTTTTGGTTAGGTAATTTATTTCCCCACTTGGCAGAAAAAATACCATAATCAATTAAGTATTTATTAAAGAGTAGCCAGGCACCTAACTTCAGACACCCAGAAGAGGGTAAGGAAACTTACAGAAAGGAATATTAAAATGAGAGAAGTACAAAAAAACTTAGTCTAATTAAATCCTGCTGTTGTTAAGGGGATTTAATGGAAGGCAGCAATGAAACATGACCGCTTGCCTTAACTTCTATATATAAAAAACCCCATCTCCAGAGACAACTTTTAAGGGTGCACAAAATAACAAGGACTGAAAACCCCTGCTCTCGCAAAAGGAGGGACGGAGATCTGCTAATACAAAGAAATTTGAACAGCAGGAGGGCATCTCCGTGAGAAGGCAAAATCTCCTGAATCTCCAAGGCATATTAAGGGCACAACTTGGCGGAAAAAAAAAAAATCACACCCCAACAAACAAACCAACAACCCAAAATCCTAAAAAAACAGGCAGGAACTTCTCATTTCCAGAAAAGTTTTAAGGCACTGCTGTAGAGGTAGCAGGGACAAACCCGGCGGTGCAGGGTGGGGACCGAAAGCGGGGCGACGCGACCCAGATGGGCCAGGGAGGGTGTGAGGGAGCCGGAGAAGTGAACCGGCCCGGAGCCGCACGCACAAGGATGCCGCATTGCTGCCGAAGAGACAAACCCGGGCGCAACCGTCCCCTGTGAACAGCTTCACAGCCGCGGGGCCGAGTCACACCACAGGGCAGCGGCACCCAAAGGCACAACGGGGGGATTTAGGGGGAGAGGCCGCCACTAGCCCCTCAGGCAGGAGACAGCCGCCCGCCCGCCCAGAGCCGCCCGCGGGCCACAGACGCAGGCGGTGACCGCACACAGCGAATTTCCGCCCCTCGCCAAGGAACTGCCCCACCGCCGCCGCACCCCCGCCGTCCGCCTCGCTCTGCTCCGCCCCGTCCTGCCGCGAAATGGCGGCGCCGCCGTTCCACGGAGCCTTACCAGGAACTGCAGCATGGCGCCCGCCTGCCTGCCTACCGGGGAAGTCAGGAGGGCGGCGGACGCTCCTCTTCCGGGTGGCGGCCCGCCCTCACCGCCGCCGCGGGGAGGGGTTCGCCCAGCGCCGCCCGCCCGCGCCCCTTGGGCGGCCCCGCGACCTGTAGCCTGCCGGTCGCCGAGCCTCGGTACCCCCAGAGGGCGAGGCCTGTGCCGCCCGCTCCGTGCTGCTTTTTGGGATAAGGAACCGCGTAAAGAGGGCGGGGGGTCATCTTTTAAGGCCTTCCTCCTGCTGCACAAGGAGGCATCTAGTGCTAGCCATTGAGCGTGGGGCTCCCGAGGGGCTGCACAGGGGATGCCGAGCAGTTAAAGGGGAGTCCGAGTTTTTACACTACTGGTAATTTCAAGCTGGGGTCCTCAAAGAAAGATCAGGGTAACTAGACACCTAGACATGGTTGAAATTTAGCATGATTCGGGTGTCCCTTACGTCAGTGCATGGGAAATCTTGGCCTCCTGTGCTAGAGAAGGCTGAAAGAAGGGGTTTCCTTTTGTTTTTTCCTTCTCTACTGAGCACTCTCTCAACCACATCTAGGGTAACCCCAGGCAGGTTTGGGGCCCTGATGTAGGCAGCTGGGGAAAAGCAGGAGCAAGCTCAGCAGAGAGCCCCCGAGCTGGTCAGGGCTGGAGACCTCAGTGAGAGGAGAGGCCGAGGGAGCGGGGCTTGTGCAGCTGCACAGGGGCACTTAACAGCACCTTCCAGGGCCTACGGTGTGGTTATTGGTCAGGTGGAGCCAAGTGCTCCATAATTGTGCAAGATGGCAGACAGCAGGGACAGGATGAAACGACAGGATTGGGCTGGATTTGAGGCCAGACTGTTTTATTACTTAGGGGAAGCAGACCAGCAATGGCACAGACTGCCTGGAGAGATTGTGCTGTTTCCACCTTTGGAGGTTTTCAAGACCCAGCTGCATTAAACCCTGAGCAACCCACTCAGAGCTGACCCTGCCCTGAGCAGGAGGTTGGATTAGGGACTTCCCGAGGCCCCCTCCCACCTGAATCATCCCATGATTCCACAAGAGCTTTCAAAAAACCCGTGCTCCCCTTTTTCTTTCTTTTTTCTTTGTTTTTTCTTTTTTACTAGCACGATTAGAAAATGAAGACTAGTTGTCCTTTGTGAAATACTCTGGGTTTAGTTTCTTTTACTGGCTACACTTAATTAATTGAGATTTGGACAGTAAGTATCAGGAAGGTTTCTCCTACTGAAGTCAGTAAGATATTGGCAACTTTATTGCAATGTGTTACAAATATCTTTTTCACATACCATTTCAGATTAAAAGAGTAAAATGAAACACATGGTTATTGTAGAACTAATAGGCAACTCTACCCTGAAACCAGATTAACTCAAACTAAGCCTCCATTTCCAGAAAGCTCAAATGCTCTGTCTAATAGAAAACATGTATCTTCCTGCCTTTCTGGGGCAGGTACCTTGGTGAGGTAAAGAAGTATCTTCTACCTGTTTTAGTAAAGGAGGCACAGAAAGATAATAAGTAACTTCTTTTTTGGTCTTAGTGATACTGTAGTGAGGAGGTAGACTTGAGACAATGTTCTCCTGAATTTCAGGCTGTCCCAAAGCTGCTGTATTTTGCTACACACCCTGAGCCAGTGCTGACATCTGGAAATGGCATGAAGAGGTTTGGATGGATGTGGTTGGTACAAGAGCCAGGGCTGGGATTCCTTGCCTTCTGGAATGGTGCTCTCAGCAGTCTTGGAAATGAGCTTGGTTCTGGAAACAGGAACAAATCACCTAGTAATAACTATTTTCCTTATGCTGAGGCCTTCCACACATGTGCAGGATCAGAGCACCGAGATAATATTGCAGACTTCAGCCTAAGCACATCAGAAGTCACAAGGAGGAAGAAAGGCTCTTAGTAGTAGTAATAATACCTTCACGGTATCACCACAAGGAGATAAGGCTTTTCCTGTTTTCTGCTCATTAAAAATGTTGTTATACTATAACGAGTACAACATCTGTTAGTCTTGGCTCAGCAGTACTGTACACAGTTGTTTTCCTACATGCCATGAATTTCCTCTGTGATATTTAATGGGCAGCCAAAAATAATTTTTTCCTTTAAAGTAGATCCATTCCATTTACATCAGTCAATGCTGAATCATTTTGAGTTAGAGACTGTAGAAGGCAGATATGGTGGATGGCATATGTTATTGGAAGGAAGAGCTCAGTCTGACAGCTATAAATGCAACTATAATGCTTTTATAGCTGAAAAAAAAAAGAAAAGAAAAAAAACTTTTTTTTTTTTTTTTTTTTTTTTTTTTTAAGCTCCCCCAAATCTACCTTCACTTTCAGACCAGAGGGTTTCGTAAGCAGGCAGCACTTAGTCCAGCCTGGGCATTGGCTGTAACTTGGGTGAAGTGCATTTATTTAGTCTCAAAGAAGAGAAGAAATCAGAATGAGGCACATAAGGCTCCCCATTTCAAATGACACTGATGCTATTCTGGGCAATGTCCAGGGCATGGAAGGAATTCATTGTGCTACATGGCACCTTTTTTTTTTTTTTCCCCTGCTTGGAAATGTGTCAGTTACATGACCTGCTTTTCATTGGCTTGCTTTTTACATTCTCTGCTTGAACTGCCAGAGGATGATGCAAGTCATAATCCTTCTCAAACCAGGAGCTCAAGGCACTCTGGATGTTCTTTAAGGTATCTCTTGCAGGTCCTTCTCTTGTAGCTACCAGATGTTGCCACAGAGATTGGTAGCAGGGTGTGGAGAATAAGGATAGGATGAGGAGCAACAACCCAAATTAGGATACATTGAGCTTGTGTGATACCCAGCTGGCTGCACTCAGCTTGTTACCTCAGGAAAACCTGGGCTTAGTGAGACTGACAACTGATTTACCGCATCTTTGCTTTAGCTCCTTCCACCTTGCCATCACACACACATATTTTAGAAAATGGAGACTTTTATGTGGGAAAACAACAGGTCTGAATCCAGAAGGGTGAATATCCACAGTGTAAAAAAGAATGTAAAGGTCATGGAGCACCAGTGAGATCCCAGGAATTACTGTGTGCATTCAGTCAAAACCAAAGCTGAAATGCTGAATATCAACTACAGTGAGTTTTTCGGTCACCTGCAGACAAGACATACAGATAGTCTGATAATTTTGAACAATAAGCGTGTTCAGGCAAGTTGCAAAGGCTACAGTAATACCCATACATATAATGGACAGCATCTTTGAAAACAGATTGTCCCTTGTAACCAAGAATCTTGAAGATTAAGCTACTTAAAATGATTAAGGTTGGAAAACTCATCTTCCTAACTGAGATAGGGACAAAAAAAGGTGTAATATTTAATATATTTGCTGCTAGAGAAGACTTTCTCAATGTTATCAACTTTACTCAGGTGTTTTACAAGTACAGTCAAGTCTGTGAGGTATGCAGAAAACTTGTTTGTCAAGAAGTACTAGCTATTCTCCATTATTCTCAATTGCTAAATCATATTTGAAAGTGCATTCATGTTGATTTAATATTGTTTTTAATATGAATGTTCAAGTACATATATACTCCACTCTATGGAACATGAGATTCCCTTTCTTAAAGGATAGTATTTGATTTACCCTGTTTTTTTACAATAAGTTTGCTGCTGTGTGAATGCATCAAGACAAGACGGTTCTGTATGTTAGGCCCAGTAGAAAAAGAAGAGTGTTATGCCATTACATTATGAGGAATGCTGACAAAGAAGAGCTTATACTCTAATACCAGCATAAATCTATGGGCCTGGACAGAATCCACCCCAGGGTGTTAAGTGACTGGCGTTGTTGCAAGACCACTGTCTACAGTATTTGAAAAGTCATGGAGATCAGGGGATTTCTCTGATGACTGGAAGAGGGCAAACATGATACCCATCTACCAGGAGGGCCCAAAAGAGGACCTAGGAAACTATAGGCCCATTAGCCTTACTTCGATCCCTGGGAAAGCAATGGAACGACTCCTCCTAGAAACTATTACAAGCCAAATGAAGCAGGTGATTTGGAATAGCCAGCACAGATTTACCAAAGACATATAATGCCTGACAAACCTGATCACCTTCTACAACAAAATAACATTTTCTGTTGACATGAGGAAAACTGTGGATGTCGTTTACCTGGACTGCAGCAAAGTGTTTGATGCCATTTCCCACAGCCTTCTCCTGGACAAACTGGCGAGATACAGACTGGGTGGGTGGTATGTGAGATGGGTAGGAAATTGGCTCACAGGCCACACTCATTGGGTGGTGATCAATGTTTTTTGCAGGAAAGACTGAAGGAGGTAAGTCTTTTCTCTCTGGAGAAGGGAAGGCTCAGGGAGGACCTAATCATGGTATTCCAGCACTTAACAGGCATCTACAGGGAGGAGGAAGGCTCTCTCTTCACACGGAGCCACATGGAAAAGACAAAGGACAGTGGGTACAAGTTGCACCAGGAGAGCTTTTATCTCAATATAAGAAAGAAATTTTTTGCAGTGAGAACAATCAATCACTGGAACAACTTTCCCAGGGATGTGGTAGAGTCCCCATCACCAGAGGTTTTTGAGATGAGATTGGCCAAGTTACTAGGTAATTTAATCTCATCTGCGCTCCCTTTACCACAAAAGATTGGACCAGAAGATCTTTTGCGGTCCCTTTCAACCTGGGCTGTTCTATGATTCTATGATACTAGAAGTGATTTGTCTCCCAGATTGAATAGGTACTTTCTTCACAAACATTTGACCTAGTGAGCAGTCAAGTGGCCATCTTCTCACTCTTCCTTCTGACTTGCTTTTTCTGTACAGTCAGAAAATATGTTATTATCTGACCTGAAAACAGAAACAATAAAAGACTGAATACTTGTGGTGATTGTATTTTAAGTGTTTGAGGGTTAATTTGAATAAAGTAGTATTGATGATTTAGCCATGATGAGAGTGTGAGGCAAGATTAGTAGGGACAAATAGTATTTTAGCAGTCTAACTGATATCATGACGGAAAATGATAAAGTGTTGACCTTTCTCAGATCTCAATATGAGAAGTCACAGGATATAAACACTGATGGGAAAAAAATAATTCTTCTTGTACCTTCACAGTTGCTAGTACACAACTTCAATATAAGCCCTGAGGATCCATAAATTTAAGTGTCCTTTTAATACTGCTCCTCATTTCCAGCATATAGCTGAAAAGGGGAGTGGAAATCAGATTTTATTGAGATAGGAATTTTGTAAAATAAACACCAGATGGAGCCAGAAAACCATGCATTAAAAATTCTGTTTATGTTTAATCCTTAGATTTTTGTTTCAGTTCTCCCCATTTTCTTTTATTTGCCTTAGTAAAATATCTTTTATGTAATCTGTGATGTGGCTGAACAGTTTCTGAGGAACTTTAATTATCCAGGACTTTTTTTGTCTTGCCATGGAGACATGCGCCATTTTAGTACACAATAGATATAGAATGTATTACACTTATAATATGTATAGAACAATACGAAATAAGAAATCAGAATTGCAGGTCAATTAGCTTATCAAAAACTTACATATACCAAGTATAATTGCCTACCTTAAAAAAATTAAATAGCCTTTCAGCTTGCGTCTCCTCAAATCTTTTCCAGTGGAGGTGCAATTTATTGTTAGTTTAAACCTGTTGAAAACATCTTTTTCAAAATAACTTCCACTCCCTCCTCTCTCCTCTTAGATGCAGTATCCCAAAGATCTTCTGGAGTTCTCGCATCAATAGCCTTGTGTATTTTTCACAGAAAAACAGAAGGTATCACTGACTCACTCTGTGAGCCTGAAGTTAAGGCCAAGTTTTTAAATGTAGTTACTGACTAGAAGAGATTGTTGGTTTATGGTGGTTCATATTGACCCTTTGAAAGTTTAATTTTTACACAGAGCACTGTAAGATTCAAAGGTAATTCCTCACAGTACAAAATACAGACAGCTGACAAATTCAATGCAGAAAAAAAAAAGTTCAAAAAGTAAAAAAAAAAGTCAAACCATTTACTTTATAAAAAAGGGTTGTTTTGTTTTTGTTTTTTTTTAAAGACATTACATTTTCCTCATAATGTATGTGAAAGGATTAAACCCTTTATTTGTTGGCTCTACACTTGAGTCTGCCCAGCTCTGTGTCAAAGATTTGTCAGGGGCAGAGAGAGCATCAGACCTCAGATGCCCTGTGAGTGTTTGGTCCTTTCTGCTGCCCCAGTGGCAATGGGCTGTCAGCAGAGCCACAGCTGGAACAGGGAGACTGTCAGACATCACCCAGCCCAGGGGTCTCTAGAGCAAACTCCAGAGCTCTCCCTTGCCCTAAAAGGTCTCTTTTCCAGAAAAAATGGAAAATTTAGAGCATGAGAAGCATTAGCCCCAGGAGAAAGAAAGAAGATAAAACCTACAGAAGGTCCCTGAGCATCAGGGCTGAAGGGCAGCACGGCTCAGAATAGAGAGATCATTTGCAGTCTTGGGATGACACAACAGGAGCTTGGTCTAGATTAATTGAAGATTGTTTCTCCATTTTTTAATAAAATGAGAAATTGCTCCTTACTCCGGTGGCATGGTCTGATGTTGAATGTCCTGATTCAATCTATGAATCTGAAAATCTAAGACTTGTCCGTGTTCAGAGTAACCCCAAAAGTTGCTTGGCACAAAGGGAGGGCCTCAGGAACTTGAGAACTAGCTATAAAAATATAAATACCAGCTGAATCTTCTTTGTGTTCAAAGTATTAATAATGAGATGCACCTAAAACAACATATGAATTTCAAAGAAATACTTTGGAAAAAAAAAATTCAACTTAACTTTTTTTTCTTGTAGAGGCATGAAAATGCATTTCCTGACCAATTCAGCCATTCATTCCACCCTAGCATTGAAATTTAATTCTGCATTTTTGCAAAAGGACATTTGCAAGTTCTATCTATGAATTTATCATATACCTTTGAATTATGTTACCCAGTGATGTACCCTTAACACAGCCTATGGATGGTTCTAACTTACCTGCTTAATATCTGACTACACACCTCAAGGGCTCTATTTTCCCCCATGTAAATGGCTCTACTTTATCCTTTTCTCTCCATTCCTTCAACACATGTACATGTATAGGCAGCTTATAGTTTAACTTGGACTTGCTTAGCTTTCCACTGTTTCACTATGAGGTCAGGCAGGCAGTGGAGCAGGTTGCTGAGAGAGACTATGCCATCTCCGTCCTTAGATGTTTTCAACTGCATAAAGCCCTGATCAACCTGGTCTAAGCTCAGAGCTGCTGCTTGGAAGTGGAGATTGTACTAGAGACCTTCTGAGGTCACTTCCCACTTGAATTATCTTAACCTATGATTTTACTATTCTTCCTGTTTATATTCACTCGTTTATTTCTTCTTCCTTAATGTAGAAAACAGATTTTTTCAGTCTTACCAAGCCTTGCATCCAAAAACGGTGAAATAACCACCTAGACTGCCAGGCAAAGTAGAAAGCTGTCCTGGTAACAGTTCCAGTGTATAAATAAAGAAAAATCCCAAGCCCAAAGGACTGATAATTTCATATTTAGGCAGGGTAATGGAATATCTTGAATGCAAACAAATCATGGTCTTAAGTTTTTCCCTGAAGCTACAAGATCTAGAAATGTTCTCTAAAGAGCTCCTCCCTGGCAAACTGGATGTTCACATGATTGCATGCCCCTGGGACAAGGAATTCAAGAACACTAAAGGCTGAGTCAAGCAGGAAATTATTGAGCAATGATACCTTTCAGCTCTGACTGCTGGGCTATGGCCTGAGAAGGGCAGTGATATGAGAAGGACCTTTATTCTCCTGTAGTCACAGAGAAGCATAATTACATGAGCAGATAATAGACACGTAATGAATTTGTCTCTGTGCCAGACCTGCAGAGGGCATGAGTGCCAGTCATGGAGATGGCAGTTTCAAGCTGTAGCTGTGCATGCAGCTGTGGGTGCTCCTGGTTCAGCCCCTCACGTGCTGGTTTAGAGACAATCAGCACAATCATATCAGATGTGAGACACTAGGAAAATAGCTCCGTCACTCATAGGATGACAGCAATCATCAGCACAGCAATTTTCTGAAATCGCTTTTCAGAACAGCACTAGGGCTTTTTAAGAATTCATGTCCTATCAAATGTTCAGGAAAATTAGCAAAGAAAAACTGTTATTTATAGCTAAGCTTTCTTGCTACTGTTAGGGCCCTGAGTGCACCAGCAGGATCTGCAGTCTCTGCTGGCATTGCCAGGGTTTTGAGAAAGAGAAACCCGGGAGAAACCTCAGTGGGTGCCCCTGGGCCTTGGCTCAGGGGCTGCACAGGGACTCCAGTCCTTGGTCCTGTCCAGAGCAAGGCTGCAGCCTGGTCACTGCCACAACTGGCTGCCTGGTCAGCCACATCCCTGCCCCACTAGGGACTGCTGGACCACCACCACTCTCAGTGCCCGGCATCTTCCCCTCACTTGTCGGGCAGCCTACTCCCCTGCTTCTGGGATACTGCTTTGTTTTAACTAGCCAGGGTGTAATCCCTTGTTAAGAGAGAAAGGAGATAAAGGAACTTGCCTGAGCAACCTTCATGAAAGAAAAGCCAGTGCCTTCAGAACAGCTATAAAAAGAAGACATATGAGATATAATTAAAATAAATTATTAGAACGTGTCTGGCAGAACACCTGAGTAGTGACCTGAGATTTAAGTATAGCTGCATCTCTCGATGTGAGTGGGGGGAGTGTTTCTGGCATTGGGTGAGTGTTGGTCTCTCTGGTGAATACTCCTCGGTGTGGTGTTCTTTGTCGCAGCTGCTTCTCTGGTAGAAAAGCAAGCTCAAAAAAAGCCTTGGAGGTGAACTCA
Organism: Pterocles orientalis; assembly: GCA_011057875.1. Lineage (NCBI taxonomy): Eukaryota > Metazoa > Chordata > Aves > Pterocliformes > Pteroclidae > Pterocles > Pterocles orientalis. The sequence goes on along the minus strand of WKFP01013954.1, from coordinate 92,791 downwards.
AGAACTCACTATTCTCTTTAGTGCAGAAGAGCTGCATGTTTTTTAAGGCCATGTTAAACAATACTGTCATTTGGCATAAATCTGTGCTGGGACTGGAAAGGTCAGTCCTTATTGTCTCTGCCCTAGAGCAGATGGAAATCAGGTCCTACTTAACAGCCTTACTTCTGCTTAGGTTAGTTCTTCACCTGACCAAAAAGTGTCATCAAGAAGCAGGCATCTGTAACAAGCAACTGTACTAAGAAAGTGTGTACCATCCTTTTAGTGATAATATGGGTTTATTTACTATCACCACAGGTTCTGAAGTTCTTAAGCATGCTTTCTGGTGCTAAGGTATTGCTGGCTACTAAAACAGTAAAACAACACAGTGATATCAGATGGTGTCCTGGTTTGGGCTGGGGTAGAGTTAATTTTCTTTTTAGTAGGTAGATTAGTGCTGTGTTTTGTATTTAGCATGGGATTTGGTGTTGACAACATACTGATGTTTTCCATCTGTGCTAAGACAGTGTGATGGGTTGGCCCTTGGCTGGGGACCAAACCACACACACCCGCTCACACAGTCCCTGCCCCCACCCAATGATAGGGGAGAGAATTAAAGAGGTAAATGGCAAAGAGGACCCGTGGGTTGAGATAAGGACAATTTAATTACTAAACTACAATAATATTAGAAATAATACTATATACAAAGATGCAATGTGATACACAGTAATACTACCCCTCCCCACCTGATGACCAAAGGCCCAGCCCACTCCCAGCCAATGGCCCCAAAGGAGGGAGAGAATGGGTGATACACAATTATGCTGCCCCCCCGAAAAAGGCTCGGCCTGTTGACAATGATACTGCCCCCCCCGAAAAGGCTCGGCCTGTTGCCAGCTAATAATCCCCAGAAACCGCACAGACGATTCCCCCAGAAAGTGGGGGGGGGAAGGGGGAAAGGGGGTGCACCGCTCCCGGAGGCACTCACGGAACGGAGATAACAGCCCAAGCGTCCCAGCCCGAGAGCTGACCGAAGCAGGGAAAAAAAAACAGCTAATGATCCTCCTGGAGAGGGAGGATGCCAAAACTCACGGAACGGAGATAAACGACTGTCCCGGGCCGAGAGCTAAGGGCGACCGTGGGGGGAGGGGGGAGGAAAGGCCTTGGGAGAGCGAACGCAGGCTCCCCAAAGCGAGACGAATCCGGAAGTGAAAAGCCAGCTCTCCTCGAAGAGTCTTCTTCTATATACTGGGTATGACGTGCATGGGATGGAATAATTGGTCAGTCTGCTTCTCAATCTTGACTTAAAAGCAAATCCCAAGCTAGAAGCCAGGCTCTCTCTCTGTCTATTGAGAGGGGAGAGGCTGAATGTATCTCGTCCTTGAGAACAAATAGCAACATCCTAGCAATAACTATAAACGTTCTTCTCTGTTCTTCTCTTATCAATTCTCTCCTGAGCAGGAATGCAAAACATAGCTTCTTGCTAGCTATTTATGAAGAGAAGGGAAAAAGAAAAAAAAATTAACTCTGCTCTACTTAACCCACCACAGACAGTCAAGGACTTTCCAACTTCCCATGCTTTGCTGTTGTGTAGGTGCACAAGAAGCTAGGAGGGAGCATAGCTAGAGCAATGGACACACAACTACTGGCTCAGGATTTGAGTATAGGTTTAAGATTGAGGCCCAACTGACCAAAGGGATATTCCATACTGTATGACATCATACTCAGCATATAAAGCAGGGGGAAGAAGAAAGAGGGAGACATTTGGACTTATGATTGTCTTCCCAAGTAACCATTATGAGTGATGGAGCCTTGCTTTCCTGGAGATGGCTGAGCACTTGCTTGTAGATGGGAAGTAGTGAATGAATTCCTTGTTTTGCTTTGCTTGTGTGCACAGCTGTTGCTTTACCTGTTGAGATGTCTTTGTCTCAATCCATGAATTGTCTCGGTTTTGCTCTTCTGATTCAATCCCCCAGAGTGAGGGAGCAACTCTTTGGTGCTTGTTACCAGCTCAGGTTAAACCACGACAGCTGCTAGCTGAAGATGCATAACCCTTCTTTCACACGTGTTCAAGAGTCGTCCAGAGCTTCTGGAATTAAGATTATGATGATGTATATAAGTAAAACCCATGAAAATGAAATATCATATTTGAATTACACAGTTATGATCAGTAGATGGTGCTCTACTCCTGAGTAAGAATTTAAGAAATATTTTCAAATTATCAAAAATATTATCAAAAATTTTCAACTTAATTAATTAATTGAGTTTCAAACAGTTTTTTTTCCTTCCAAAAGTCACTCCAGATTTTCACTGTATTTCATAGCAGACAGAGAGACACTGGTTTAACTGACCCACTTCATTAAACTTGGTGTAATAATCTAATTATGGTGCTGCACTTTACCAAGCAGTTCTTCAAAAAGAATGAGATTATCTGTCCAGATTTTAATTATCTCTTCTCTTTCTATCGTATGTTTTTTTGTTCTGCTTTTTATTAAAAAAAACTCCAAATAAACAAGAAAACCTCACAAACAAAAAACCTTGTATTGTCTGGTGATATTTTCATTGAAATAATTTATTCAGTTTATTAAAATAATCTGAATTAATGTAGAGATCAGAATATTTTACTACCTATTCTCCTTACAGTAGGTATGTCAAAAAGAAGAGATTTTTTAAAAGTACTCTCAAAATCAATCAAAAACTCTTGTCTTAGAAAAATTTCCAGGTTTGCACTGGAAGAAGTTCAGGTGGCTTCATGGGATGAGTCACAGAAGTCATGTCTTCGCAGAACTGTGGCTCTAAATATTTAATTAATCTCTGATACGAGAAAATCAACAGTGATGCTTTCTGCTGAACCCTGTTTGTATTTCTTTTTTAGTCTTGAAATGAAAATGAAAAACCTGCACACATCACACAGAACTGAGAAACCCCACTTACTTGATTACAGTTATTATTCACTTTCTTTCTGTCTTTCTTTGATGACTGTCATATTCACTGGCAAATAATCAGTTCGAATGTTTCCACTTACCAAGTTACCAAGACATTTTGTGCTGGCACTTCCCAAGTTTCCCTCACTGAACAAGACAAACTATTCAACTAAATCTGGGGAGCACAACTTGTACAAATGCTTTTTAGCAGCCCTGACCCTGCCTGCTTCTGGGAGCCTCTGAGTCTTCCTACTGGGAAATTATAACCCCACAACATCTCAAGCCTTCTCCTGGATTTGGGGTTTGGGCTAAGTGTTTTAAAGGAACCCAGGGAGGATTTAGAGTTTCAATTTCCAGTAAAATCCAAAAGACTTCAGATGCCTTCGTGAGTTGCTGGTCTTAACCATAGAAGAGCTTGAGTATTTAATGGCTAGTCTCATTCTCATCACTATAGCTATGAGAAAGCCAGCATCTGAGGCTAGAAAAAGGAAGGAAAGTGGAAACCACTTTTAGTGAAAAACTCAGGCACTTCTCAAATTCCTGTAAGGATATTTTTTCCCCGTAGTTTTTAATGTTTGATTGATAATAATTATTTTTACCCATGGGATCTTAAAAAACATCCTAAATGTGAGGACATCTTGACCTCTTCCAGCTGTCCAGTGTATGCCAGGTCTCATGTGACAGATGTCCTTATAGAATGGAAAATTTACAAGAATTTAATAAAAATAAAACAAAAAGTATGGAACTCATACTACATACAAAATTTTTCTTACAATGATTTTTTTAATCCTTTGAATGATTCTTCTGTTTAGGCCAATGCGATGTTACAGGGAGTATACAAATCATTGTGGTTTCAGACAGCTAAAGTCAAGGATATTGTAAGATATGAGACTCTAGCATAGGCAAAAACATTATCTTTTTTTTTTTTTTGCCAGATTGATCAATGTAGGATCAACTCCATGGTCTATACTTGTCTGCAATATGTCATTTAGAACAGATTATTTAGTTCTGTTTCAGTAACTGAGTGCTCCCGCTTTCGTAGACTCATTTAGACGTCAAGAATGAGACCCTTTGCTTCAATAGCGTTGACTTTTTAAGATGGACTGATAGATATGTCTCTGTTACGCTTGGGAGCATTGCAGCTGCATAGGTTGTAAACTCTGTAGATGAGGATATGTGAGAGACTTAAAGGCCTAACACCAAATTGTGAAAAGCATTAGGCCTTTAGGGCCAAATTTACAAATGTTATGCCTTGCTTTCTGAAAGGTTGCTGAAGTAGCGAACCGAGATGATCCAGTTGACCCTAACTTCTCTCTGGTAGTCTTTCAAGAAACATCAAGGCCAGCTCATGCTTTCCACGAACAGACACTGTTAGTCACACTGTCATATTTGTACCCTATTAAAATAACGTACCATGTTCGTGTATAAGTGTCATGTAAGCCTTATATAATATTGTGTACATCTTAACATGGTGTAAAAATCTAGATGAAATTAGGTAACAAGCTCTAATGATTCTGAATGGGAAGAATTTTCACTCCCAAGAGAGCATTTAAAATATTTTCTTTTTTGTTTCAGATTGAAGCATCTGTTGCTGTTGATATTTGATTTCTGAATGGGAGAGGAATGAGTAAGCTCAGGGATGAATTGCTATGTGTATTTGTTTCTGTGTTCTTGTGGGAGGCTACACAGAGGTATCTTAAAGGCTTTGTGAAGTGCAATTGTGTTGTACAATGTATACTAGTTTTTGCAAGTCCTTATCGTAATGTTCCTGACCCTACAAACTATTGTAGGCCAAAACTAGAATATATTTTCTGAACGTTTTTTTCTTATTTATCACAGGAGAAAAAAATAGAGAGACCCAAGTGCTCCAGCTCCACCTAAAACACTTCATATTGGTTGTGGGCTTCAACAACACATACAGTAAGGTGCTCTCTGTCTGATCCTGTATGGCAATTCTTACATATTGGTGCTTAGTATCTAAGTGGGAATTTTGGCCTGGCTTTTTGCTAATTTTGTACTGCCTGTTTCAGGAGATCATGACAGGTCCTGCTGTTTTTCAGGCAGATCTCCCTTCAGAATTCTGTTTGCAAATGCTTTTTTTGATGTTTTATTACATGAAAGCAAAAGCTATTCTTTAGATACAAAGATATGTGCTTGTTGAGAGGCGTCTTAATATATTGCTAGTAGTTGTGAGTTCTTTTCACATTAATTCATGTCTTGCTACTTAGATTAAAGCAAAGAGGTTCTGACAACATCTATTTTAGAGGGAATATTAATAAACAATGTGATAGTTAATGAGCATGAGGATGTAGACTTGAATAACAGGTACCAAATGCATGCTCCTGTTGCCTTAGTAACCACTCGTTCCCCTACCCTTTTTGTTTAAGAACCCTGCACATAAGGGTCAAAAGCCTCATCAAAAACCACTTTATATCTCAGGATGAGTTTCTGTGGAAGCCCACAGGTAAACAAGTACCCCTCTAAAGTTACTGGTGCATGTTTAGTGAAGTAGTCAGCAAAAAACCCCATAACATTATTTTCCCCTTCCTGTGTCTTATTTGCACCAAATAGCTACCTGCACATACAATCCACATAATCATCATGAGGAAGGATAGCTAGATGTGTACCTCTTCCACTTTTTAGCATCTTACTTCTGTGTAACCTTCAACAAACACTAGCTAGCTGTAGAAATAAAACAGAAAAAGTGCATGTAACTACCAGTAAAAGCAAAGACAGTCTTACTGTTACAATGAGAAAGTAACTCGTGGATCTCTTTCTCCCTTCTGACATTCCCATATGGTGACTGTGGAACCAGCCTCTCCTCTCTTTCTCCTCTCAGACAGATTTCTAGGGAGAGAAAATCCCAGCAGCCAGGCCAAAAAGAGTCATGCCGGGTCTGGGAGGCGGGGAGACCAGGAGCCCAAGACCGCAGTAGACACCACAGAACACACTGGCCTCTCAGTACAGGCGTAGCCCAGGGTAACTTAATGGTCCCTCTCTCCATACATGGGTGCCCAGGCAATTATCCTTGCAGCTCATTCCAAAAGCTAGCTCTAATTATTGTGGTTCACATCTGCTGAAGTGTGAAAAGAATTAAGTCGAAGCTTAAAGTAAGAAACAAAGAAAGAACCACAGTGTTAAAGCTGCAGTTGGAGCTGCTTCTGTACTTAGGGAATTGTTTACAGTACGCTGTAAATCATGTCTTAAAGATATAAAGGGAGAAAGGGAATTAAACTGCCCCCCTTTCATGTCTTCTTAAACTGGCCCCTAAAAGACTTGATAGCAAATGAGCTCCACAGAAGTAAAATCTACACTAGAAATCTGTGCTGGCATTGCCAACGGGTATAAGGAGGTGTGATCCCTGAGCAAACAGACCTGTGCTATCAGAGAAACCTCAGTAAGAAGCAGTTGCGTATAGGAAAGACACATTTCAATGTGTCTCAGGTTGCACTGTATGAAGTGCATCTGCTGGAGCTGTATTGCTAATCAGAGCAGTTTGCGTCAATATACGCCAGAATCAGTGAAGCCTCACTAGACACTGTCCTCTTATTTAGCTTTTACCAGATCTGTATCTTTTCCCTTCAGAATCTTGTTTTGGTGTTTCAAAAGTTTTATTTTCCTTCTGTCTAAAACACTCAGAAGAGCACAGCTGTGTCATGCCACATGGCCCTCTTAAGGCTGTTGATGTGCAGCAACATATAAGACAAGTTCATTTTGAATGGTCTGTTGAGTTGATGGCCTGAACCCCAGGCAGAAGTGCTTAAACACAGTCTTCAGAGAGCCTTGACACATCTTTATAGGGCAAAGGGTGCCTGCTGAGAAAAACAGTATGTAAGCATGAAATGAAAACTTACATGACTATGCAGGAGCAGAATTGCACAAAGGGAAGAAGCACAGCTGAAAAGGCCTCTTTAATCCTAGTGCTCTCTAATTCTTCAGTGTAATATATAATTATTTTGCATGCAGTGTATTATTTGTTATGTGAATGCCTCGGGACAATCTAAATGGTTTTCAAAGTCCCATTCCACTTCAAACAAAGAGGCCCATAGAAACAGCAGAAAAATAAATGAAGTATGTGAATAAGTCTTATTTGGAGAAATTATTTTGTTGCTGATGTTCATAAATTATCTTTGACTTTCATTCCAATTAGGCTTTTTTCTCCTATCATTATCTCCATTCCTTCTGCCCGAGGATCCCAGTTTGCCCTGACCTTTCTACTGCAGTGTTTCTGCCTCCTTTACTCCTCGGCACAGGTTAAAGCCTATAGCTCAGAACCCTGCTGCAAAACCCAGGCTGCAGCCTGTGCAAAAAAACCCCACATTCCTCCTTAGTATTTGAATATGTTTCTTCAAAGTAAGACAGTAAACTAGACACAGGCAAAGTACCATTTGCAATGCTTTTTTGCACAGTCAACAGAAATGGCTACGATGCTTTTTGTTCTTTTTGTGGTCTTTCATTCATTTTTTCAATCAGACCCATCTATCATTGTATTTAAAGTGGAAGAAGAAAAACCTATTTTGAGGAACCCACACAGTTGCAGTCATGAGCTCTGCAGCCTAGTAAAGCTCTTCAACACAAGTTTAAGTCTGACACATGAGCTCAACAACTTGGGGCTACTTCCCACTAGCTTATGAGTTTACAAAGAGAGAGGAGCAGCCAGATTTGAATGTTTGGCTTTAGAAGAAGGGCTCGCATGCTGTGGAAGTGTCATGGATAAAGGTGCTGAAGAACATCCAACTCCTTGTATAGTCAGGAAGGGCTTAGGTAGCAAGGGTGCTGAAGGGGCGCTACACCTTGTCTTGTGCTTGTGTTTGCAACCTCTCCTTTGCAGTAGTGTCACCATCCATTTGGTCCTGCAGTGAACTGGTTCAAAAATTAAAACAGGCAAAACTAAATCAGGCTTTTCCTCCAGGGCTAGTTTTCATCTGTTTTTGTTCCCTGAATCAGGTCAAAGGATCAGAAAGGTGGGAGCGTGCAGACAGGAGGAAGAGAGAAATGGTGCCACATTAGAATAGCTTGAAACTGTCATGGAACTGCACTGTTAGGCACAGTTGCTCTCATCCTTAGCAGAATGTGGACCAATCAATGTTCTATTTCTTTGACTCACTGGTAAAATAATGTGATGGAGGGAGTGCAAACACTATAAAATTAGTTCCTGCACCCCTCAGCCCCACAATTACAAGGTGTAACTGATTACTGGATATAAAAAGCTCTTAATTTCTTGGAAAATGTGAGTATTGAAAAGAAGATACATTCACACATATGTTCTAATCTCACTCTGTTTACTTTTCATATCTTGCAACAAAGAGAAGTTGTGCTGTTGTTGTTAGTAGCAGAATTTCAAAATGCTTTGTGTCTACAGACTGCGCATCTGTTGGCTGCCAGGTATTGTTCAGATTCCTTTTTGCTTTGAGAGAGGTGCATGATGTTTTTAAAAAATACCAAATAACCATCCTGCAATAAAGCTTCTGATGAGCATGAAAATCATTAGGCCAGACAGGCAGGTAGTTGTTCAGGGCCTGCTAGAGTGGGAGTGTGAAAAGGAATTGGTGAATAGGCTCTTAGATCCAGAGGGAGAGTTTCTCTTCTCTCCTCTTCTTTCCCCTTGTATTTCTGAACTTCAGAGGAAAAAACACTAACAGCATGAAAGTTAGCAATATTGGAAATGTTGTGGAGAAAGCAACGCTGAAGGGTACAAATGCAGCTGACATGAATGCATTGAAAACTCCCATTATAGATCGCTGAGTTCTTTGGGGCAATGAAACCTTCCTGTGCTCTCTGTGCAAGTGCTGTGACCTGATAAGACTTCTAAATTGTGACACAATGCCAATGGAAAGAAAAGATAAGTGCAGCGAAAAGCAGCATGCTGACTAGGAGGTAAAAACAGTGCCACTGACACAGGCTTTTCTTTTGAAATTGAGCTCATGCCTTACTTTAACTAACTCATTCTAGTGAGAAATAGCTGTAAAAGATTTTTAGTCCATTAACATGAAATATTTTTTATCAGCAAATGTCAATACACTTCTTGATGAAATGATTGACATCATTTTGCAAATAAGGAAGCTGAGGCACAGAGGAGTAACAGAATTTGATTCAAGGTCACTCATCTCTCTGACTACCACAGTGAGTACAATCCAGGAACTGGGAGTCTGAAGCCAACATTTCCTGCAACATTATCTTATTTGAAGAGTATATGTGTATTTGTACCAATAGATGCACACACATATATGTACAAACACGTGAACTAACAGATATTCTAGAAATATTTTGAAATATAATTCCATGCTTTTCCATACTAGTAATCGTTTTGTCAGGAAGGCATTGTGCACAATTTACCAAAGAAGGTTCAGAATAATCTTGTCTCTAATCACTTTCACCTTTGTAATCCGTTAGAAAAAACATCTCTCTTGTGCCTTACATCTCATTTTTTTTCAAGAGACCCTACTGATCTGACAATTATTGATCTTAGTTTGTCTTCCAAATTGCTAATTTGTTTATATGCTCCTAAATAGCTCTAGCCAGGTTTCTCCCAGAACTCTGGTAAAATCTGAAATAGGTTTTTTTTTTCTTTTTTTTCTTTTCTGAAAAACAAACATGCAATTTGTATAGTTCTTATAGTAATATTTGATCACTGCTCATCATGTTTTCAAAAAATACTTTGATATAGCAAAGGACAACACCAGCCTACGGGTACAATGACTACTTATCCTTTTAGCGAACCCATTTAAGTAAGCTGAAGTAAGCTAAAATTGTCCCAAGGGAACAATGTGATCTATTTTTTTTATTCTTTAAAAGGTACATTTCCATTATCAGAGAACCTGAAAATTAAAGTCATATTGGCTATTATAAAGAAATAATGACTTAGTAAGTATCAAATGCAAGCCACTAAGTTACTTTTTTCGTTCAAGATGATTGCATCTGTTTCAGTTGTACAGGAACACATTTAAGTATGAAACGGTGGGTAGGAAGGTAGTGAGGATGATACAATGGGACCAAGTGTTCTGTGCCACCGTAAACTTGCCTATTACTTTGGTGAGTAACAAATCAGATTTGTTTTATTTTTCCTGTTATACTTGTCAGGTACTTAATTTGTTGTGATGCTGTTCCAATCCTCTGTTATTTCAAGAGGTAGATCTGATTAGAAGTTTGCTAGCAGTACTTCCACTTAAAATAGCATTTTTGTCCACTTTCTTTGGATGGTCATTTATGGTTTCATTAGAAATGGTGGTATATGGTTCCATACTACTGTGGAAGCCAGTCACAGCATAACTTCTCAGGGACCTCTTTCTTCCTGGGGACATCATGGTTAATATTCAAGGGACTTTTCTAGATGACATATTACAAAAATATGCACTAAAATGAAGTACTCAGAGGATAAATTTGATCCTAACATCTACTAGGGATATCGCAAAGACAAATCGTCAGAAACTCTCATGTCTAAAGCCACCATTGGGTTATCGGAAGCAGATCGAAGACTATCAACAAAGTAAAGTCTGTAGGCGACTGGCAGTGGGGATGTTGGAGGTGGCACTTTTCCTTTTGCTGCAGATGACTGAGTCTGGGATGACTGGGTCACTCAAAGGCACTCAGTTTGCCCTCCTTGGCAGCCTGTTTTCCTTAAGGATCTGCTAATCCCAACTCAGTTCATTGCAGTTTGCTTGTCTTTACTCTCAAGCTGTGAACAACCTCTTAATTTTCATTTTGAAGCAGTAACTTGTGGTTTAGGCCAAGCCAGCAGTAAGCACCATGCGGTCATTCGTTCACTCCTCCCCAGACCCGGTGGGAAAGGGAAGAAAATTGGAAGAAAAAGAGGTAAAACCTCATGGACTGAGACAAGGACAGGGAGGGATCACTCACCAATTACTGTCACAGGCAAAACAGACTCAACTTGGGGAAAAAATTATTTCATTTATTTATTTATTTATTTATTTATTTACTTATTTACTTATTTAAATCAAGCCAGAGTAGGATAATGAGAAACAAAACTAAATCTTAAAACCACCTTCCCTCACCCCTCCTTTCTTCCAAGGCTCAACTTTGCTCCCAATTCTTCTACCTCATCGTCCCCCCCCAGCAGCACAGGGGGACAGGGAATAGGAGTTGCTGTCAGTCCATCCTATGATGTCTCTGCCACTCCTTCCTCCTCAGGAGAGGACTCCACATACTCTTCTCCTGCTCCAGTGTGGGGTCCCTCCCACAGGAGACAGTCCTCCATGAACGTCTCCAACGTGAGTCCTTCCCACAGGCTGCAGTTCTTCATGTACTGCTCCAGCGTGGATCCCTTTTGCAGGGTGCAGTCCCTCAGGTACAGACTGCTCCAGTGTGGGCTTCCACAGAGTCACAGACTCCTTCAGGCACAGCCACGTGCTCCAGTGTGGGGTCCTCCATGGGCTGCAGGTAGATCTCTGCTCCAACACAGACCTTCACCGGCTGCAGGGACCAGCTGCTGTATCACCATGGGTTACAGTGGAATCTCTGCTCCAGTGCACCTCCTCCCCCTCTTTTCTTCACTGACCCTGGTGTCTGCAGAGTTGTTTCTTTCACATCTCACTCCTCTCTCCGATGCAGGTTCCCACCAATTTTTTTCACAGAGGCAGTACCATCGTCACTGATGGGCTCAGCCTTGTCCAGCAGCAGGTCCAACTTGGAGCCAGGGAAGCTTCCAGCAGCTTCCTACAGGAGCCACGCCAGTAGCCCATGCTCCCACTACCAAAACACACGCCACACAAACCCAGTACATAACTTTTGTACACTCACTGTCTGTCTGTCTGATATAAATTTCAATGGCCTTATCTAGTGGCCAACATGAAAGAGTTTGCATCTAAGTAAGTGTCATGTTTTTGATTTGGAAAACCCAGGAGAAAAAGTCTAGCTCCAGAGAGAGAGATGAGTGTATTGCCAGCAACTTAAATGGACCAGAGCTTCAGATCATGTCTCCGTTTTGTCTCTTTGTAACTCACTGTAATGTTACTCCCTGGCAGGTGTTTTGGGTGCTTCAAAAGCAAAGGGGAGAGATGGCAAACTTGTTAACCACATAAGTGAAATTCTTTTTACTAGGAGAGCAGCAAGCTAGTCAAGAAAGTACTTGAGCAGCTAAAACACCAAGGAACAGGAACGTTCTGTTTCACATATAGAGTAAGATCTGCACTTCTGAGAACTGGAGAAGAGCAAAGTCTGTGTGCGGAATCTGGACAGGTAGGAAAGATTCACTGGTTCCTCTATTCTACAGCACTGGCTTTGTGAAATTCAACCGCACAGTATAAGTTGATATATAGAAGATATTTATGGTATTTTTGAAGTTATATTTATAAAATTATTTAAATACTTTATCTTCCACTTCAGTGTTGTAGCTATTGTTGATGAATTAAAAAATTAATTCTGTAACCCTCTCAGCATGAAGAGAAATGTGAAAATGGGGATACATCCATGAAGCTTCCTCTCATTTGCTGGTAACTCAGAAGGCCCCCAGGAATTGTAATAGTGCAAAGGACATCTTGGTCTCAGAAAAAAAGCATAAAGGTATCACCTTCTATGTACACAGTAATATATGTTTATCAAGCCTTTGGATGTGTCAGACTGATGTTTTACCAGATTTTACTAAGGTCAAAAGTTATCTAGACAATGCTTCATTCATTCTTATGGATAATCTCAGTACTGAGGTTCCTGGGTGTCCAACTGACTTCAACATGCTTTACCTCCTGCCAGTAATGGTTCATCTATAAAACACGCACTGCCAGCAAATGGATAAAAACAACTGGAGCCAAGATCCTTGACTGCAGAAGACTTCTCTATTATAGCAAACTGACTGAAGCCCCCAATAATTTCATTCATTACAAGTCTCACTGGTGCAGCCAGACCTTATCTTTATTCTATCAACCTTTGTTGATCCACTCAGAATAGGAGCTGTGGAGTAGGAGGTATCTTGCACTTTCCATTTGGAGTTGTTTTTCTTTCATGTTTTTCCTCTCAGGTTTTCTCTTGAGACAAAGTTAAAATGCACATTTCAATCAACCCGGCTGATACTGTCAAGTTCATGCACTGAATTCCTGGGGGGTGGGGGGGAAATAACAACAAAACTTTCTACTGAAATGTGAAAAGCAAAACTCTCTGCTCCAATTATGTTAATCAAGAATCTGTCTGGAGGATGGGAGTAAAGGACTGAGTAGAATTAATGGAGGAGAAAAAAAATATAATTATTTATATTTGAGTCAATGTGTCTGACATCTTGAACTCCAGGGGTCTCTCTGTCAATAAAAATATACCACCAAATACTATTAAAAAAACTGTACAGCAGCATTTCCTCTTTCATAGGAGGCAGAAAATATATTAACATATGGATCAGAATTACACAGTCATAGAAAACAGGGCTTGAAGGGACCTCAATTAATCATCAGGGTCATGTTGGCACCTCATGCCTAAAATATACCTGGCAGGCATCTGGAAAACCTCAAGCAGTGGGCATCCCATAGCTTCTTCGGGCTATCTATTCCCTGTGCTTAGTATTAGTCCCTTGTGAGAATGTTGTGGTTTTAAACCCAGAGAGAGGCAAACACCACACAGCTGCTTACTCACACTTCCACCTCCTAGGAATAGAGGAGAGAATTAAAGGGGTAATGGGAAAAGAGAATAGTGGGTTGAGAGAGGAACGATTTAATAACTAAACTACAATACAATTTAAAATTATAATTATAATTATAATTATAATTAAATCATAATAGTAATATATACAAATATACAATGAGTGATATGCAGTACAGGTGCTCACCACCTGATGACTAAGGCTCAGCTAACAATCCTGGAACAGAGAGAGTCCTGAAACCGCAATCCCAGAAAAGAGATAAAGGCCCAAGAATCTGAGAGACCAAGAGCTGACTGAGAGAGCAAGACAACTCCAGGAGAGAGGTGAACTGAAGAGAAAAAGCACTTCTGGACAGAGTCTCGTCTATATACTGGGCATGATGTACCTGATATGGAATATACCATTGGCCAATTTGGGTCTCGATCCTAAACTCAAGGTCGAATCCCAGGCTAGTAATTGGGGCTGTGCTCCCTCCCAGCTTCAACTGCACCTGCAGATGCTGACACAGCAGAGAACCTGAAAAGTCCTTGACTATCCTGGCAGCATCTATAAACATCAGTATGTCATCAGCCTTCTTCTGACCATAAATACAAAACACAGCCTCTTACTAGCTACTATGAAGAAAGCCAACTCTGACCCAGCCGAAACCAGGATGGAGAAAGCATATGCTTTTACCTTAAGCCCTGTCCTGGTCTACCAAAACCCATCTTTTTACAATGCATCTGGAAGCTACTGTAGACCACAGTGGAATTAGTCCTGTCAGTCTCTGTTTCCTTTATGTGTAATATTAGCCTAGTCATATCTGCGTGCTGACAGATGTTGCTGAGCAGGACCTAAAGAATAAGATATTTTCTCAGATTTTTGTCTCAGGTAGGTCTAGATTCTGCCCATTCACAACTGTGGATGTAAAAAGGAGGAACAGAAAATGAAGCTCAGAGAGAAGCAAGTACAACAACTGAAATATATTGGTGTAGCCTTGTATTGGATACATAAATTGTACCAATTTTCCTCTGAGTTGCATGGTAGGACTAATGAGAAGTGATGGCAAGTGGCATGAGGGTAAACATACTTGATCAAGCATGGTAGGCCATGAAGCTTTCATGGACTGTTAATCAGAAATCTGGCTAAATGCCTGTTTTTCCTCCTTCTCAGTACAGCAGTTGCCCCCATGTGCCATTACCACTGGGAGGAGTAGGACTCTCCTAGATGTACACAGCTTCAGTTGTGCTCTGAGCAAATTTGTTTTCAAACACAATCAGAAATACCTGGAATTGTGGGGTTTAGATGGTTTTGGTTTTGTCTTTTGTTAATTTTAATTCTATTTTCCATTACCTGTGAAGCACCCTGACAAGTAGCAGCATGTCCTTCATAGCACAGTGTTTCCTCCATTTCGTCTGGTACATGGAGCTTTGTAGCTGTGTGCTGCACAAATCCAGACACTCTCTTTTAAAAAAAATACTGAAATTCAGTGTCTAGCAGCCTCTGCTATTTGAGTGTGATTTTCACAAACAATGGAATTACTTCTGCAATTGTGTTCTTGGGTCTTGAAAATTTAGCTGGTGTGTATTACTAGCACAAACATACTTTCACCCAAAACCAGTTTAAAATATTTTACTGCTGAATTAGGATAATGATATGGTAGACTTTGGCGGAAAACGAACCTTTTTCTAATTTAAATGTTGTAGGCTTTTCAAAGATTTTGTAATATTGGGAAAACCTACAATTTTTTTTCAACTGAAAATTCAATTTCTGCATAGTGTGCAGCAGGAAACAAGTGACTCCAACCAGTTTGTTTGCTTGACTGAGTAGACAGCTTTAAAAATGACGTTGGCATCTATGAGCACAGAATCACATCCAGATCCAGTGCCCTTCCAAACACAATCTCTTCTCAGCAAACATGCCCTGCGATGAAGACCCATCTCATATCAAAATCACCAGGCAAGTCAGAGCATATCCTTAGCATCATGATAAGGACTCAGTTTTGTTCTCTTTGTTTACACAAAATTTCCAGGAGAGCGGAAGTGGCTTGGTTGTGAATGCTTTCCACCTTACACAGTAGGTGGGTTTACTGAGGGAAGGGATTAAGCCTGCTGTGAATGCTGCTCAATATGGAATGAAAGCAATGGTTTTGGCTGTGCCCTTGTGCATCACCCTCCTCATTTCTGCCCAGACACCATACAGGGCAGCTGCAGCCAGTTGTATTGTCCAGCCAGGCTCCTTGCTGAGGGTGGTGATCTTAACACTGTACAAATAAGGCAGTAATAGGTAGAATCAGCAGGCCGAGGGATGGAGGATGTCCCCCCTCCCTCTAAAGACCATCCACAGCTCTCACCTTTCCTCAGTCAGCAGGAAAACGTCTCCCCTCCTGTTTCAATCTACTTTTAAACACATTGCATTGGTCAGGAGGAGCTGGGCCTCTTTAAGGGACAGGGAACAGGCAGAGAAGTGCCCATTCCCAAATAAATCTGTCTGTTGCAGGGTGCAGGATGCAATCTGAGGCAAATTGGAGAGGCAGGAGGATGATTCTAAACAGCAGGCTCACTGGGGTAATATATTTATCTGTACTATCATTTTAGGCTAGTTTATAAAGAAACATCGTGGCTATATCTGTAAATATTTAAAATACTTCAGTTGGTGGTAGGCGTGGGAAGAGGATGCAAACAGGGATTCTAGGCATTTTGCTTGCTGTTCCTTCTGACATGTTGGTTCAGAGCAGTTGGTAACATAGCGACAGGCTGCAGCAGTTCATTATCATCACAATCTGCTACCTTTTTAATATAGTATCTGACATTTCCGTCAGACAGAGAGCTTCATCCTTAAGCTGGCAGGAACTTTATGCCTTGCACTCGAAAACATCACCTTGCTGGGTATATGGACCAGTCAGGGAACACACTGTTTATCTAGATATGTCAAAGCATGACATTCAGAAAAAAAGGAGAAAATATATAAATACAAATGGAAAATTGCAAACAAGAAGCAAGCCATCTTTTGTGGTCTGGCAAAAACATTTTTTTCTTATGCAGTTTCCAGCAAGAGGTCACACAAGTATCTTATTTGAAAGGAGAAAATCCAGAGCTCACCTGGACTTTGGTAGTAGAGCTCAGTCAGGTGCTTGCATTGCCTATACCATGAGGTTGTAGGGGAGGTGCTGACACCGAAAGCCATGGAGTGATGTGGCTATAGGGACACAAGGCTGTGACAGTGCTAACGAGGCGGAAGGCAAAGGCAGGAGTGTACTTTGGCATTGCAGTGTAGGGAAAAAGAGCTTAGGAAACTCTGATTTAAAGGAATTATTTCCACGCCTAAGTCTTTTCCATAGGTTTATTAGAGATCTATGATTTCAGACCTGTCTTTGCATAGCTTTGTGTGGCTCATTTTTCCATTCAGTTTTGCTCTGCCTACTTGCCCTTATTGGGAACCAGCAGTCAGGAAACCTAAATAAATGGCAGAAATGGGAATATGTGATAATATCTTTTGTTTATTTGAATCTCTGTCTGAAGATCTCTTAGTATTATCAAAAATTTAATAAAATCAGGCGAGGAATGTAGATGTTACTAATATTAATTTTCCAGATTGGTAAACTGAGGCAAGAGCAGTTACTTCCCACATACAGGCTTTCCACCTCTACTGGGTAGCACTGTGTCTCCCAGGAAGTCTGAAATTTATGTATTACATGGACAATATGCCATTCCACATGCACAAAAGTGAGAGGATTTGTCTCCAAATAAGTAACCTTATTTCTAGATCAAAAAGGACTGATTTTGTTTGTCTTTAATACCACTGACAAGCCTGATGTTTATTTTGGTCTCAGGTGCCAGCATGACTGAGGAGTTTAGCCTTTCCTGTGTTAGATGCTGATCAGCAGAAGGGCTGCCGTGTTTACCCCAGAAGTAGATACACAGGAGCATGTGTATATGTGAAATCCTCATTGTTTATGATACCCTCTGTATTATCCACTTTGAAAGGCTAGATAAGCTTCTGTTAATATTTCAGCAAAAAAATATATCTTAAAAGAAACAAATCTTTGATCAAAGTCTAAAATAACCTTATATGATCTAAGCTGACTTAACAGATAGAATAAAAGGATGATTTTCAGTACTCTGATTTATCTTGGCTGTAATATTTTTCCTCAATAATTCATGTACTACAACATCCATAATCTTTCTTTCATTAAGGCTAGACTATGCTTCAACACTAGGTTTAAATTGCTGCATATGGTAACTCTAGAGGTTCTGTGAACTGAATTGTTGACAACATTTTTTTCCTTTATAATGCACTTAGACCACAGGCTGATGGTGAGAATAAAAGCCTGTAGCCTTTAAGTTATACTCACACATTATGCTTATAGCAGCGAAAAGAGAAAGGTAAAATATTTTTCTTATCAAGGAGAGGCAAGTATGTAAAACATAGGCCTGATTTGATTTGTGTGCAGTATTCCACACCAGTGATTTAGGGGAAAGTTTTCAAAAGTGCCTCAGTAATTTAGGAACATTTGTCCTAATTTTTAAAAACCTCCAGGACCTTTGAGAATGTGATTTTCATTGCAAGTCAGTGAGACTTGGACTCCTAAGTCATTTAGGGCTTTTTGAAAAACAATTATTAAATTCTCAGGATGCTGTTTTTCCCTCTAAAACTGAGTTGAAATTCAGGGTTTTTTAATGTATTAAACTGCCTTAATACCAATACAAATTTCCCTCAATCAGTTTTTCAAACTACTGAGTGGGTGGGTATATGTGGAAAATATGTAGGCTTCTATGGTATACCAAAATATTTTGAATTTATTGGAGCTGTGATTACCTTTGAAAACAAGACAATGGAATTATTATTTGCTGTTAAAAAAGGTCTGTCAGATGCAGCAAAAGTAACCTCTCTGCATATATCTCCACTAGTGCACAAGACTCTGAGCTAGTACACTGTGTGCCATGCTGCAATGCAGCGCAGTTAACTCTTATAGGAATTAGAGGGGGGCGTTTAGTCAAATCTTTGTACAGTACAGACTTATTCTATAGGTTTGCCAACATGGTTGAGAACTCGCATAAATGCTTCAAAATAGCCCAGGAGAGTGAGGCAGGGAGTCAATCCCCTCTCCTTCCTCCATTCGCTCTCATTTCTGGAGCAGGATACCTGGCTAAGGAATCAATCATATTTTTAAAGCCTAAACTAAGGACTTCATGAGGAGATGATATATCCCCAAACAAAACTGTGTTGTAGTCCAGCAGGATGTTTGATTATCACTTTAAGAAGTTACTATTTTTGATATACAATGTAAGCAATAGCTGCGGTAATGGGATTTGACCCTATTCACTGTCCTTAGGAAACGCCCACCATTGCTGGTATGTAGATGTTTGTGTTGCCATCATCCTGAATGATCGCCAGAGTGCGTTGAAGTGGGTGATATAGGCCAAGACCAAACAGTAATCTAAAGGCTAAGGCTTGCTTTTAACATAGCACAATAAGTGCTTAGGAAACAGTAAGTTTTGTCACATCTGTGACATCATGCTGATCTGGTTGCTAAATGGGGTCATCAAGCAGCACATGGGAAAGACTGAACTTGCTCACTGAGGTTCACTCTTTGTCTGTTAGTGATGGAGTAACAAGATATTAAGAGAGGCTGCTGACCAAGCATTAATTGATCCAACACACCTCTTGCCCTGTTGAGGGCTAGCAAGCACTGATAGACAGCACTTGTAGCCTAAGAAAGGCATCACACAGTGAGAATGTACCTGGGAATCATCCTAATACTGTTTCCAGATGTGTTGAACATGCTTCTCATAGTGGTTGGAAGTCACCAGTGTGTTGGTGGTCTGATAAAGCTAGCAGTCAGCTAGGAAACATGCAGGAGGTATCAGACGGTGAGGAGATGAAGAGCTGTTGAATTTATAGCTCAGTCGCTGGAGCTGCAAGACAGCTTGAGTCTGCTGTGCAAAACCAGGCTCCTACCATTTGTTACATTGCATAACAAAAGTTGGTTGGCAAATATCATCAAAGGGTATGAAACAAACACTTGTTGCTTAAGAAGCTGAGTAACTTCAGTGCTAAGGCTGTTTCCCACAATTTTGCTTGTTCAGTATGAAGTGAAAGGGATTCTTCACCATTATTGCACTACACTCTGCAATACTTTGCTGATATTGCTCTAGACTTTGCATCTCATTGTGTAACAGCTGTTTCTCTGACAGTAAGTTCTTGCTGAGGCAGTCTGGATCTAAAAATAGTGCTGATCCTAATGGAGGAAAGGAATGGGATCTGAATGAAGAATTTGTTTTAATACATTGTATTGATGTCTCAACTAAAGAGAGATTTCTGACAGTACTTCTCCCTCAGTTCTGTAAAATAGTACTTCCATTTTATTAACAATGACTGAAAGAAAGAAGCAATTACCTATTTTTTTTTTCTGAGGCAGCAGTTTCTCCTTCTGAAGTCCTTATAATGAACCACTATTCTCTCCTCTCCCAAACCAATTTGTTCATAATCGCTGCCTTTGAAAAAGAACATGTTTGAAGATTTCAATTTTCAACTTCCAGGCCAGGTCTTTAAAGTGGGGAGGTAAAACAAATGAGCACAAGCTCAGAAGTACTCAATTTTTTTTAAAATTATATATATATATATTATTTTTTACAGAAATAAGAGCTAAAATAACAGAACAGGCCAATGCTCCATGGATCTCTAAAATTTTGCAAAAAGAACCAGAAGTTTCCCATCCAGAAACTGCCTACTTGTGAAACATTATACAGCTTCATAAAAAAAGAATGTCTGCCTAACTCCAAGCACTGTTAATTTGTATTCTACAGGGGAAAAGACCTGTGCATCACCTAATTAATTATCTGAGAAAATACAGCCTGTCAGTTAAAGGAAAGGAAACTGCTGTAGGCCATTTTAGGTACGTTGCTGAGTCTATCATTGATTCACAGCATAGCACTGAGCAAGGAACTTGATCTCTTTGCAGTCCAGTTTATGTAACTATTTAAAGATGTAATGAAATCTACCTCACAAGGGTTTTTTAAGCCTTGTTGTTTATAAGATTCCAGGACAGGACCAACCACTAGAGGGAATTCAAAGTATAATTAGTATTCTAGGAGTTCTAGAGGGTTTAATGCGTAGGTGATACTTAAGCAATTAACTCTGTAGGCTACTTCAAACTGCCTAAATCCCCAAATTTCAGTCTATCAAGCGCTGCTGAGCCATTTCAATCTATGGTAGCACATAAAATAAAGAAAGATAAAGATATCAAGATAAAGAGATGAAATTAAAGATAAAGGTAACAAAGATAGTAAAGATGATAAAGATAAAGATAAAATGATAAAGATAGGTAAAGAGAGATAAAGGCAAAACCTGCAAACTCCTTTCTTTGTTTCTTCAAGCTATGTAGTGAGCAGTAGGCAAATGCCATGTCATCCAAATTAGAAGTGATGAATCTGTTTTTCCTCATGATTCTATTGCTCTATTGCTCTATTCCTTAATTTGTTCCAGGATATAGATATCAGGAGTCTTGGATGTAAAGCAGACACAAGTGTGTGTGAATTAACTTGCTCTGAAGAAAGATATTTTAAATTTTCTATTATATGTAACTGAAATTGTGTTATACTGGAATGTATTCATCATTGCTGCTAATTACTGACCTAAGTAAAGCCAATGGCAAAACTAAATACTCCCTTTTTGGGGTAAATTGAAGGAGCAATTATATGGGAAGCACTGAAAAATTCTGCCATATGACTCAAGAGAGCACATGCCAGAGCAGCTGTCACTGCTGGGTTCTGGGAGCCCAAACTCATCCAGCCCCATGTAAATTTGCATTTGGTGGTTCAGCTGGTGTGGTGGAGGCCACTGCCAGAAGCACTGGGAAGCATAAGGTTGAGCAGAAGGTGAACAATATAGATGAGTGGGTTCTTGGGGATCTGGCTTCCAGGACCGGCACTGGGGTATGAATGGATTATGGAAGGTTGTGTGCACATTTCTGTGTGACACAAATGAGAGCAGCAAGTGTTAGGAACACTTTGAGAAAAAGCCAAGAGCCCTTATTTCATTTTGCAAAGCATTTTCCTTTCTAAACAAAGGCATTTTTTCCTGGTTGCTTTCTGGAAAATTTGACTTAAGGCATGTTGACCAGTATTAACCAATTTCTCCTTCTGTCGGTACTTGCATCTCAAAGTTTTAAAGCTCTGCAGCTATATCTTGATACAAGAGTTTCATGTCCTTCCTGGGAAGATTATGCTAATGTTTATATGAGTAATAAAGAAGCTGAAAATTTATACTTTTTTGTTCCTTTGCAGTTTAGGAGTGTGGTGACTAATTAAGTCTTTGATATAAAATGAAGCATGTCCCAATATATTCAAAGCACTCTGAAGAATAAATGCAGGACTGTAAGGAAATTTTTTGCTTTTTAAAAGTACAAAATTTGTACTTGGTTCAAATTCAGATTGTCCGTAAAATTCAAGCCATCTCTTAAATTTTCCCACTACAAAGGGTCTAAGACTGGTTTTCAAATTAAATTAATAGAGGGAGCAAGCATGATATTTGAATCACCATTGTGACTTGTACTGTTTCCTCTGACAGCTCTCACTGACAGGGCTAAGGACAAAGGATTTGTGCAGGCCTTCAGTGACAGAAAAACAAACAGTTATGCACTGGAAATCTGTAATACAAAAAAAAAAGAAAAATACGCCTTGAATTTTTCAAGGAGCTTAACCGATGCATGATCTCCTGTGTAATTGTCCAAAATATTGGAAGACGAATGAAACCAAAAAGCCAGTCCCTGATACTACATGTCTTAAGATTTCTTTATACTCCTGTAGCCTCTTTTTTCCCCTTCTTATGTGTGCATATTTTTTTCTTGGAATGCCATTGTTATTATTTTATGCTGAAATTTATGTTTTGCAAAATAAAGCTGTTTCAGTGTGTGTTAATTCTGTTCTATTAGAACAATAATTTATGTTCCCATGTTATTTAACAGTCACCTGGTCTTGCAGCATCACTTGTGTTTATTCCCCTCAGATATCTAACCGTTTTCTTCAAGAAAGACACAATCTAATTTCTCTTGAATTTTATTAAAAATTCTACAGTCCCTGTGTAACATGGATCTCCTTTTGTACTTCTTCTTATGCGTAAGACTGCAGAAAGTACCTTTCTTTATTAAAGTTGGGGTTTTTTTTCTTTTTTTCTTTTTTCCCTCCTTCAGGGTCAGCAGTGAATAATCTATATGATCTCATTGTACTGCCCTTACCAAAGTAGCAGTTTTAAGTCTTCAGAACCCCACTATTTGTTTTGGATTTAAGGCAGTCAACAACTGAGTTTGGATGAAGATTCAAGAACAAAGTTCATATCAATGCGTTAATAAAAGAGCAAACATTAGACAAAATAAGTAAATGTAGAAAAGAGGCAAAACTAGAATGCTTTAAACTAGTCACACACCATACAGCTTCATCAGGTAAGGTACTGCTGGGTACAATCTCCTTGCTGAAATTAAATGATTGGACTCATGTAGAAGAGGAAAATTATTGTACTGCATCCCATACAGGGCAGCTATTGGAGGGAGCTTCTTTGACCGCAAAATGAAAATGCACCAGAGGGGAACCTGATTCCAGCAGATGTCCTTCAAAAGATCTGAATCTGTCAGCAGGTCCAGTCACCTGCAGCTCAGCTGGCATGTTTTTTTAGATGTTTCTTTAAATGTGAGAGTTGTTATTTGAAAGTGGATTTGTCAGATGCTGTAGAAAGAGTCTGAGCACGGCAGTGTTATTGGAAGAATGGCTGGTAATCTTTCTGAACACCCTGTCATCATAGTACCACCTTCTTGATCACTTAATGTCATGGTCAGGTCCCACACTGTGCAATGGAATAGAGATTGTACTGGTTTTTCCTGGAATAGAGCTCATTTTCTTTATAGCAGCTCATGTAATGCTGTGTTTTGGATATGTGGACAAAACAATATTGTAACACAGGTATGTTTTAGTTATTGCTGAGCAGTGCTTACACAGTGTCAAGACATTCTCTGTTTCTCATGCTGCCCTACCAGTGAGCAGGCTTTGGAGGGGGGCAAGAAATTGGGAGGGGACAGAGCTGTGACAGTTGACCCAAACTGACCAAAAGGATATCTCATGCCATATGACATCACACACAGCAATAAGAATGGGAGAAAGAAAGAGAAGACATTCAAGTTACATTTGTCTTCCCAAGTAACTGTTCTGTGTGATGAAGTCCTGCTTTCCTGGAAGTGGCTAAACACTTGCCTGCCAATGGGAAGTAGTGCCTACTTTGCTTTGCTTGCATGTGCCACTTATCTTACTAAACTGTCTTTATCTTGACCCACGAGTTTTCTCACTTTTGTTCCTCCTTTTCTGTCCCTCATCCCACTGGGTGGGGGGCATGAGTGAGTGGCTGTGTGGTGCTGGCTGCCTACTGGGGTTAAACCACCACAGGCCTCGTTTGCTATTGTGATTGGTTTCTAAGCCAAAGGAGCAGTTTTATAAATGACACCTTCCCGTGTCCATTTCCCATGCTGTATCCTAGGTAACAAGTAGTTTATCAACTAGTAGAATATTTGTCCATGTTAACAGCACGACCTGTGGTTTGCAGTGATTACAGAACAGCCATCAGTCTCTGCAGCTGTCATTTCCAGTCTTCATTGTAGATGGCTTGTATCATCTAAGTAGGCAGCTTTGTACTGAGTGTTAGTCTCAGGAGGTGATCCATCAGCCTTGGAACGGTAACCATGATCTCATATGCTGTGATTTGCATCAACCTGAGAAAATGAGTATATGGGGAAGGAAATTAAGATCTTTGTTGCACAGGCTGTTTGTATGCATATGCTCTGCTGTTGAAAAAGAGAGTATGACCTGTGAATTTGTGAGAACACACATTTGAAGAGTTTTTTAATAATTTGGAGGAAAGAATGTGTGTAGTTATTTTCTGGTTTTGAATGGGGGAAAAACCCAGTGCAATGAAATAATTGCCACCAAGTGATCTAAAATGTCAAGTGTGTTGATTTCTATCAATTTAGACTGCTTACAAATGTCAGAGGAATTAATTCCACATATGCATCTCTGAAATGTGATCAGTATAGCAGATTCGAGAGCCTTACAGTAGCAACTTAGTTCTGTAGATTGCATAGCTATAGTAGAAGAAGACAGAACAGAAATAGCACTGTGCATAATTGCACAGTTTAAAACCCATTGTTTCTTATGGTTTTTCAGTCCGTATTGCTGTCATTATGAATGCTGTATCAGCAGTGGGTGGATGATGCAAAAGCCAACCTTGCTGAAGCTGAGTAGAGTCATTAGCATCATTCAACTTCCTGAGATAAACCTGAGCCCACATTTCTGAGCAGAGGTCTCCTATTCCCTTGGTCGGGACAACTACCAGCAGTTGCCAAGAAAGCTGTCAGGGCTGTTGGAGGTGCTTTGCAGAAACTTTTTCTTTTGGGGAGGATCAAGACGGAATCTGTGATTGAAATGAAGGAAAGAAATCTGTAATTTCAAATTTATAATTCCAAGGGAGTCACTGGAAATGTGTCAGATCTAGTTTCAAACCCCAAGGAGCTTGTGTATCTCTTGCAAATGCTCTAACTTGCTTGCTTGTTTCTCGTAGAATCCTTGTAAAGGTCTTGGTTTTACCCTGACGCATTATAGGCCATACTGCTATGATCATCTGAAGTTTCTCTGGTTAGGATAAGCATTTTCCACATACAGCCAAGTATGAATATGTTTTATAAAATGAGTAAAGTGCTATCATTTTTTTTGGGAATATGGAGTGCTATGCTGGCATTTTATTAGATATAGATTACATGATGTTGAAAGCTCCGAAAAGAGTGCAATTTCATCAAGCCCTGGAGGTGGAAGACAGATTTGTTTCTCACTTGACTTTGGTCTCAGGTCTTGGTATTTATGGACGGGTACGAATAAGAAAGGTAAAAGAAATTAAACTGAAAAAGGCAAGAAAAGTAAACTGAAAAGCCATGACCATATTGGAAAGCAGCCGTGTAGTGTCTGCTGTGACAAGTGTGAGGAGGACCCTTTCTCCCTGCCCTGTTTAGGTTTATTCCTCCTAAAGATGCTGTGCCCAGCTGAAGTTGTTTCAGTGACTACCACTGCTTGACTAATTCATACTTTCCCCAATAATCCACATATCATCCACAAAACACACTTCTCATGAAAAAGCTAGGAAAATTAGTAACAAATGTGACTGTCAGTTTATCAGAGTTTTCCATACTCTTTTTAATGACTCAGTTCTAATCCAGGAATTTTAGAAGTTGACATTTTAGGCAAATGTCACTCAGCAGTTCATATTTCATGCAGTATTTAATATCTTTACTCAAAGGTTAAACCTCTGTTTAAAACAAACTATATTTGTCAGTGTTAGCTGGCTAATATTCAAGGATCACTTCCTCCAGGCTCAGGGGCGATGCATCCCAACAAAGAGAAAGGCAGGCAAAAATGCCAGGAGGCCTACATGGATGAACAAGGAACTTCTGAGCAAACTCAAACAAAAAAGGAAGCCTACAGAGGGTGGAAGCAATGACAGGTAGCCTGGGGACAATACAGAGACACTGTCTGTGAAGCCAGAGATCAGGTTAGGAAAGCTAAAGCCCAAACAGAATTAAATATGGCCAAGGGCATTAAGGGTAACAGGAAGAACTTCTACAGGTATGTCAGCGATAAAAGGAGGACTATGGAAACTGTGGGCCCCCTCCGGAAGAAAGCAGGAGACCTAGTGACCCAGGATATAGGGAAGGCTGAGGTACTTAACAAATTCTTTACCTCAGTCTTCACTGGCAAGAGCTCGAGCCACACTGCCCAAGTTGCAGAAGGCAAAGGCAGTGACTGGGAGAAGGAAGAACTGCCATCTGTAAGAGAAGATCAGGTTTGAGACCATCTAAAGAACCTGAAGGTGCACAAGTCCATGGGACCTGATGAGATACATCCGCGGGTCCTGAGGGAACTGGCAGATGAAGTTGCCAAACCACTATCCATCATATTCGAGAAGTCGTGGCACTCTGGTGAAGTTCCCGCAGACTGGAAAAGGGGAAATATAGCCCTCATTTTTAAAAAAGGAAATAAAGAAGACCCGGGAAACTACAGGCCGGTCAGTCTCACCTCTGTGCCTGGCAAGATCATGGAGTAAATCCTCCTGGAATCTATGCTAAGGCACATGGAAAGCAAGCAGGTGATTGATGACAACCAACATGGCTTTACCAAGGGAAAATCGTGCCTGACAAATTTGGTGGCCTTCTACGACAGAGCCACGGCGCTGGTGGATAGAGGAAGGGCAACTGACATCATCTACCTGGACTTGTGCAAAGCCTTTGACACAGTCCCACATGACATCCTTAGCTCTAAGTTGGTGGGACATGGATTTGAAGGAAGGACCACTGTCTGGATAAGGAATTGGCTAGATGACCGCACTCAAAGAGTTGTGGTCAATGGGTCAATATCCAAGTGGAGACTGGTGACAAGTGGTGTTCCACAGGGGTCGGTACTGGGACCAGTGTTGTTTAACATCTTTGTCGGAGACATGGACAGTGGGATGGAGTGCACCCTCAGCAAGTTTGCTCATGACACCAAGCTGTGTGGTGTGGTGGACATGCTGGAGGGAAGGGATGCCATCCAGAGGGACCTTGACAGGCTGGAGAGGTGGGCCCATGCAAACCTCATGAACTTTAACAAGGCCAAGTGCAAGGTCCTGCATGTGGGTCAAGGCAATCCCAAGCACAAATACAGGCTGGGCAGAGAGTGAATAGAGAGCAGCTCTGAGGAGAAGGACTTGGGGGTATTGGTGGATGAGAAGCTCAACATGAGCCGGCAGTGTGCGCTTGCAGACCAGAAAGCCAACCATGTCCTGGGCTGCATCAAAAGAAGCATTAGCAGCAGGTCAAAGGAAGTGATTCTCCCCCTCTACTCTGCTCTCGTGAGACCCCACCTTGAGTACTGTGTTCAGATGTGGGGCCCCCAACATAAAAAAGACATGGACCTGTTGGAGAGAGTCCAGAGGAGAGCCACAAAATTAATCAGAGGGCTAGAGCACCTCCCCTGTGAGGACATTCTGAAAGAGTTGGGGTTGTTCAGCCTGGAGAAAAGAAGGCTCGGAGGAGACTTAATAGCAGCCTTCCAGTACCTGAAGGGGGCCTACAGGGGAGATGGGGAGGCACTCTTTATCAGGGAGTGTAGTGAGAGGACAAGGGGTAATGGGTATAAGCTAAAAGAGGGTAAATTTAGGCTAGACATTAGGAAGAAATTTTTCACTATGAGGGTGTTGAGGCACTGGAACAGGTTGCCCAGGGAAGTTGTGGATGCCCCATCCCTGGAGGTGTTGAAGGCCAGGCTGGATGAGACTTTGAGCAACCTGGTCTAGTGGAGGGTGTCCCTACCCATGGCAGGGGGCTTGGAACTTGATGATCTTTAAGGTCCTTTCCAACCCAAACCATTCTATGATTCTGTGGTTGTATGTGTTGTGGTGCTGGGAACGGTCTGGAGTTGTACTGTTTCATGGGTGGTAGTTGCCCCCAGGGAAACTACTTTTCCTTCAGAGAAACTCTGTATGTCAAATCTCTCTACTTTCTCTACAAAGAGATTTCTTCCAAGAGGCCAGTGCACTCCCTTCACCATACTGCCAGACAGTTGATGGTTCAAAAGAAAAATAAGTATTTTGTGTTCCCTCTGTTGTCCAAATGAAGAATGCAAAAAAGAACAGAAAGCAACACATGACATGTAGAATGGCAATGAGGCAGGTCAACAGGTCAGAAACTAGCTAGAAGCAGAAAAACTCATAGCAGGAATTTTTCAAAATGTGGCAAAGCAAGGAGCCAACCAGAGAATCAATCAGGATATAAAAATTATCCAGGTGTAAAAAGGAAAAAAGAAAGTGAAAAAGTTAAATTTTCTTATTATGCTCCAGTTTTCACTGTGAAGAGGTTTAAAAAAGGACCTTGCTTTCATGTACAAGTCTGAGAACTTTTTCCAAAATTAAAAAACAGCAGAAGAGATATTTAGAACAAACTTATACCATTAATAATAACTGCTAAAATTATTTACTAAAGCATATATCTCACGTTTAAAGTAAGGCTTTGTATCATAACACAAAGAATGTTCAGTTAATTTTTAAGAGAGATTTCAGAAAAATACAACTCAGTAAATCAGATTTCTGCAGTAGGAAAGCTGTTAGACATTATAATAAAAGAGAAATAGTTTCCTATGTGTAAGTACAAAACATGGGGGGAAAAAACAACATGTTTTCATGCATCGCAGATCTGTTAGATTCTTTGGAGCAGTCAAAAAGCAAGGGATAAAAGGATGCTGGTAAATGTGACATTATTGAGCTTAAATTTAGTTATTGATTTTCTGAAAAGATACTGTGAAGGTAAAGAAATTGTTTACCATTGATATTTTCACTCAATAACCTTTTCTAGAGCTTGTGCTATTCCATATATTCATAAATGATTTGGACGAAGAGGAAATTAATGAGGTGATAAAATTTGCTGCTGACACACGGTTAGTCACCATAGTAAAAATTAAGTCTCCCTAAAGTTTTGCTGGACAATCTATGACACTGAATTATGGAGACATGAAATGAGAAATAAAAATCAGTGTTAACAAATGCCAGGTAATATACATGCAAAGAGAAAAACAATTACAGAAAAACACACATACGGATAATTTTAGGGGAAAAAAATTATGATCAAACAGAATGCTTAGAAAATATCAGAGCATTGTGGTGTAAAATGTTAGCATTCCATATATTGAATGCTTACTGTAGTTACTCAAGAAGGATATGCAGGTGTAAAAAAGCGTGCAGAGAAGGACAACACATATGATGAGATATGAAGAAGCTAAAAGATAGGACTTTTCAGCTTGGAGTGAAACAGCTGAAGGGAGATACTACAATCAAAGCAGCAGAGCTAAGGGTGCTCCTATTTCTCTCCAAACTTAAACACAAGGAAGTTCTTTTTCAAATGGTGCATTGGCAGTATTGGAACTTACTTCTCTAGAACATAATGTGAAAAAAAGTGTTAGCACATTCAAAAGTTAGACATTCATCTAAATCCTGTAACTACTCATTTTCCCAAACAAAGCAAATATCCATGTTTCTAAGGAGAGTGTAAAAATTCTGCAGTGTTTCGGGTGAGGGACTGTAACTCAGGGCAGTCTCCCTGTGTTTCATGAGGGAAGTGTAGGGTGAATCTCAATCCTGCCCTGTTGGTGGATGACAGTGCAAAGGATGTCTTAATGGAAATCTGGTAAGATCTTACTGGAAGTTGCAGACTTGTTCACCACAGCAGGACACTGTAGAAAGCATACCCTGAATAAAACACCCCAAACCAACTCCCACCAAAGTTCCTTCCCAAATGATACACAAAGAAGAATTTTCAACGTTGCATTAGGGACAAAATGATATTTGGTACTGAGGAGAAATTTATCAGTGCCAGGAACAGGGAATTGTGGGGGAACAAAAGTTTATTTCTGAGTTAAACTACTCATTATTTATAAAAACTATTACCTAGTTCAGAAACTAGAACACTTTTTTCTGAAAAATTTCTACTAAGAAAACCTTTGTTTCACAGCCTAACACCTTTGAAGTCTTACGAGGATACTGAACGCCCCACAATACACCTCAAATCTCATTTCTCTTTGTCACCTTTGTGCCCTTGATCCTATCATTCTCCAGCTACTCATAATTAAATCTGTCAGTCAGGCAAATATCCTGACCTGTTCTGAGTGAGAGAAAAGGTAGCAGACATCAAGCTGAGGTGTTGCTAATGTGGGAACCATGAACAACAAGTTAAAACAGTGAATTTGTGAGAAAAAGAGGAAAAAAAGATGCCAAACTGTTAAGGGGACTGGCTAGTTAGCAGGACTGGCTAGAGCTACAACATGCCTTTTACATTATTAGTTTGAACTGGTGTCAGTATACGATTACCATTGTTGGTGCTAACTAAAATTGTTGCTAAGCATCTCAAGGACTGCTTCAGGAATAAAATTATGTTTAAACACGTGGAGGTAGGGGTGATGAGGATGGGGCGGGCAGGAAAGGCTTAAAAAAGCTTGCCTTGCTACTTCCCATGTAATTTTTTCTGCACAGAAAGAGATGACAGCCTTCACTTGTTTCATTCTGGCATCTTTTCATTAGTGCTAAATTTGCTTTCTAAAATCAGGCAGTAGCACCAGGAACATTGTCTTTGATTAGAGCAATTTTAAAGCTGAGCTCATTCTTAAGTACCTTGCTGAATCAGTGCCCAAGTTTTCGGCTCCTATTCTTGGCCTTCAAAAATATGTAGAATCACACTCTTAGTTGGATAAACCAAACAGATCTCTCAGGGAAGCATCTATCTCTAGACTTGAGCTTTCTATCTTTCCCTTCAAAAAAAACAAACAAACAACTGCATGATACAAGTCTATCTAGATTACTTTTTTTTTCCTGCTAAACAGTTGAATAGATTTTAAGACACAATTATCTATTCTGACTTACAACTTCATCTGATGAGAACTTTCCTCCTGGGTAGACATGCAATCAAGGAAAACATTGATTTTAAATTTATGGCATATTGCTTTCAAAAAGTGTGTTCTCTCATCATCTCTATTTAAAAATCTGACAACAAAGCATCTTAAAACAGTCTCAGGATATCACACTGTCTGGAGAAAAAAATTTCTACAAAATACTCATCTGACAATAAGGAGTGATGCAGAATATTATGTTAATGAAAAAAACCCTCCAACTTTATATTCAATTCTTGCTCCAAATTCCCTGGAATAATTTCTAAGGGAAGCAAACATATTATGTTATTCCAGATCTACTTTAAATCTCAAAATTACATAAGTGTATCTTATTTGCAAGTGATATGATAATGCTGTTGTGTTGGTACCTTTAGCCTCATGAAACAAACAGTTTGAGCTGTATTTATTGGCATGCAAGGGACAGCTTTCTCATACAATTAACTAGAGTTATTTTTGTGGAGGAATAGAAAGATCCAAACCCAGGAATGGAACTAAAATGGAGTTCTCTGTTCATTTCTAAAAGGCTCCTATTTCAGAAATGTTTGTGTTTTGTTGGAGACATGCAAAAATGACAGTCTTTGTAGCACATAATTTTTTTTTGTCATTGGCAAGCACGTTGCACTAGTCGGGGGGAATTCACAGAGATCGTGTAAAGCTCTTGAGTTACTGGGATGCTGTCTGTGAGTTCAGGTTACTGTAACGAGTAACTGAAATAATGTACTGAAATTACTTCTGGGCATCGATCAAATATAAAGAGACTCCTTTAAATCTTGTCACATCCTACACACGGACAGGTGAGGTAGTGAGAAACAGGGGCTGCTATGCTCTCTCCATACTGGTGTGGACTTCTTCTGCCTGAGGTGATTCTCTGATGCAATCTCTAGTTTTTTCTGGACCTGTATTTTTTCCACTGCATGTTCAAAGTGTTCATATCAGACCCCTGCGTCCACCCTATATCATGCCTTTTGCAGTGAGTTGAATGAAATCACAGTAAACTGCTAGGTATCTTTTTGTCATGGAGTTTGCAAAAATTCATTTGCTGTTCTGGCCAGCTTTAACACATGCAGAGGTTTCATGATAGTTTGAAGGTGGAATTTGAAAGGAGGGGACATGGAAGAGGGTACAAGAGGTGCTGAGATGAGGTGTGAAACCCGCTATTAAAGGTGGGGGTGTTTCAAGCATACCTGGCATATCAGAGGTGTTAAAATCAAAGATGTAAGTGTATTGTTTACAGTATGAAAGCCCAAACATAGGAGAGCACAGGGTATTTCAAAACTGTTTAAAGGAAACCTGTGTGGTATCAGCTTATTCTCTGTCTAGGCTTTAGAGCAATCTTAGCAAAGGTCTCTGTTTCGCGCCAGAAATGTTAAGAAGCTTGTCCTGTGGCTCAGCTCTACGGGACAGCAATCTTTGTTAGTGTAGTTGCCAGTGTTGTGCAGCTGCTTCCTGCTAGTTTGGCTGGAAATGTCAGACCACATAAAGACCTGAGAATAAAATAGCACCAGACAGGTTTTCTCTTATCTCTCTTTTCAATAGGGGCATTATTACATTTTAATATTTCCATTCGTATTGCCTGCACTCAAGGCAGAGAGTATACAATTTATCCCAAAGCGCATCCTCTCTGTCATATTTTCTACTACAGTAAACTGAAGGACACACAATATGCTTTACATTTTATATCCAAAGTAGCATTTTCTATTGTCTTCCACAACTCAGCCTAAGAATTTTCAAAGATTCATTCAAACAAGATTACTTTTTTTTTGTCTCCCATCTCTATCTCCCTTGGCCATCTTTCTCCTTTCTGAGCAAAAATATAAGTACAACAAATGTTTTAATAATGAAAAGAGTCTGAATGTTAGATAAGTAGCAAGAGTTTAGCTGCAATTTTTCTGAAGGGCTTCTAATGGTTAAAGAAGATTTGGTTTTATTCCTCTCACTATTTCTTTAAGTACATGAAGATAGAAATTACGCTGAAAATAATTTTATTTTCTTTTAAATTTCATGGATTTTTCAAAGATAACCAGCAAGACTGACAAATTCCCATATTTCTGCCCACTGGCTGGAAGAACACCTTTATAGGTGTAATTTCATTTATATTTCCCCTATTTTTCCATAGAGTGTGCACTTCCATGTTAGAATCTTTGTTCCTATCTGTGAACTCTATATCAAGTTTAAGCATTTTAGACCCAGATAAGGACAATGAAGAATATGTCAGAAATACAGAAGGTTGCAAATATGGTGGAAGAGGAGTTGCCAAATTTATTTTTTTGTCATACTATAAGAAATAATATGAAAGAAAAGACTATAGGGAAGTCGTAGTTGACAGGGTTGCTTTTTTTTTTTTTTTCCTCTACCAGTTTCTATTCTCAGACAACCAGTCAGAGGTTAGTATGGAAAACAGAAGCTGATAGTGTTTTTCCAAATTGTGATTACATGAATGGCTAAGCCCACTCCCTCGGTACCGAAAACAAACTGCAAATTATAAAGTTCTTTTCAATATCATTGTTTTAACTCTCCCTGGATCATTTTGTTCAGGCAGCTTTTACCACGTGCTCAAATGCTTCACCTATAGCTTAAAAGACCAAGGAAGTAATTTATCAGCTAATAACACTCAACAGCTACACTTACCTAGCTATTAGTCTATGCATTCATGGGCTCACCGCCCCTAATAAGAAGACCTGTGACTGTTCGCAGGCCAGGCAGTGCTCAAAAACATGCAAAGGGTCAGCCTCCAGTGCTCTGTGGAAGAGACCAGCCCTCATTATTGCTATATTGCTTTCTTACAACTGCCTGTGTTTTCTGTTAGAGTTTTATGAACCAAGTCTCCATGTAGGTGCTTTTCCTCTTAGATCCTCAAGCTGCTACGAGTTTGCAGTTTTAGCTTCTTTATCTTGCATGACTCTATGCACTTCCTCACATCTCTTCTCACAATAAATCAATTTGCTCTGACATTTATCCTCAGGTTTTGTAGCTGGGCTGCACAGGAGCTAAGCCTTGGGCCACAGAGAGCTGCATCCCTCAGCAGAGGAATACAGGAACAGGTAACAATGTCTTTGTACTGTCTATGTTGATGTGCATTTAAACAGATGAGCATAGTGGTTGATCCCCCTCTGAGCTATTGTTTCAGGGCACCTGTAGACACAAGAAAACATTACATTGGTTTATACTTGGTTCAAATTACCAACCAGTTTGAGGCCTGCTTCCTCATCTGATTCAATTTTGTCTGTACCTTTGGAGCACATGAGTTTTCCATTGAAACAGTGGGAGTACAAGTGATAACTGCATGAACATCCTTTTTTTCCTTTTGTTGGCTCAGGGGTTTAGCTTCCTGCTCTACAGGGAATTTTGGATAACTCATTGTCAAGACAACTCTCAGCAGGATGGAGGCCTTGCACGAAAAACTATGTTTGCCTCAGTGAATGCTTTAAAACAAAGCACAAGCCCACCAGACATTAGGTGGTAGTTCAGGATGGTATCTGATGCCAGAACATTTCCACAGAGAAAGAAGCTGAACCACGATTACTCTGTTCTATGGAAATCATTAATTTTTTTTTGCTTCTCTTTTCTTAATCTCTTTTTAATTATATTGAAATTGTTGATGCAAATTAAAACACAACAAAATTAGAAAAACTAGAAGGGAAGAACACTATTCAGAAGAAAACACGCCAGTGTCTTCTAAACAGATAAAGGGGTTTGAAAATGCTGAACAGAGCAAAAAGGAGCCCTGTGTCATAAATTATTCTAGCCAGTGATTTGGAACAAAGAGCATGCTTAATCCTGTGAGAGTGAAATACCTTGCTTGATGTATAAGTGCCTTACAGACAGAAATTATTATGACCATTTATAATACAAATGACCATATCTGTGTAACGGGGTTCATTACTAGATAATACCTTGTCTGGACTGAAAAATTAAATTGTACAACAATAGCAGCACAATAGTTCCTTCGACAATAGAGCTACACAGCTGTTAAACTGAAACTAGTCTCTTCAAGGACTTTTAGAATCCTCCAAAATGCAACATTTCCTGTGCTCACAAACCGACTGTTCTGCAGAATTCACTGTTTATTATTTGTGTATGTGAGAAATTAATTTTTCTCCTTGAAATTCTTGCAGCTTTTGTCATATGCAGTTCTACTAGAAATCCACTTTGCTTCAAAAATCCTGTGTTTTTTGAGCAATACAGCTGCCAGAGGATTCACAAACACTCTTAGAGGGGTGATGAACTAATATTGGATTTACCTATTAAAGACAAGAGTGTCTGAGAAGCCAGTCTTTGGTCACTTCAGACTCTCCTGAGAGCACATTAAGGGAGCTTTGTGAACCTGTGCTGACTCTTTCTCATGCTAAGCCTATAAGCCATGTTCTATTGGCTGAAGCTTTTCCAATTTGTGAATGTCTTTGGCCATATTAAGAAGAATTTTAGAGGAGCTTATGGAGAATTATTCAGAACCCAGTAGCTTAGCTGCTGGTTATTATTGTGTGCTGCTGGTTTTTCTAATGTTAATTTCAATAATTTTCATTTCAGAAAAATCATCTCAATAACACTTTGGGAGGAATAATACATGGAACTTTTGGAGGCTACTGGCTCAATAAACATAATTTCTGTCCAGGCCATCTATTCTGCTAGAATTTTTTTTACAACTGTTAATCTTTTTTTTTTCTTTCTTTATTTTTTTTAAACTTTTTTTTGGGAAAAATAGGTAAAAGTGAATATTATTTTGTGCTGAGGAAAGGCTTTAACTTCCTCTACCAGGTTTAAGAATTCTTGGTACTTAGTGTTTCCTGGGGTTAGAAATCTATCGTGACACCACTGTTTGTATTGTAAGTATGGCTCATTTTAATTTGGGTTATATGATTTCGGAGCTGGAGGATGACAACAGTTGAGCCTTTAAAATACCAATAAGTTGAACTGAGATGACTCTCTTGTCCATAACCCTCTTCTTTTAACTGTACTGAGTGACAGTATTTTTACCCCTCCAAAGACAGATTTGTTTGGGGTATGTGTTCCGAGAGCTATTTTAAAATAAATGTTCTGCAAAAGAAGTTATTAAAATAAAATTCTGTACCAAGGGCATATATTTAAAATAACCTAGGTTTCAGACACTATGTCTCGAATTCCTTCTGGTTAAATTTATGCATGGAATTCATCAGCTGTTTGACTTTAAATTCTCCCTCAATGCAAAGAGAGACATACCTGTAAAAAATCCATTCAGTCCACTGAAGCCCTAAAGCTCTCCACAGCTTTGAAGAAACGTTTACTAAGCAGAATCTTTTCTTAAATGTCTAAAATTACATGAGGCAAAATGAAGCCCTATTGGTCATACAGACTGTCCTGTCTAATGCTGTGCAAACAGATTTTCTAGTTTCAAGATCACTTAAATTGGGCATGGAGAGATGAGCTTAGCTTCACCAAATCTTTTGTGGCCAGTGGAGCATGGATATAGCAGAATGAGTGGGCAGAGTAACAATTTTTTTCTTAGGAGTGGAGGTCCTCATTACAGTAGAAAAATCAAAGTCTGTTTCAACAAACACCCTGTGTAGAACTAGGAGTCCAGTCAGGTAGTGAAAAATCAGGCAGATGAAAGAGAGCTGCAGAATTTGCATGGGAGAACAGTTTCATGTGAAATATCGGGATAAAAACCATGAAGTAAATATGTATAAATGTAGAACCAGATTGTTATACTGGGAAGTACTAATGACTGTCATCACTCATGGAGCTAGTGAAGATCTAGAGAACTGTTAAATATTACAAAATTCATATAGAAATGCTAATCTCTAACTACTTCCTAAGGAAATTATGGTTAAAACATCCTATAGTTTTTCTGTTTCCTTGTGTAATTGGTGCTTTTTAATGTTTTTTACTCCCAGGAGCCTATCAAGAGCTCCATTGGAAGTGTGAGGTCCTAAATATTTCAGCTGCAGTAACTTTATGCCTCTACAGCATTTGTTTCTCTAAAAATATTAGGTATATCTGCCTGATCCATCATTTTTTTCTCCTATGAATGGCCTTTGGGAATCCAGAGATTTTCTCTTGTAGCTTGACAAGCAGAAAGAAGTAAAATATGCTGAAAGTTATCCTTATATTTTTCCTTACCGACTTTATGTGATACAGAGGGGCTGGGTCTTCATCTTGTGTCTAAAACCTTTATTTCACAAGTACCTTTAAGCTTCTTCGTCCATGTGCTGTTCTCTCCCATGAACAAGAAACAGAACAATGAAAAGAAGGTATTAACCTGGCTTGGGTTTTCAGTTTGGGTCACTGACATAAACCTTGAGCTGGCCCACGGGAGAGGGAGGAAAAGGCGTTATGGATTCCTTCTTCTTTTGCCAGTTACTGTGTTCATAAAAGCTATGGACTCATGTTCAGCCTTCAGCTGTGCACTGCTAGAAGAGACTGAATCCAAAAACTGGATGAGGATGAAAAAATAGTGTCATCTTTGCTACTGGTCCTCCTACTTGAGTCTCATCCCGTTTTCTGACTACTTCAATTGTTTCTTTGTGCTCTGCCAAGCCATGGCTATGACCCCTCTTTACATAACTTTCAGAGATAAATTAACAAAGGAGAATATCAACATTTCATGAAAGGAAGGACTATAAAAGATACTAGTAGGATCAGAGAGAAAGAATACAGTGTTGACCTAGGCTATATATCTGAAAATTGTTCATCATTAAGGCACTACATTGGGAAAATAGTTCGGAAAAGTCAGTACCCACTGTGACAGGGACTTTGGCCATAATAAGATACTGATGAACCTTTCCATTAACATGACTAAATGTCAGACGCAATCCAGAGACTTAGGAGCTGATCATGTGATAGGTGATGGATCAACTGCATTTCTTGGAGAGATGCAAACTTTGGAAGGAACCATTTCCTTATAGCATTGAAAGATATGAAGTTTATATAACTGAGTTTTGTTTTGACAGCTTTCATGTCTCCTTTCATGTCCATACTGAGAGGGTGTCCTATCAGAGGAGGTTTCCATTTCCTTGCCTTCCTGCTGATCAAAACAGCAGACGCACCAAAGAGTTTGCAAAATTCCTGAATTTATGTATGAATATACAAGTGCTATGACCTGTTCTCTGAAGTTCTGTGACAAAATCTCCTTTTTACTTTGTTTATTCAAATCTCTCCTAACCAGTCTTCTCCCTGTGAAACGACAAATACCTACCAAAAATAACAGAATCTCGTAAATGAAGAGTGTTCAAATTAAGGTACTTTTTCTATTGAGTAATCAGATTGGAAAGGCACTTCTGTCATTCATCTAGGTCACATTTTTATTAATACTCCCACAGCTTTTAGCCAGCATAACATGTTGAATAAAAAGTGTGCTACACAAACAAGTAGAAGGGAATAATCTCTCCCTCCACCTATTGTCTGTGGTCCTGTTAAACAAAATCAGTTTGCAGCTTCCAACACCACAGGAGCACACTGGTGATTACTCTTCAGCCTGTTGTCCACCAGGAGCCCCAAAACCTTTTCTCCATAGCTCCTATTTAGCTAGCCAGTCCCCAGTTTATTGTTTTGTATGGGGCTATTACAGGCTTGGTGCAGGACTTTGATTTGTCTTTGCTGAAATGCATGGTGTTCCTGTTGACTTATGTCTCCAGACTGTGAAGGCCTCTCAGAATGGCAGCCCTTCTCTCCAGCATATCAACCACTCCCTCTTTTTGCTTGTTTGCCAGCCTGTTGGGTGGGTGTTCAATGCTGCCAGTAATCAGCAAAGACTTTAAACTACATCAGTACCAGTATCAACCACCAAGCAGTGCTACTGCTTCCCAGCTGGGAGATGGACTTTGAACTTCTGACCATTAGACCTTCAGGCCAATAATCCAGCAATTTTCCATTCATCTTATACTCCAACGAGCCAAAACATATCTCTTCAATTTAGCAACATGGAATACCATGCTGAGAATCTTGCTGGAGTCAAGGTAAAGAACATCAGCTTCTCTTTCTCTTTGGGCATAGATCAAGTCATCTCCTCATGGAAGGCAAATCAAGTTGATTAGTTGTGCTTTATATCGCCAAACCCATCTTGTCTTTTCCCAGTAACCTTCTTGTCCTCCATGTGCCTGAAAATGGTTTCCACAAGTATTTACTCTAGTGTCTTCCCAAAAGCCGAGGTTAGATTCACCAGCCTGTATTTCCCCAGATTCTCCTTCTTGCTTTTCCTCTTGTACATTTTCTTCTATCAGAGCGAGGATAGATGCCTCAGACTCAATTACACACCTTCCCTTTTCCTTTCCACCCCCTTAGAGGTGAATCAGACTCACTCTTCATTCAACAGACCTGTAATTTATGGTGAGAAAAATGTTCATTCATGTGGACCTGTGTTCATAGCAGTGGATCTGTGATATCCTGATGACAAGAAGGCTAAAGTGCTAAATAGCACAGGACTGGTTTGGGATTTGGCCTCTGCTTATGTGTAATAATTCTAGTGAATCCTATTGCAGGTACTACTTTAGAGTCTCAGCTGTCTTCCTTAGCTGTGGTTTTTTTTTTTTTTTCTATTATTACATACATTATTGTGGTGGATATGAGAAACCTTTGTTTCAGATACAGGAAGATCCGCCTTTTTTCACATGCTTGTAAGAGGACTGCCTTAAATTTCTCTGGGTATCTATATACAAAATTAATTCCATGGTAGACTCCAAGTTTCAAATCATTAGGCATTTCAGTGAGCACAGTTGGTCCTATTAAACATGCTTGCACACACAGGTGATAATTTAATTCAGTGAAACATCTTGTTACACAAGAGATCAATTAAGGAGATTGTGTGCTGGAAACTCAATTAGGACTTATCAGTTTTATCCTACTAATCTCAGAAAGGAGTTTACTTGT
Source organism: Pterocles orientalis (assembly GCA_011057875.1). Classification (NCBI taxonomy): domain Eukaryota; kingdom Metazoa; phylum Chordata; class Aves; order Pterocliformes; family Pteroclidae; genus Pterocles; species Pterocles orientalis. The sequence continues at coordinate 52,997 of WKFP01013954.1, read as the reverse complement.
ACTGTCAATGGCAGGAGCTGGACATATAATTTAATGTTTTACCTTACTAAGAAGGGCTTTAATCTTCCTGTTTCCTTAGATGTACCTTAAATATTTTGTTGCAACTGATCTGGCAGTTCACAGGATAAACACTAATTCAGTTAGGGATTTAAGGATTGTTTACATTTCGTGTAAACCTTTCTACTTTCTATCAACTTGCTCTGCAGCAAAGGAAATGGCAACAACGCAAAATATCTTTAGATGCATCTAAAAGTTATACTTCAGATCATATTTCAGAACTTCCAAAATCAGGCTTTTGTTAGCTGCTCTTCCATGTCATATAGAATCATAGAATCATAGAATGGTTTGGATTGGAAGGGACCTTAGAGATCACCTAGTTCCACCCCTGCTGCCATAGGCAGGGACACCTTCCACTAGACCAGGTTGCTCAAAGCCTCGTCCAACCTGGCCTTGGACATCTCCAGGGATGGGGCAACCACAACTCCTCTGGGCAGCCTGTTCCAGTGCCTCACCACGCTCACAGGAAATATTTTATTCCTAATATCTACTCCAAATCTAACATCTTTCAGTTTAAAAACATTGCCCCTCATCTTATCACTGCACTCCCTGATAAAGAGTCCATCCCTGTCTTTCCTGTAGGTCCTCTTTAAGTACTGGAAGGCTGCTATAAAATCTCCCTGGAGCCTTCTCTTCTTCAGGCTGAACAAGGCCAACTCTCTTAACCTGTCCTCATATGGGAGGTTCTCCAGCCCTCTGACCATCTTTGTGGCCCTCCTCTGGACTCACTCCAACAGGTCCATGTCTTTCCTGTGCTGAGGATTCCAGAGCTGGATGCATGACTCCAGGTAGGTTTCCATGAGAGCAGAGTAGAGGGGGAGAATCACCTCCCTCGACCTGATAGTCACACTTCTTTTGATGCAGCCCAGGACATGGTTGGCTTTCTGGGCTGCAAGTGCACATTGCTGGCTCATGTTGAGCTTCTCATCAACCGACACCCCCAAGTCCTTCTCCTCAGGACTGCTTCAATCCATTCTCCTCTCAGCCTGTATTTGTGCCTGAGATTGCCCCAACCAGGTACTTGGCCTTGTTGAATTTCATGACGTTGGCATGGGCTCACCTCTCAAACCTGTCGAGGTCCTCTGGATGGCATCCCTTCCCTACTGTGTGTTGACACAGCTTGGTGTCGTTGGCAACGTGCTGAGGGTGCCTTCAATCCATGTTACCAACAAAGACAAAGATAACACGGGTCCCAATACCAACCCCTGTGGAATGCCACTCATCACAGGCCTCCACTTGGATATCGAGCCATTGACTGCAACTCTTTGAGTGCAACTATCTAGCCAATTCCTTATCCAGTGGGTGGTCCTTCTGACAAGTCCATGTCTTTCCAGTTTAGAGATGAGAATATCATGTGGGATAGTGTCAAATGCTTTGTACAGGTCCAGCCCATCTGACAGTCTTCACCCAAGGAGTTCAGACTGCTCTTGAGAAGCAGAATCTCTCTTGTAGTTAGTCCGAAGAATATTTGATGTTCAAACGGGAGCTTTAGCAGGTTTTGGTTCTTAGTCTGTTTCTGTGGAAAGTGCTACTGGTCTAGCCACAGCTGGTCATGCTTCCCCAGTACTTACTGAGCGTGCCAGAGTAGCAGCTACTGCTCCTTTCCCATCCGTATATAGAGGATATTTCATCGGGCAGTGACCACTATATCTTCCTGGTCTTCAAGTGTGGAATAACTTTTATCTCTGTGGGCAAGGGGTAACCTGGTGCAGAGAGTACTGAGCTTTGTCAAGAAGGTATCACAATACAGTGTCCCCTTTCTTTCTCTTTATAAAGAATCTCATTCTCTGCAAGTCAGTGTGCTGTGATATGGATGAAGGTCTCCTGTGTCTGTATTCCAGCCCACCTGTACAGATAGGTTCCTGAAAATAGTCTCTCAGATGGCATAAAAGCAGCATATGGCTTTCGTTGCAGTCAATGTTTATATAGCTTCCAGCTGATTAGTGGGATTCTTTAAAATGTAACAAAAGAAATGGGAACACAGGAGCAAAGGTGAAGCCAAAAGAAAACAAACAAAACACCTTTAAAAGTCATAGAAATGGCAGCACAATTTGTAATAATTACTTTCTAACAGAAATGGCAAAGCAAATGAAAAAGCTCTACACTGTTACTATAAAGAAACTAAATATTTCTCCATAAAGAAAATTACAGGTTTTTTCTATCTAATGTCAGTGCAGGTTATTGAAAACACATTGATGCTTCATTTGCATTTTGAGGCCATGAAGTGTCAGGATGCTCTTTGTCTATTTGATTCACCTTTGCAAAGAAGGGAAAGAAGAGAGAGGTGCTACGTCTGGCATTTTTACAGCTCAAATTATACTTTTCCGCAGTGAAAAACCCAAACTACAAACTACATTTGACCAAATTGATTCCTGTGACTCAGTGAGACCAGGCAGCAAAAAAGAAGGACCTCTCACAAAACAGGTCTGTATGTAAAAAGTCCTAGTCAAAACAATAATCTGTCAATCTTCTTGCAAAAGGCACTCGTGCAAAAAATTAGACCCGATTATGTGTCTTCATGATGAGAAATAAATTATGTCTCCACCTATCTACTCCTCCTGAACTCTGTAGAGTGGATCCTGTAATGACAGTGTACAACCAGACAAATGAGGTGAAAGAAAATTGACCTTTGCAATGTAATGTTTGATGATCTGAGGAGACTGAAGAGCCCATTCCTAAGTGCTCCTCCTGAAAAAGCTGCTGCACCATCAACTGGGACATGAAGTTTTTTAGAAAAAACATATCAGCACATTCATGAAGTCTCTCAGCAGACAGAAATATTGCCTCTGGGTTTTAATGATATAGACTTTGCTTGTTTGAGGGGGTAGGTGGGTGTTGATTTTTTATTTTTTTCAGCCATTACAACTTGCCCATAAAGATTTGCTTTGTTAATAAACAAAGGTGAAAAAGTCTGTTTGGAATCCCAAGTGTCCTGGATCCTAAAATCAAATGTAACTTAAGTTATATTACAACAATTTTTACATTATATGTTGTCAACCATACAGTTCATGGTATCAAGACAATTTTCTTCCTCTAAAGAAGGCCTTCAAAGAAACAAGGACGGCAATGGTGAACACCTTTAACAAAAGTTCATGAATTTAAGCCTGGATTCACCCCATTTAAGGCACTTAATTGAAGTGTCTAAATTTAGAGATTAAGTTCTCTGTGTTCCCCGTAAAATCAGTGGAATAATAGAGGCATTTCCAGAGAGTGCATCAGGTCTGGACTGGGACTGAAATCTGGCTTTGTTACTGTTGAGAGAACTTAGCATTTCTAAATTCCCAACATAAGTTTCTCAGGTAAATGCGTTTGAGGCAGAGGAATTTGGCCTAGTTATAATTATACTAGTAAAACTCTAAGGAATTGATAGACTTCGCCTTTCACACAAATGAGTTCATATAATGGAAGGAATCTATGGGATTCTTTATATCACATTATACATTTGTCACCTCTGGAATAAAATATAGTGTGACGTATATCAGCAGCTGAGAAGATAAACTGTAATGTACAGCCCTGTGTAAGTCCCCAATCTGGAAAGGACTGCAAGGTGTTTGAGGTACTGCCTCACAATCAGTAGAGAGAACTTTAGTATTAAGTATCCATGGAAAGCAGCCATTCACAATTAAAACGAATGGAGAACAATTTCTTGAGAGGATGAAAATATAAGTTGTCTTGTCAAGGTCCTTCTATCCTATAGATCAATTATTTTAAATATAAATAATAGATATGCAATAGATATGCAAATCACTAGTTTTCCACACATGATCCATATAATGCGACTGCTAAACTGCGTTGGAAAACATGAAAGAAAAATACGAAACTAATTTGCTTTCCTAACAATGATTGCACACAGATGAAACAGCCACCATTGCATTAAATGATTCTGAATGAAAATGCAATTCTTGCTATTAGAAATATGACTGATGAAAAAGAAGCAGTCTATAGTATAGTATGGCGCATACTGTGGGAAACTATGACAAATGCCATGTCTTCAGTGTCACTGTTAGTATCACTCACATGTGTGAATAAGATATATTTGATCTGAATTTATTTTGAATTATAAAGTGAAAAAAAGTTAATAGTAGCTGATTTGCAGCAGCCTGGCTGTCTTGTATTTCAAGCTCTGAGTAGCCAAAAAATGCACTGAAATGCCACTGGTGAATACTAATGGCGTTATTTTTGGAGTTACTTCTAATTAGACTGATATTCTTATATGCTGGCTCTTTCCATTCTAGAATACATGCAAACTTGTCCAAAACTGTTGTGTCCTATGCAAACTTGTATGTCTTATTAAGTCATGATTTAACCAAAGAGCTTCAGTAATGCTTATGAGATGCTATGTGCAGTTCTAATTGTAACAGCCCCCAAAAGAATCAGGGTTTGTACAAATGTCTGGATTCAAAGGTTAGCCTAAATAAGTATCCTGGGGGCTACATCAGCCCTGAAACAGCTTATATTATATAGAAAGCGAATTATAGCTTCAGCTGAAAATATACAACAATCTAAACAATTTTACTAGTACATATCTTCATCCAGTTCCTCACATAGCTTCTACCCATTCTTGGACTGTTCCACAAGGGAAAAAGTGAGCATGTGTGGCAAGCAAACAGATCAGATATCTGGATGAAGAACAGAGCCAGGAACCTCTCCCAGTGTATTTCCTGTAACCATCTCTCTCTCATTTTAATTAATTGAACACAAACAGTGTTTTCTAATGTTCATGAAGAGAATACAATCTCTTAGTTTCAGATGCTGCTTTTATAACACCACAGGATCACTGTCTTGGAAATTGCAGGGCATTGTAGTACAGTCAATGAAAAAAGCAGCTATAGGCTCAACCATCAGCACTCAAAAGCAGGATTCAGGCCAAAGTCAGATCCCAGTGTAGCTTAGTGTGATGGGTTGGCCCTTGGCTGGGGGCCAAACCACACACACCTGCTCACACAGTCCCTGCCCCCACCCAATTATAGGGGAGAGAATTAAAGAGGTAAATGGTAAAGAGGACTCATGGGTTGAGATAAGGCCAATTTAATTACTAAACTACAATAATATTAGAAATAATACTATATACAAAGATGCAATGTGATACACAGTGATACTGCCCCTCCCCACCTGATGACCAAAGGCCCAGCCCACTCCCAGCCAATGGCCCCGAAGGAGGGAGAGAATAGGTGATACACAATTATGCTGTCCCCCCCAGAAAAAAGGCTCAGCCTGTTGACAATGATACTGCCTAGAAACCGCACAGATGATTCCCCCAGAAAGGGGGGAGAAAGGGGGGAAAGGGGGTGCACTGCTCCCGGAGGCACTCACGGAACGGAGATAACAACCCAAGCGTCCCAGCCCGAGAGCTGACCGAAGCAGGAAAAAAAAACAGCTAACGATCCTCCTGGAGAGGGAGGATGCCAAAACTCACGGAACGGAGATAAACGAGTGTCCTGGGCCGAGAGCTAACGGCGGCCGTGGGGGGAGGGGGGGAAAGGCCTTGGGAGAGCGAACGCAGGCTCCCCAAAGCGAGATGAATCCGGAAGTGAAAAGCCAGCTCTCCTGGGAGACTCTTCTCCTATATACTGGGTATGACGTGCATGGGATGGAATAATTGGTCAGTCTGCTTATCAATCTTGACTTAAAAGCAAATCCCAAGCTAGAAGCCAGGCTCTCTCTCTGTCTATTGAGAGAGAGAAGCTGAATGTATCTCGTCCTTGAGAACAAATAGCAACATCCTAGCAATAACTATAAACGTTCTTCTCTGTTCTTCTCTTATCAATTTTCTCCTGAGCACGAATCCAAAACATAGCTTCTTAATAGCTATTTATGAAGAGAAGGGAAAAGGAAAAAAAATTAACTCTGCTCTGCTTAACCCACGACACTTAGGAAAGAAGAATGTTCTCAACGGAGTGATGATGTTTTGAAACCAGGCAAGAGAGACTCTAAAGCACAGAGCAAGCTTGTGAGCTGTGCAGTTATGGAAAACAATCACAGAGAAAGTGTAGCATCCTTCATGTTTCTCCTGCCTCTTTTAGTTCTGCTGACCTGTAAGGTCAGGACTACAAGTTTTTACTGTACTTTGGCATTCATCATCATCATCCACTTTTTGGATTTAACACCTTCTTCACTGTAATCCAGTTGGTATCAGAAGTACCAGAGAAAGCACTACATTTCATACGATCTATAAAAATATTTCTCTCATGCGGTTATTGTTTATTTTTTGAAATGTTAGCATTCACTTTTACCATTAGAGGGCTCTATTGTTTGTTACTTTTTTATCTGTTGCCTATTTTAGACTTGTTTGTGTCTGTCAAAAGCTACCTGTAACAACATAACTGTGTGTCCTGGTGGGGGGGCAGTATCACTGTGTATCACTCATTTGTGTATATATAGTATTATTTTCAATATTATTGTAGTTTGGTTATTAAATTGTCCTTATCTCAACCCACGAGTCCTTTTTTCCATTTACCCCTTTAATTCTCTCTGATTGGGTGGGGGCAGGAATTGTGTGAGCGGGTGTGTGTGGTTTGGCCCCCAGCCAAGGGCTAACCCGTCACACCGTGACACATGCAAGTGCCTTGTGTTTCACCCAATAAGTGGTATGTATCTTGTTCATTACCGCTATCAGGATTACAACAGAAAGAGGTAAAGCAGTAGGTATTCTATAAAACTCCTTGGTTAAACTGAGAGGTTATTTCTGCTACTACTGGTGACTCAAGACATAGTTGGCCTACTTTCTCAAGGGGAAACAGATAAAGCGGACTTTTAAGTGAAAATTGAGAGGGTAGTCTCAGAGAGAAAATCTGTCCTTGCTGAAGTCAGGAAATATGACACTGAATCGAGTTCAGGATTTCTCTTGCTTCTATCCTAATACATTAAAAGCCAACAAGAAAAACTCCTACCACTAACTGAGGAGGTTAAGATGAAACTTTACACATAACCACATGTATCTGTAACTTTCTAGTTTAGGATTTATTAATGTTTCCTATCATACATTTGGGGTACTGACCATCAATGTCAGATGCAGGCACAGTTTGAGTGGGGAGAGGGAGGAAGGAGGGGGATTGCAACAGCTCATAACTTTCATCAGGAGCAAATCATACTTTCTACTTAGGAACTCATAGGTCCAAAGAGGTCTGCAATGAATTCATACATAAAGATAGATATCTTGTATAAATTATGGTGGGTTTTTTTAACGCAAACCAGAAGTGGTCTGGCTAAGTAATTCCATAAGGTTTTTTGTGGCAGTGACTGTACCGTATTTTCTGACCATCAGGAAGAACAAATGCTTAAACATTGCGACTGAGTTGTCACTGTCTGATGGAGGGAAACTTTTTACACAGTAGAGCCAGCAGAGATGTTCATTAGTTAGAAACTACATATATACATATGCAAACTGAGGTGAAGCAGATAGTACTTTCCAAAGTTACCCAAGTAATGCAGTACCAAATCCAACTCTGTACAACACCCGGTAATATCAAAAGACAAAATTATTTGACATTTGCCATTATAGTGAGCTCACTGGGCTTTGTTAACTGGCTTATCTCATGCATCCAGATTAGAAAATGTCAAACCATAGACTGACTGTTCTGAGCAGTCAGTATCAAAACAGCACTCCACTATATTGCTGGGCTTCAGGGGACATTTTAAATGACACAAATGACACGCAGACACTGACTTTCATTATCTGGATTCAAAGTTGTTTCAGAGGTTAGGGACATTAAGGGCTCTGATTATCAGGAGAAAATTCTGTCAAAATACCTTGTTAACCAGGGCACACACATGAAAGATTGCCATAACTCTTCATGAATAAAGCTACTTTCTCTGTTCAGCAAATCTTTTAAAGACATGGTTATGGCCCTTGATGTTCAGCAAGCCATTTTAGGAGCACATGGTAGCCACATAGAGAGGCACAAATGTTGCAAAAACTAAAAAGTCAAACCTTGATATTCCACATCAAATAAAATACAACAATAATTTTAAAATGCCCCAGGTCCTTTAAACATCAGTATGTTTCACATAGCCAGTCAGAAAATTTGGTCCTTAAAAGTGATCTTCTGCTGATTTTACATTCTAGTCAGAGTCCCTAACACATCTCTGCTCCTGACGTTTGGAGAGGGAAGTAACTGTGTAGAAATGGTGTAGTAGGCATATGGATCTCCACTGAAGGCTTTAAGAAAATGGCGGCAGAAAGGAGACCAAGCTACCTGTTATCCTCTCTGCTTCCTAATATAAGACTGTAAGACTATAAGAAAAGCAGCTCTCAGAAAAAGACAAAAATTTAATTTACCTTCCTAACACATAGACCTCATGTCTGCCATGAGCCATGGGATTTATTTTTATGCACACTAGCCACACAAAGTCATGGGGGAGGGCAACAGTCAAACAAACAAACAAACAAACAAAAAATCAAAGAATGACCCTTATATTTTTGCCTAAAGACAAATTTATTTTTCAGTTTGCTTTTGCCTGACAGCATATCAACATATGGATTAACTCCCTCTTGTCGTTATTGGCAAGAATGTTAGTGTGTCCTTTTAACACTTGTTGTGTCAGCACATTACAGACTATTTTTGAGAAAATGTTCACGAACAGTTGATGGAAAAATTCTGCCAGAATTGATGCATGCAAATTAATGTTGATTAGTTTGTTGTGACAAAAAACCCAACACTAACATTTCTGAACTACTAGGAAAAAAGACAAGAGGGTTTTTTTTTTTTTAAATCATGAACACTGTCTTCATCAGGAAAATTGAAAAAAAATCAGTAAAATATTGTTAAAATTCTAATAATTGTATCTACTGTTCTTGTATCTGTTTGCATTACTCTATGGCCTTCGTCTTTGAATTTTAGCAACAGTTCAGGATCCCAGTGTGTCAAGTGCTGTAGGTAGTGGTGCTGTAGATGTATAAACCTGTTTTCTGCTCAGAGAGACTACAATTAAACTATATGACAAAACAGATGGACAGAGACAGATGGGAGGAGTAAAGGAAAACAATGAGGCAACATTTGTGGGTGTGATTGGCTTCTGATCTCAGTACACCAAAAGCCCAGCAGTCCCCACGTTTGTGAGCACCACACGAAAGAAGAATGGTGGTTTAAGAAGTGGTTTGAAAGGGAATAACACAGAGTTCTATGAAAGATTGTAGGAAATAAAAAATAGGTGGAGATGTCACTCGATGCCTGAATGTTCAGAATTTAACATGGGTGTGATGAAAGTTGGCCTCAAAGACCACCTGGATGAGGAAAATGACAACTTGATACTTCAATAAGACCTGAAGAGCCTGACCAGTTAAAAAAGTACTTTGTTTGATGCAACACAGAAGGGAAAAGCAATTGCAGGGTGTGAAAGTTGAAGTGAGGGACTAGGAAAATGACCTTAGCAGCAGCTCTCTACATGCACACTGGCAGAGCAAAACTGCCTTTGACAGTAACAGACAATGTAATGCCACAGCAACTGAACTGTAAGATGGCAAAGCTGTAAGAATTTAAATGGACAATAAAACTGTATTGTTGCAGTGCTCTGCAAGCTCCCACCACTGCTGAAAAAGAATCTACCACATTTAAAAATAGGTTTAACATGTCAACGTTAAATGGCACTTTAAAGATTAAACCTAGATTATAAACCTAAAAGACAGATTACTTACATCTGCAATGATGCAGAAAAGAGGTGTCTCAGAGGTAAAAGAAAAAGATGCTTCTGTGAGGAAAAACATGCCAGGAAGCAGTTCTCTGTAATGAAAGCAGTAAAAATGGAAGATAGAAAGAGCATGAGTAAGACAGGCTACACAGTGAGGTCATTGGAACAAGTAAAGGAGCTAGGGAGAAGGCAGTCAAGAAACATCTGTTTTTAATAGGTAAATTTCATAGTTTAAGAAGAGGAAGGCAAAAGCAATGCAAAGGTACTCTGTTTGGTCAGATTCCTCTTGGGAGGCTGAGAGGACTATTTGTGGAACAAGTAAAATTCTGGCTGCAGTGGGAGGAGTCTTGAAGATAGTGACAAGGTGATTGATGGTTGGGGTAAGAAAATCCACTAAATGAGAGAAGAGTTGTTAACTGGGGAACAAAAACAGAAAAGATGTAGTAAAACTTTGGTGGCAATTCTTCCATAAATGCTCTGAGTGCAGAAAAAAGACTCAGGGGAAAAGGCAATGGGGATGAAACAGGGTTTGATTCTAGCACAGACTAGAGTGGGGCAGAAAGAAAATATTTAAGTATGAAAGAAAGCAAAATCCTGACAACTATGTTAACAGAGGAAGGAGTATAGAAGGGAAATCAGGAAGAAGAGCAAACCTATACAAGGCTAAACTGTAAAGAGTGGGAGGAAAGATGGATGATGGCAGGAGATCAGTAGGTACCTACATGAACTTAGGTGAGCTACTTGCTGAAGAAGATTTTTAGTACCCAAAAAAAAGTACCTAAAAAAGAAGTATACCTAGTGATTGCCAGAAACAAATGTCAAGGGGTCACTGAACAGAAAACAGACACCTTCTGTCAGGAAGTAGGCAAATATTACATAGTACATTTTTGCCTACAGGACAAGAGAGGGACTCCGTATGGTATGAAAGCCATGAGTCCAGACCTGCTGAAAAGGTCAAGAGTCAAGTTTAGAAAAACAATAAAAAAAAAGTCATCAGGACGCCAGTAATAAGAGAAACATGCATTGGGGAACAGAATAAAAGGTACTTTAGAAAAATGTAATTCTGGTCTGTTCTATTGCAGTCCACATATAATGCACAAGAAAGGAATATTTTAAGATTAAATATCCAAGACCAATATAGGCTGCACTAGCAAGTGTTTGTCATCTTAGTATTTCTGGATTTCACATTCATTGCTCAAGAGTTATATTTGAAATGAAATGTGACTCAGAATGAATTACCATTAATTTGGGGCAGGTATAGAAGTGACTAAAAAGGGAGAAGTCAGGGAAGGAAAACAGTGGTGCTCAAATTTGTTAGGGTGGGAATGTGTCTCCCCATGTGTACTGACACATTCTTATCTATTGTATGTGGGATGAGGTGGCAATCAGTATTTCCAGAAGTGAGCTCTAAGTCTTTTCAAGCCCCCCAAATTTGACCACTATCCTTCACTGCCTGGATGTTTTCAGAACTAATAGATTTCCATGGTTATTTCAAATTCTTCTAAAATGTTTTCCGTTCGTACATTCAAAGTCACCTGCCATTATTGTCCCCTATCACTTCCTCTTTTCTAGCCCTACATAAAATATTTCACATCATTTTTTTAAGAATTGTATAGAATTTGTGCAGAGTTCATAAATACTGGAAGTGAGAGGAAAACAGGTGTGGAAGTAGGGTTAAAAATCTCAGTCTGACTGAAAATACTACACCAATAGACATTTTCTTACAAGACTCTTTAGACAGCAGTCATAAGGCCTAAATCACTATTTTCTAGGCATTTCCAAAGACAACAAGCAGGAGAGGCTGATGCTTATTTCTGAAATAATTTCTTAAGCTGTTTGCTTAAAATTCCATTGACATCTGTTTCCCTGAGCTAGTATTACAGCACTTGAAAAATATAATTCTCAATGCCAATAGCAATTCTGCAGCCACATTTCACAGCCTGTCATCTAGGAAGGATCTGTTTCCCCCCATTTTTGCCATACACAGTTAAATGTTCAATCTTTAAATTGGCTTTCTAGATTTCTATAATTTCTGTAAATAGTAGGATACCTTCCACCCTCTGCTGTGGCATAGAAACTGTACCCAGAGACTTCCAGAATATTAAGCTATTCTTGCATGTTTAGCTTGATAAAAGAATACCAAGAGTTTTGCTCTAGGACTTCTATAGTCTGTACACAATGTAAAAGTAGTACAATGAGAGCATTATACCACAAAGAAAGCGGAAATAGGTTTAGTTTTTATTTTTCATTGTAATACTTGGAAACATTTTAGGAAAGCATGCAATTACTATTAAGTACATTTTAGAGGTATCCTGAATAAACAAATAGTATTTTTTAAACTGTAAAAATGAATTTTAGTGTTGCAGTCTTCTTAATTTTTTTTTTTTAATTCTGTAGATTGATCTGAAAGTCACTCTCACAAAAGAACTTTGGTTTGGCCTTTCTGTCAGTTCAGTAGGAAGTAACTTGGTCTCTCATTTCTCATTATAAAAATATATGTAATAGTATTTCTCAGCCCTCAGAGTTATTGTGCGAAGAAATTAATGAGTATTTATGAGTCACTTGTATTCTAAAATCATAAGGACTACACAAGACCAAACACATAGGTAATGGAATATTTTCCGTGTAACCAGCTGTGCAAAAAATGGGAAAACTAGACAAAAGAGAAACTTGGATTTCTTTCAGTTCAAAACTCCAAGCCCCATAAAATGAAAGTTAATATTAACTAAAAAATAATTAGTTCGTAATAAAACATACACTCCCCCAGGCTTGTGAACTTTAACTGCAGTTTTGCTTTACATACAAACAGTAGGAATCCCCGCTTAATCAAACAAACAAGCAGCACTACAATCAATAGAGGGAGAAAGAAATAGCAATGTATACTGGTCAAGCAAATGCAAGATCAAAAGCATAGAATAGCAATAGCGATAAGGATTCTAAGTCACCCAACATTCTGCAAGTTTTACTTGCAGACCTAGAGTTTAAAACTGGAAATGCAAAGTTATGTTTTTGAAGTCTGCAATCACATGCCTCCCTGATTTTCCAAAGCACTCAGAACCCAGCAGCTGCTGCTGAGATGCATGCCTATAAAAACATCATTTGCATATTTGTTATCCAGACATCCCCTGTCCCAGTGCCAAGTTCTCAGCTATCCTGGGAGTGACTTTGAAGCCCACGGCAACAGTGGGCATTCAGAAATTTTGTAAATCAGATCAATGCTTAAATATAGTCTTCAAAGTCAAAATTAAAGCTGCAGGTTCCAGTGCATGCTGTGTGGCAACACAAACAGTGAAAATGCTCAGTGCTGAAGAAATATTCATAGTCTGTAGTGACTCAAACTATAAAGCTGCTGTGCCAAACTGTGCAGTCCCTGTTGCTGGAGGCACAAATCAGGTGGAGGAAGAAAAGTGGAGATGTGACTAGGGGTAACCACAAAAAGAGGTTACGAGGAAGAAAGTTTTGGGGAAGCAAAGCCTAAAAAATGAAAATATTAATATATCTTAAATACCTTATTAGATACTTTTCAAGCACATGAGTAGGCATATGTCAAAGAGAAAGAGTGTAAGGCCTCCGTCAAGTGTCAGAGGGAATTTATTAACTGAAGGAGACATTGCCAAAATGTTAAATGTCCAGACTCACATTTCCAAGAAAAGGATGAGACATAGATATGATAAGAAACAGAAAGGATTTTTTATTACTTTAAGAGAAATGAAAATCAAGTGAATTCAAACATCTTGGAACACAGAACTAATAGAAAGTAACAGAGAAGATGGGAAAATATTAGGTATATTGTAAAAGTCTTCTGAAATTGGAGTCTGGAGAATACAAATCCATGACACTAACTGGGGAAAAGCCAGCTGGAAGAGAATGGAGAAAACACAGCAGAGTACCAAAACAATGTATTATATATGCAAAACTCATGTTTAGTACAGAGGAGAATCAGTCTGAGCTATAATAAAGTGTTTTAAGATAGAGACTATAAACAAGTTTGGTGTTTTCTTTTCTTTTTTTTTTTTTTTTTTGGATGCCAGGTAGTCTTTTGCTGCTTAGCACTACTTTAATTCAGAATTAGGTAAAGATCTTCCTGAGTATCTAACAGGTGATTCGCCTGCATAAATAAAGAGTTTGAGGTTCAAGCCATGCTTAGAAAATACTAAATTTATAGCCCATAAAGACATTCTTATTTACAGCAGGGAAGAAAAAGCTTCTTATTTAAATTCCAAAGTTTCATTTATAGTCTCTGCATGAAGTTCTGTAAATGACCTTTGAAATACTTTTAATTAAAAACCCAACAGCAAAACTATTTTTTTTAACCCAGAAAATGTTTTAATATGCAACCATTTCTTGTAGTTTGAGACACGGTATAGTTTTCTATGTATTAAATGAAACCTAAACCAGAGGAGACCAAAGGCTGAATTCTACACTTCTGGATTGAGCAAGTTATTTGGCTGGTAAACCAGACTCTTCATTGTAGGATGTGCTGTCTTTGCTTTTCTACCCTTTACAAAGTGATAGGAGACAAAGTGTTAACAGGATATTTCTTTTTTACATACAGAAGAGCCAGAGGGCAGCCACTTACCATCTTTAAAGAGCATCTGTTTATTTATTTCAATGCTTTAGAACACTGCAACTATCCAAGGAATGCAAAACGTCAATTCCATATTGATTATATTGTATGGTGGGGACAATCTGAATGTAATGCTTTCTGATGTGCTATGCTGAAAGCAGTGGTTCTGTGAAGATAAATGCCCACTATATTCATTTCATGTTGCTTTCCTGCTTTCTACTTCGAGAGGTTTCTGGCTGCAGAAGTGACATAGATCTCTATCCATTACTAACTTGAAAATCTGATCTAAAGCTGTGTGAACCTGGAGGCAGTGCTCACTAAATGGGTATTAAAACCCATACGAGGAATTACATAATCCTTTAAAGAACATTTCATTTGCCAGTGACCTTTTCAGCATTGGAACTAGTTTGTTTGGCAATGATTTTTGCTAGAATAATCTTTAATACTTGCATGCACCCTTTATCTAGCAAGAACCCTGAATCTTTTTCCACAGCCCTGTTGTATTACACTAAACTGTGCCAGGTAGAGGGCTTTAACACAACCGATATAACCAAGATATACTGGATATATTGTTAGTCAGCTATGAAAAGTTGTCTGTAGGTGCAGCTGAGGATACACTAACAGCGGTGTGCAGTGACAGTAAAATTGTTTATTTATGAAACAGTTCCAGAAGCAACATCTTGGGCAGCAGCTTCAAAGCCGCAAAATCGCATAGAGTCCCACTGATGTTAAATCTGGCTAAAAAAAGATCAGATGCAACATGTCTGGGTGAGTGTGTGAGATACTGGCTTGCCCCAAGAATGCATTCAATGCTTAACATGTGTTCATGAGGTGTTGGTTTTTGGTTTTTTTTTCCTTCTGCTAGCTGTGTCAAGTAAACAGTCAGAGGAAATTAAGCCTGCACTAGGCTGACCAGAGATACTGAGCTATGCGACTTCTTGATCTCATCTTCCACTGACGGTTCCTCACCTTTGCCACCAAAAGAGTAAGAAGCTTATTAAAACAATTGCTGGCCTTTTTTTACCTGAAATGCTGCAACAACAACAAGGAATATGCTATTCCTCCTGAAATTGTCTGAAGGTCCCTGGCTGTGTGGCTGTCCTTACCAGAGGAATAAGAATGAATCAAAACCCCAGCTACACTCAGAGATCAAGACCTTTCTTTTTGCAGGAACCTTTTAGCCATAACAGAAAACAAAGCAGAAAGGGGAAAAAATGGATTCCAGCTGTAGTTTTTCTTCAACCTTGAGATCTTTACAAGTGAAATACTGACACACTGTAATGCACTGACATAGTGAGAAAGATGCAGTAATGCAGAGTTTTTCAGAGGGTGTTATGAAGTACAGCAGGTATTATATTGTAGTTGTACTAACAAAGTCTCTTCAAATGTACAGGAATAATTTCTGTGCTTGTTTCTAGTAGTCAAAAAAGAGAACTAGTCTAGTCATTCCCTCAGACAGGCTATCAGATCCTTTGAAAAAGGGACACCCATTATCAACCCCTGTGAACAAATCTGTGAAACCGCATTCCAAGTGTTGAGGTCCAATTTATCTTGCTAAAATCTTCTTCTAAGTGATTTTATCAAGAGGTGGTTCTCAGCAGAGACTTAGGGAATGAAATAATTTTTGTGGCTGTTATTGCTCTAATATGTATTTTTTTTGAGCTGAAAGTTGAGATGGAAGCTCCTCAGCCTCAGAATCGAAAGAATACTTCATACAGTGCTTTCAGACTTAGAAAGGCTTTGATGACATTGTCTTACTAATGCTTTCACTGTCTTTTCTTGGAAAGCCATAAAAAAGTCTCTCTGCATAGGAAGGTAATGTGTACTATGAGGGAGGACAAGAGGTGAACCAGGAGAAGGCACTTTTGAAATACTGTTTGAGAGTGGCTCCCAGCCTGCTTTTCTCCATCAGCCATTCATTTAGATGAAAATCAATTAAATTAATAACACCTAGTCCATAGGTAGCGTGTACAGCTTTAAATCCATTGATTTTGCTAAGGTTATAATGTTGCATACGTGTTGCAATTAAATCTGTATTGCTCAAGTACTTATCAAGTCCCTTATCAAAGACTTCAGTTTTGTTCTAAGAAAAAATAATGTACTCACAGTGTTTACATGAGAACCAATAAACTATGAAGATGATCTGAAAAATAGCTGTGTTATTAGACTGTAAAAGCACTTTATAATGTTCTGAGAACTTAATTTAAATTTTCTGCATTAATTTAGCAATATTAAATTTGTTCTAAAGATTGTTGTTTTTTTCTCCAATTCTACAACCCATGCTTTACTGTCACTTGAGAATTAAGTTGGGATTCACTTCAGAAAAATCCCTTTTTTCCTGTCAAGCAATACATATGTATTAGTATCTCGTTTCCGTGTTAAAACTGTACTGCACAGGAAATTAAATTCCAGTGGTTTAAACTATTCTCCAAAGTGTAACTGATTTCTGTAAAAATGCCCAAATATACCTGAGGAAATCATACCAATCAGGTGAAATAATGTCTTGACACATGGCAGTCATTACTGGTGGGTACTGTGATGTCATTTTCACAAGCCCCATATATGGATGCTTTTTCTGTGGGAAAAACACAACAATGTCTGTTACCTAAGGCAATAAGAAAATTTTTTTTGAGAGGACTCAGGGGAAGAATTGTATACCTTGACATCTTCTCTGTTTTAAGAGACCAAGTCAAATTTAGGTCCCTTCTGATACTTTCCTCAATGTCTTAAACCCTGCCAGCTATTTCTGATAAGATCTATTTTTCATGGAGCAAATAGATGGCTTATATTTGTGGAGACTATAAAAAAATCGAGTGATTTGATACATTTTAATAGCAGGAAGAGACAGAAAGGCAGTTTCTCAGGCATGATAACCACTGGATGCCCTGGATTGAGAGTGCCCTGCTGTCTTCTCCTTTCCTTCACTCTCTTCCTCTCACAGGGAAGTTGTTCCAACTCCACCAGGCTCCTGTTTTGCACATCTTAAAACCTGACAAGGTCAACTAACTGGGGCAAAAACTCCCCATTTTTCATTCCATCCAGTTTCAGGTAAGAGCTGTCTCCCCAGCATCTAGATGAACACAGCAGGGAGGACCATGGTGAGAGAGAATTGCTGGGGGCTGGACAACACCAGGAGGAGGTACCTGGTGGAAGAGGAGTCTGCAGCATTATTATAGCCTCAAACCCTTGTAGAGCAAGCCAGTAAAAGATTCCTAAATACCGTTCTTGCTATTAGGCAGCTCAGTGCGATAAAGATGTCTCATTCTTTTCATTTAGCAATAGTGAGAATTTGTATCATGGAAATGATACTGCAAACAGGAAACTGAAGGTTCAGAATAATGGGAAGAACAGGACTCAGCCATTTTTTTTTTTTTTACATGAAATAACCAAGGTGGGAAGGGAAGAAAAAAGAACCAAACAAGCTAGCAGCAATATTTCAGAAATGCAGTAATCGAATTGGAAAATACATGAAGTAGCAAAGCTCATTTTCATAACAGAAGAAAAAAACCCGGCAAAAATAAAAGGAAGTGAATCCCTTCTCATACAAAACAATGCCGCTTCACTATAACTGATCTATATTTCAATGTGGCAACAGAACCTCTGTTGTAACAATAAACTGAATAAAAAAGAACATTGGAGACAAGTCAGTCACTTAGAAAATTAGTCCTCACCAATTTTAGAGTGTTTTTCATTCTGCTTGGAATTCATTATGTACAATGTCACATATTATTGCACACTCCTTCAGAAGATAAAAAACGTTTATTTCCATGTTTATGAAATGTTATTTTAATTTATTCCATTGCTCTCTTACCAGATTTTATTTTCCTGTAGCTGGAAAATTTCTTTTTCTCACTGATCTCTTTCTGCTCCCTATTTCACTCAGTATTCCTTTCTTCTAGTTAAGTAGAGCAATAAGATTTACCAGGAAACACAGGTGAAGCAGTCTTGGGGCTATAATTCTATATATCTCTAACTGGAACTACAGGGGACAAGACAAAATGTTTCCTGTCAATATCTGATGTTTTCCTTAGTTGGTCTCATTCAGCTCTGACTTCAGGACTTGATCTTGAAATAAGGTAGCTCAACATATCTAGAAACTAGGTTGTTGTAATATCTGCTGTCTCTAGTGTACCAGCATATTACACAGAGGTGGAAAAAGAAACTGTTAGCACTGCTTATTCATTTCAGTTTTGAACACTAAATTCTACCTGCAAACCTGATATTTGTTTTCTCCCTTTTATAGTTCAATGGCTTCAGAGCTCTTTTTCCCATCCATTTTTACTGTAATCATTCAGTCAGTCATTTTCATCTATATTTTCTTCTGACAATTTCCAATGAAAGTCTGTGAATCTCTGGGTGCAAGTTTGTCTTAATGTTTGAGTCAGTAAACTGGAGATTTGACAAAAGAGGCATGAGAAGGAAAGGTGACAGGAGTATCTCACCAGGATGAACAAATCTGATATTCTGTTAATTATATTAGCCTTATTTCAAGTTCAATGATTACTTGCAATTCTCAAAAAACAGGTAGTCAAAACTGTACTGCATTAATCTTCAAGAGACTATGTTGATTTTATTAGTAGACTGTTTATGGAGATATACCTTCTCGGCTCAGTTTCTCATACATTTCCATAAAAAGCTTGTGAAAAGTTAACCTCTTTTTAAAGAATAGTATTGCTGACTGCCAGGCCTGTAAACCTGAGCTGGGATGGGAAAGGCAAGTGACTTCTTACCAAGACAGGCATGGTCACCCTCAGTAGAGAAGACTGTGATTCAAACTCTCTTCATGTTGCTGCTTATGCTGGAGCCCTGGACGAGTGCAGCTCACTCTCCTGGGCATGTGCTGGCTCAGCAGGACTAAGCAGAAGTAAATAATTCCTTTAGACTTTTAGGAATTAAGAGTATAGTTGCTATGTTCTGACAGAAATGCCTGTCTTTCTAGTTGCTTCTCTAAGGTACCTCCATTTCAAAGAACCATTTGTCCAACACCCTGCATCTATATAGCTTCTGTGTGTCTTTGGCATCTGTGATCAAACATGGGCTCTGTCTGACAACACCAAGTTGTTCACGACACCTCTTCAGTACAACTTGTAGAAGGCAAAATTTCTGCATAAGCCGATTTCTTCATAAGGACAAATATTCATGCTAGGGCAGCCCTTTGGCTTGTTCTGGACTAAAGCCAGATCCGAGCCAACACGTATTGTGGCCAAAACAAGATTTTTAGCTGGAATTAAAGTTTAGACTTATAAGTAAGCTATTAGTGTAGACCCAGCCAAATTGCTCAATTTGTTCAAATTGTTTGTTGGGTAGTCTGGTTGTCTGTGTTACCTACTGCACAAGCTGCTATCAGTTTCTGCCTGATGTTGTTGGAACTGAAGCAGAAGCATGACCTGCAACTGCAGCAGACAGTTGGGATAAACATAGTCTGGGATTTATTGTATATATATTTTTAATTATATGTATATTTTCAAAATATGTATTCAAAATCATAGTCTGACACCACGTGATGGAAAACAATGGGTTAACCAGCTATGCAGTACAGTTAGAGACAAAGGATTTAGTTCATGATTGTGAAACTCATCACCAATACCTTCCTTGAATCAAGCTGCTGTAAAGCTTTGTGAGCTTTGTTGTTCCTGCTTGTGCTATATGACATTCTTGTGGTCTGTGCTACTAAACTTCCAAGGCCAGATTCCTGTTACTGAGCAAAGTGAGACCACCATCACATTTCAATTCCTAGGCACTTGCTGCTTCATCTGGATGGTGTGGACATGGCAACTTTTACCAATTATCCATTTCTAAATCTCAGGTGATTTTAGTGTGCTAATGAGCCATAGGCTATCGATCCATGGAGAGAAATCATAAAGAAAAGATCATAGAATCATAGAGTGGTTTGGGTTAGAAGGGACCTTAAAGTTCCAACCCCACCTTCCACTAGACCAGGTTGCTCAAGGCCTCATCCAGCCTGACCTTGAACACCTCCAGGGATGGGGCATCCACAGCTTCCCAGGGCAACCTGTCCCACTGCCTCACCAGTCTCACAGTGAAAAATTTCTTCCTAATATCTAATCTAAATCTGCCCTCTTTTGCCTTAGAACCATTACCCCACGTCCTGTCACTCCACTCTCTGATAAAGAGTGACTGCCTGTCTCTCCTGTAGGCCCCCTTTAAGTACTGGAAGGCTGCAAGAAGGTCTCCCTGGAGCCTTCTCTTCTGTAGGCTGAACAAACCCAACTCTCTCATCCTGTCCTTAATACGAAGAAATAAAAACCACACAAGCATTTGAACTGTAGAGAGACAAACTGTAGATGCAAGATCATCTATAACATGCAAGCCAGTTATACCCATTACTACTCAGAGCAGTGGTATCCATGTGTATTTGCTGGCCACAAATGGTTTCATATACAAATACTCTGTTTTTCAGTTGCAAAAGCTGAACTAAAGACTTCAGTATAAATAGGGTCAATTGGTAATGTGGACCTTTTTTGGTTGAAAAGTTCCTAGTGAGCAGCCTGTTAAGAAGCCACTTTAGGTCCAGGGCTGGAAATCCTAGAGAGAGGAAATAAAAGGGGTGTAGCCTGCACATAGTTGAGGGACTTGACAGCTGGGGAGAGAATTGAGTCCAGGCACCCCAAAGAAAGGAAATAAAAGCATACTATAGTAAACAGTACATAGAAAGCTGAGAAGGAAGAAAAGGAAATATGTATGGTCCTTGCCATGTAAGATTTTGGGAATACAAAGCAGGGAAATTGAGGGGGATCTTGGCTGTGGGAAGGCTGAGAGGGCAGTCTGCAAAGGGAGCGAGAGGGACGTGAGGGGATTGCAAGAGCCTGGCTAAGTAGTAGATTAAACCAGAAGAAATGCCATGACCTAATCTAAAGGGGAACTATGAGGAAGTTCGGAGTCCCTGGGAATAAGCAACTGCAAACGAGAAACTGGCTAGACTATCTAGGCTGCCCTTAAATCTGGAAAGGTAAATGAAATAATCTTTGGGGAAATCTAAGATACTTCTGACTGCTAGATACTCTTTAATATTCTGGTGTATAGCTCTGGGAGAGGAATTTTCCTTTTGAGAGCATGTTCATTGAGAATTGTGAGCAGTCTCAAATGGTGAATGCAAAAGATCCTTGAGCAATGCTTGCTTATTAGGTTCCTATTGGTATCATTCCAACTAACAGCCACCACGCACGAGGTTGCAAAATGGCAAATCTAGCAAAATGAAAGCCCAAGACAAATGAAAGTCTTTAAAATTACATTAACATTATTTGTTGTTCATGAGGTCCTTCTTACAGGAAAGAGGCAAATAAAAAAAAAATAAATCCATCCACAGAACCAAGGAAGCTGTTGCATCATGTTCTGAAGGAGTATTCCTTATTAAAAAATAAGGTTTCTGGAAATAATATTCTTATTCTGAATGTTTTCTATTTAAGGCATTAGAATTATACTCAAGGTGATAAAGGAAAATAGTCAGTATCTCTAATCATATCAGAAATGTATGCTGATACTAAGCCAGGACCATCTGCTTAGTAAGAGAGCAGACATTTGCGAAACAAGATATAGCTGGTTTGTTTCATCCACGTCAAAGTTAAACGGTGGTGCCACCTCACAAATCAGTGAAATGGTGTTTAAATTATGAGGTGGTCTTTCAAAGGAGGAGTTAAAGACAAGCATAGATAATATTTTTATTTTCTTTTTTTTTGCACATACTCTCTCTTCTCATGTTACTTTGAGTTTCTTACAGTTTTACCACAACGAAATGTCCTACTGTTCATTACTGCAATAGTCTTGATTTACAAACTATTTATGTTTACTGATATACTGTAAACACCAACATGAGAACTTCAAATGTTACTGACAAGATACGGGCTATGGCAATGTTTGTAAAGGTGTGTATCTTATTAACTAGATTGCTGATAGAAAACAGCATTTTAAAGAGATCATCCAGCCAAACAGTGAGCAAGGCCAAAGCTGAATTAAACATGGCTTAAGAAGTCTTCTGGAAACGTGGCTAGATTTTCATATTTTTCAAGTTAGAATGATTTTTATTCATATACTTACTAATGCTGAATTTTTTGTGTTATAGCTCAGGAGGGGAAAAGCATCAAACAATTCAGAACTATTGTCCTTACAGTAGAAACTAAATGTCAAATTCTGGCTGTGATCAAAGTAAGTTAATTTCTATTGTATTCCTGTTCTTCATGCTTTGCTAAGTGAATTTACTGCTTATAAAAGGTAACAGATTGACTGACTGGTGAACAGAGGTCTTCTATAGATCTTCTGAACAAATGTGACAATGTGAGATACCAGATGTTGTCTCGCTAATGTACCACTTTTCTGACCGGAGAGAGCACCACGAGGGATCAAACAGAAGATCAGTTGCAGTCCCTAGTTTATCTGCCCAGGCACTTGGTAATCCCAGAGCCACTGTGGGTGCCGATGAACTTCTGTCAGGAACATGAATGGGACAATACTTTAATTTCACCACAGGTTCCTGACCTGCCCCAAGACCTGAACTATTCAACAGAAATGGAAAATATATTTATATGGATATAATATATTATTTCATGTCTAGGTATTAATTTTCCCTTAGCCTCACTTTTAAAAGTGAGACATGATGCAACTATAAAATATCCACTTTAACATAATAAACATTTTCAGGTTAAAATGAATCTGTGAAGGCTCTAAAGTCCCATAAAAGCAACTTGCAGATGAAAGTTCTAACATGAACACCTGGAGAGTAAACATGGTTGAATTCACAACAGATTTCCCTGATTTGTTTCAATTTTATTGGACAAATATTTTTCCTAGTGAGTGTTGTAAAATTTGTCTTACGTGTGTAAAAAAGCTGCATAGAGATCAACTTTTATTCAGTTTTGAATGGAAGATGAGTTCTTAGCAATAAGCTGGCTTTCTCCTTGAAGCTTGTTAGGGCCCTTCACCATTTAAACTGCTAAGAATTTGAGACAATCCTTAGAATTACAATTTTCTGGATTTATCCAACTGAGAGCCACCAGGGCAAAGCCCAGGGTCATTTGTCAAAGCACGACTTAATCTCACTTTTTTCCACATCACCTGCCAGGGGGATAAGGCAGGTAGACTGAGAAATGCACTGAAAAAGAGACAAGGTTCACTAGGGAATTGGTAGAATTCCTCAATTTCAGAAAAAAAGTCAGTTTCCCAGTGTTGTGACCAAAAAGTCTGAGTTGTACGAAGAGAGTTTATAGTGAAACTTATTTGCAAATGTTACATCTTCTAAATTCATTTTCTTGATCAGTAATCTTAATACATCAAGATGAGGAAAAGTGCTCAGTTTATGTAGGTTGCTGCAAGGATGCTCACAAATTAGTCTTCTGCAAACTGCTGTTCCTCGAAAGACCTGTCCTCTTACCAGGCACCTCTGTTCCTATCATCGCATTCGTCTCAAGGAATCCTGCAATTACAGAATAAAATTACAGGCTAAAGCAATATTGAAATTAGTTACTACACACAAGGTTCATTCAACTAAATTGTTGTGAACTGTTCCTCCTCTCCTTTAGTGGAAAAAGTGACTTTAAAGGAGAAAGAGTGATTTTCACCAAACACAATATGCACAGGACAGCTTGATGTTGAACATCCATATAGCATGAGAGGAAGAAACAAAAATGTGAGATGCCTGCTACTGTGACAAAAGACAAAGATCTCTCTTTTTTTCTCCTTGATTTAGCATTTACTAGCAAGCTACTGTTACGCCAAAATAAAAACCCATAGGACCTGATTAGTTGTGATGAATTAACATTAGACACTAATGGCTTGTACCTGTCTGGATGGCTTCAAAAGTATCAACCCCTGAGCTTATCAGAAATGCTGTCTGCTAGGTTCTGGCCTTTCTGGTATTTCCATGATGCTAATTGCTATCATTAGCAAGTTGCCTTCTCAGCAGAGATGCTTTGAAAGGACAAGGTTGTGGGATTAGTTTTTGGGTGGTAAGTGTGCCATCTGCTTTTCTTTTACAGCCCCTAGTCAGATAGATTCATCAGTGCCGCTTTAAAAGAAGTGCTGGAGGGGGAGTAAAAAAAGGGTTCTTCACCAGATGTTACCCAATATTTTATGACAGATGAAAAGCGAGACAAATTGATGGTGATTAGAAAATTGTTGCATTCTCACTATTCTTCTGGTTACATTTCAAAGGGATGTCTTCAGTAATAGCTACAGGCATCAAAAAGCAGACTGTCAGGCTAATTGTGTCAACCTCATGTTATGACAAGGACAGATTTGTACACTTTTTAGCCATTTCAGTTTGTGGGGGTTGGGAGTCTGCTCACCTATGTGATGTCACTATGCTGGGAAGGGCTCAGCAGAGTGTCCAAACACATCAGAGAAATAGCCGGGACTCAGCTGTGCTTCTCCTTTCAGTCTCATTTCCTTTACACTGTTGCAATTTCTTTTGTCTGCACTCCCTCAGCTACTCTGAGCCACAGGGGCGGTGGTTTCAGAGGGTTTCCCATTTCTCATCATCTCCCTTCTCAGGTGGCTGCAGGGGAGAGTGACAGCTAAACGGACTCTCCTCCCCTTGACTGTGGATGAAGAGGGGAGAGGAGGGAGAAATATTTCTTCTAAGCACTCTCATGCAGCCCAGAGTATCCTTTGAGTTTGCACCAGACAGACCCTCAAATCACAAAGCAGAGGAAATTTAAATCTGAAATTCTGCATAGGACTCAGGATTATCTGAAACTGAATGTCAGGCCACTTTGAAATCTGTGACTTTCTGCAGGTAGCAGTGCCCCAGTATGGGGATTGAGTTTCACTCCTGAAAGCAAGTAGTGTTAACCACCTTGCACACCAAATCTTCAGGAAGTTAAGGGAAGGGCAGTGCAAAACCCTTTTCAGTTTTGTGGTGAGGTACTCTGCTTGTCACGAGAGAATGTCCATGGCAGTTCAAGTAAGTCTTTTAAAGGGAGGTATTGACACTCCAGAATACCAAGGGGAACGTTCAGTGTTGTAAGTGTAATAGTCGAATATTAGCCACTAAACTGAGGTCATCAAATTAAAATGCATCTATGTGAGGATTTTCTCAGTCTTAACTTCCAACCCCTGCTGAGAAGTGAGACAATTAGAGAATATTGTCTATAAAAGCTGTGTTCCTGGTGAGTGTATTAGGGAGCAAGTATGGATTCATACACAAGTTTCACAGCTGTCGAATTGTCATATAACTGAATATAAGTAGAGTGAAATTTCCCTGAAATTTGTATTCTTCCTGAAATTTAATTCCCTGAAGTGGCTGATCTGCAGCTTCCCACAACCCTGCCCTGCCTAACCATGGGCACCCCAAGGCTTTCATCCCTCTCCCCACAGTCCTACCCAATCATCTCATGGCCTTGTCTGACTGACGGTCTTTGCAATACACAATGCAGTGTAAAGCATGCCCATTCACAGTAGTAAACCTCTTCCCTTCTTGCTGAGGATGGTGAAAAAACAGTTTTCCTGCACGCAAATTTCTGGTAGAGCAGAACGTCATAAGGACATGAAGGCACTCATTCATTTGATAGATCTGAATTGGTGCAGTCTTGTTGACATTTTATAATATTGACTGTATTTTTTCCAAGCACAAAAATATTGTGGAGACTGTACATGGGATGCAAGTCACATAAATATATGCAGGTATGGCAAGAGGAGTAATTGTGTTTCCTTGTTTAAAAAAGAAAAAAAAGGGCACTGTGCCCTCGTGGCCAAGAAGGCCAATGGCATCCTGGGGTGTATCAGAAGGGGGGTGGCCAGTAGGTCAAGAGAGGTTCTCCTCCCCCTCTACTCTGCCCTGGTGAGACCGCATCTGGAATATTGTGTCCAGTTCTGGGCCCCTCAGTTCAGGAAGGACAGGGAACTGCTGGAGAGAGTCCAGCGCAGAGCCACGAAGATGATTAAGGGAATGGAGCATCTCCCTTATGAGGAAAGGCTGAGGCAGCTGGGTCTCTTTAGCTTGGAAAAGAGGAGACTGAGGGGCGACCTAATCAATGTTTATAAATATGTGAAGGGTGAGTGTCAGGAGGATGGAGCCAGGCTCTTCTCTGTGACATCCAGTGATAGGACAAGGGGCGATGGGTTCAAGCTGGAACATAGGAAGTTCCACTTGAATATGAGAAAAAACTTCTTTACAGTGAGGATGACAGAGCACTGGAACAGGCTGCCCAGAGAGGTTGTGGAGTCTCCTTCTCTGGAGACATTCAAAGCCCGCCTGGATGCGTTCCTGTGCGATCTGATCTAGGTGTTCCTGCTCCGGCAGGGGGATTGGACTAGATGATCTTTCAAGGTCCCTTCCAATCCCTAACATTCTGTGATTCTGTGATTCTGTGATTCTGTGATTCTGTGAAAAAAGGAAAAAAAGTTTTTTTTCTGATGTGTTATAAATGGTAGCATAGCTCCTTCCCACTGAAAATTCACACCTTTTGTGAGTGTTGTGTGTAATCTTTAATGCTCTATTAAAGGTAAATTAATTTTAAAGGAACTAATTATTAAATGGTTGCCCTAGCAACACAAAGAGAGTTACCATAGTAGCCTCTTCTATGTAAATTGAAAAATAGCCAGTCTAAAGCTTCATAGAACTGGGGATTTTAAAACCAAAGAAGAAAACATTAACTTCCTTCACCTAATGAGCCACTGCCACTACATAAAATCTAAGATAGGTCAGACTCTGAGATTCTTGGTGTTGTCTTATTCCAGCTGTAATAGGTCTTGTGTGATTTTCCTCTTTACTGAAAGTTTGAAGAAGGAAATTAAAAAAGGTTAAACTGCATGGTAGCCTTGTAATTCACAATCTTGTCACATTTGCTCTGTGATAGATAAGGGGGGATTCAGGTATCTGAGAGGAAAGACTCCTGAGCTAATTCTTTTTCCATGGGGCAATGTAAAAATCATACATCTCACTCAATCCCCACATTATCTATCACATTGGCCCAGAGGAAGGAACGTACTCTTATTTCTTTGCCCTCTGATAAAACCTTATAATCAGTAAATTATTTAGATAGAGTTCAAAAGCATTCATATAGAGCTCCAGAATCTTCTCTGAATCAAGAAAGCATGGAGTATTTTTCACGGTATCACTGTGAGGTTGGTAAGTAATTTTGTCACTGGCAAAAGATGATTGAATTACTGGGAAAAAATAGTGTGCCCAGTGGGTCACAAATCCCTGTTTGGCCCAACTGTTGCTGTTTTTTGTCACTGTATACTATTCAAGCCTCTTTCTCTGTTTTCCTTCAGATGGAGTCAATAACAGTGCTTGAACATTTGTGCCACTGGTCACGCTGCAAAGACTTACAAATCACAGCTAAACCATTTCCTAATCTCATGATAATGCCACTGTTGTCAAATCAGATTTTAAAACAATTCTTCAACATTTAATGTTTTCCATAAAGCCACAGTATCCCAACTCAAAGGCCTATGCAAGAATAAGTGTTTCTGTGAAAACGTGAAATGGATTTCTAGTCCATCAACTTGTGGACAAAAGCTTAAAAAACCCCTTTTGGACCCTAGGGAGAGCTACATGCTCAACCCCTCCTCTCTCGCCCCATGTCCCCTCAATAATATTAAATAAATCCCAAATGCAATTGAAGTAACACTAATAAGCCCCTGACAGCTTCACGTCGTCCTACAGAGTCATGCTTCCAGAAAGGCTGCATCATTCTGTAAGAGTCAATACGGAAAATCTGGAATTCTTATTTTCACTCTGATATCACAAAGTAAGTATCACAATATTAACTTCAAAATGAATCTCCATTTTCACATAAAATTTCACTGAAAAGTAATTTCTGAACAAAGGTTTTTTTTATTATCCGATCTCTAGCAATGGAGTAAAATTGGCCATGGAGTGCCAAGCTTTATGACTCTTATCACCAAGGCTTCACTACAAATAATGCTTTTCAGAGCCCGCACTCATGCATCCATCCTTTCCCTCTGTAATTGTCCTGCATAGCTGCTGAACAGCTGCCATGGAAGCTGATGAAGTCTCCACAGCTGGGAGGGGAAGGCAAGTCCCTCCCTTTTAAACTCCTGCTCCAGCTCCTCAGGCTGCCCTGACTGTTGCCCAGGTGGAGGGGTTTGTGCTTCCTCAGTGTCTTTCTTACCTGAGTGCTTAATGTCTTCAGGGGAGCTGAGCTGCTGCTGTGACGTGAGTGAACCTGCCAATTCCCAGGAGTGACTCTGTGTGGTCAGACAGTATTCACACCTGGAAGTGCCTGTTAAACTATTCTTTCTGGGTGCCTCTTGCCTTGCTCAAAACCGGAGGCCTCTGATGATGGATTCCCATGAGAAATGGGCTTCTAACAAAACAGTCATGAAGAGAGTTATTTCTTCTTTTTTGTAGTGATGCTATGCTAACAAAGCTAAAACTACATTACATAGATAAGTACAGTATTTACGCAGGAGCTACTATCCATTTAAATCTGCTGAAATGAGAAAGTAAGCAAAAAGTACCTAATCATAATTAATTAACAGAAAAGTTTGCCCTTTATACAGCATTTTAAGCTGAGTGAACAATTCAGAATGAAGCAATTATAACTCATGTACATTTTGTTTCCTGAAAAGAGCAGGAGCTTCTTTTAAACCCTTTGTTTTCTAAGAAAAACCTACATATATCCATGTAATTAGTTCTTGGAAGATATGCAGAAGCTGTATAGATGATTTTGCACATGAAATACTAGTCAGTGAATTAATCCAGTTTGCATTATAAGGCATTACTATGAATTAGGACAGATGTTAAACATTAAGCATTTATGCCACTGACATATTTCAAAGAGATCTTGATTTACTGTACATGATATAAAGTGGACTGATTCCTTGGGTGACATGTAAATTCTCCTCAATGTGAAACTGGAAAATGGATATATGATGGAGAGATGCAATTACAAACACACTGCTGCCATCTTTTTCGGCTTGTTTGTGGTTTAAACACAATTGAGAATTTTTTTTAATAGTAGAATGTGTTTTATGAAGACATACCAAGTCAGAAAAACTCTCACTGGAATAAAAAACAACCCTAGTCTGCTCTACTGCCGTTCTAGGCTTGTGTTCTCTTCAGAAGCTGTGTATGTAGCCAAGTCTATGTCCTCCGAGAAAAAGATAAAATTCTTCTCCATACCTAAGCAGAATGAGTGTGAATCTAAGACTTATCTTTTAAAGTCCCCAACACTGAGGTTGAGCTGTGAAGATGACTTTCAGCCACTTCTGTGCACTGCCACTTCTGGGCTGCTCTGGTAGCTAGAGAGTTTCCATCTCTTTTTTTTTTTAACTTTTTACCCAGACATTCAAGCCTGCCTGACTTTACTGCTGCATCCATGAGCCCAACACAATGCCATTTCCATTTAAACAGCAAGACTCCTAAGCTCACTAAGGCTTTGCCCCACTGCACACTTATGCTGGCACAATACCTGGAGCAGAGCTTGAGAAGCACTCCTGTGAGCTTATCTCCCACACTGCCTGTGCTGCAGAGGTGACAGTCCTGAATAAATAATGTTGTTTTGGAAGCCTCTGTGTGCTGCTTTAGCCTTTTTATGCATGCAAATAGGGCCAGGACACAGCTGAGGGCCTTACTCAATAAATCAAGCTGGAAGATTGACACGGTTTCTAACTAGTGTAGCATGCACTTGAAATTGTTCATATACTCAAACACCAGGCACTCAGACATGCTGATATGCACCTGAGACCAAACCAAATTGTCCAAAATCTCTTTTCTGGCTGTAAGTCTGACCTAGAAATTTATATGAAAAGAGAAAGTGCTGTCAGAAAGGTGGTTAGGCATTGTATTTTAAATAAAAATTGAGAAGAGTTCCGCTCAGCAGAAATCTTTTCTCTGAGTTTTTGGAGGAATATGAGAATTGTCCTTGCAGAGTGCCAGGGTATGTCTACTGCCACTGATTACTGCTTTCCACTTTGCTGCAACTCTAGGTCAACTGCAAATATTCAAACTGTGAGTCAAATGTCCAAAGTTACAAGCACTGATTTCTAGGTCTAAGACTGAAAAGAAAATGCAGTCAATGTCTTTCCTCTTTTTATTCTGCTTGTAGACACTTTATAATTAGTGTATTTGAGCTTTTCTCTGTAGCCAGTAGAAATAAAAACAATTTTTAAAACAACAAAAGATAGCTGTTTTGTGCAAAACCTCAGGTTCATTTTTTAAACCAAAAGCAGGTAAATTTTCAGAAAAAAAATCTGATAATGAAGACGAAAATTTTTAACAGCTTTTTAACTGTTGAATAAAGCTTTCAAATAAATTGGAAATAAGTATAAATCTCTGAATTTGGAAGGCATTTCAGGTGGCAAAAAAAGGAAGAATTATTTTCATTTGTTTCATTTGTTTAAGAACTATGAAATTATTTCTTTGAAATGTTCATTCAAATATTCATTTTCAATATTTTTTGTTTGTTTTGGAAATGCTTGACTAACATGCCATAGACTGAGTTTTCTTCTTGAATTATCAGTTTTCTTTTAAAAAGAATAAGTGCATTAAAACACTTATTTAATAAGTTAAAACATTTGGTTGGATCAGATTGTTCTGGGTTGACCCAACTTTTTTCTCTTACTTCTCTACAATTTTTGAATCCTAAACTTCATTTCAGCCTAAGACATTTGTATGTCTCAACCACTGAACTGAATGTTCACTGTAATAAATTGTACAGGAGTCAATTTATTAAATAGCAAATCATAGAATTTATTAGTAAGCACAACAAGCGAAACAGCGCTGGGCGGCCACGGGAGTCTGTGCTCTACCGTCGGCACGCGCTTACACTCTCCACAGTCCCCCTTTTTATCGTTGGTTTCTTCCGGGTTATGTGATCTCTCAGGCTCGGTGGTCCAGCGCTAAAGGAGGAGGGCATCCCATTTTAAGAGATTAGGGCAGCAGTTTTTCATCTATGTTGCTCTTCTTGGTCTTCTTGCAAAAGACATAATTGCTCCATCAGCCTTGAAACTGCTGGTCGCATGCTGTTCCCTTATCGTTCTGTCTTGAGACATCTTGTTTCTTACGGCAGGATGTCTCAGCGTCCCTGGCTGTCTGTTAATCTTTAGATTCTTAAAGTATAACTTGTTCTTACAGCAATTTCAATGAACAAATACCCACAATATATTACATTCACTGTTTGCCGGTTCTGCCTATGGTTAACTTGAAAGAGTAGATAAATACCGAGTTCTTCCAGAAAGGCCATTATTGTAGGTATTCCTCCAATGTTTCCTACTCTGTTTCATCCGGAAAAGCAAAATGACATGGTTTCTGGCAGTGCTAGTACAGGACAATATTTAAAAATAAAAGCACCAGAAAAAAACATGACAAAGGAGGATTTCTTTCTAGTCATCAAAGAAGTATAGTTTTGGAGTGGGTTGACATGTTAAAGCTGTTGCAGTTGGTTGTCCTTGCAGTACGGATAAACATTTGTGAATGCACAGTGCTAGAAGGTATGACTTAAAATACTGAGTTGCTGCTGTTGAAGACCGGGTTGTGAGTTCAGATCTATACTCAATTATTCAATACTGCTATTCCCCATGATGTAACAGAGATAAAAATCTAGACTCGAGCATTCACTAAATTATCACTTTGACTTATCTGATTCATCACAAAAAAAAACTCCTAAGGGGTTCCTCTAAGGACCTTATGGAAACAGATAAGTTAATTAGCTTTAAGTATCATAAACGAAAAGGAATAAAGTGTGCACAAATTAATTATGAAATTACGTGAGGATTTATACTTTAAGAAGCTAAGGAATTTAAATACAGGAGAGATGAGTAACTGTAAATGAATGACCTTGGAGAATTATTGAAAGAGGACAACCGTTTGCCTAAATCAAGATCCCATTAAACTGAAGAATGTTTTAGATAAGTTTTTAGTTTTTAACTACTTTGTTTTATCAGAAGTATTTGTGGCATTTTTTTGCCCCTGTGTTTACCATTATGTTTAATGACTTATATCAATTATATTGAATTTTCTATCTTTAAAACACATGTAAAAATCCAATGATGTAAACCTCAAAACAATTGTTAGGCGGGGAGGATGAAAATGTCATTAAATTCCATCTAGAATTTTTACCAATGCTTAATTTGTTTGGTTTCTGTCAATCCTGAAGAATTTCCCTGAGGCAGGGGAATTAAAAACAGTTTAATTTTTTGGTGATAGGTGAAAAAGCAATCTAGGGACAGGGAAAATGTTTTGTTATGGATCTTAGTGTTCTTGAAGATATTAAATATTTTAGAATAAAGCTGAAGGAAATAAAACTGCAAGTCATAGTAATTTCTATGTAGAGAATAATTTTAAAACAACAAAATGAATTTGGGGTTAATTTGTTTTTTCCAAAATAAACGATTTTTTTTTTTTAATTGAAATGAGCCCTTGGTTCACAAACCTGTCTTCACTACAGTAAATTAAAGACTGTCATTTCTAATGTCTCTAGGCAATCTTTACAATTTCAGAATGTGTGTGTAAATATACATACACATATACATACACATATACTTTTTTCTCTTAAAACATTTAATGTGAATATGTCAGCTTGTTCTACTAAGGATGAAACTATTTTTTTTTTACAAAAGAATCTAAAGAGATTCTACTAAATATTATACTCTTAAAAATGCATAAAATAATCCAAACTGTAAAAATCTATAAAATCGACATTTTCCATGGTGATCTGACTACTGTATTTTGTCTTTCTACACCTGGTCTAGGAAGGCGTTTTTTAAACACAGCTTTCATCTCCAGCCTGCCAGAGGATGATGCACAGAGCTACCCCTCCCTCCTGAACCTGTTTCCTTTCATTCAAAAGAAAATGCCAGCCTGTCCTGCTAAGATGTTCATGCCCAACTATCAGGCATATAGACAGGTGCCTGGGATCCACCACCCTGAGTATTAGGTAAGTCACAATTAGGGTGTGTGTCTGCCATTGCCTTATGTGTCATGTGCACCTTTCAGCCTTCCCAGCACACTCATTCTGGTTTGTTTGTTTTTTTCTTTTCTTTTTTAGGGTCTTATTCTTCATGCCTCTGGAAAAAAGCATCATTATCTCTACTCCTGAAGGCCATAACCCACGTCAGGTTTCTTCATCTGTCAGGATATAGGTCACATCTGTTTTTTTGGGCGTAGCCAAACATCCTACTCCAGGCCAGCAAGCATGTAAAACAGCACAGCCTGAGGGCAAGTGTTGTCCTCTTGATCCTGCACACGCATTAACATGGGGAAAACAATCACAGCTTCATGACTTCACCATCATTTCTGTCTCTCCCCTGGAGCTACCACTGCCCTTAGATCACTGCATGGATCCTGCTGCCACACAGGATGGTAAAGCTTATGTGGGCTGGAAGCTGCTGTAGCTTTTTCTTTCTTAGGCAGGACGCACAGGATCGTGATGCTTGCTCTCTATGGCTATATCAAGGAATGGTGATGACATGGGAGACAGACACAAAACAACCACGCAGCCGAGATCTGCACACTGTAGATCTCTGATGCTTCAGGTGACCCAGTCCTATACCCGTCAGTTACTTTTTATCCCTCTTGGTACAGGCTCCTCTACATGCTGCATTTATCCCTGACCTGATGCCCTGGATCCCTCTGCCCATGCTGCATCTTTCTCACCACCACATGCCTTGATGTCCTTCAGCATCACAGATTTTTGCCAGGTCTCTGTATATAACTGATTTTTTCATCAATAGTGGTATGACTTTCAGGGAAGTCAGGTCAACTTAAGTGCTATTTTACATTGAAATAAGGCAGTTTCCCCAGAAGCTGCTTTTGACACCAAAGCCCCCTACAGTCCTCTTCCACATTGAAGTAGGGATTCTTTGTAAGGATGGCATGCAAGGTCCTCTAATTCACATTAACACCCACTTTACTCTCTACAGTGCAATTTAAAGTAGGGCACGAAGACTGTGGAGAGGCTTTCACAGCCCCCCGTCAGGGCCTGAAGGTACCAAAAGACCATAACTGCAGGCTCACCTACTGCCTCCCCACTCTCAGCAGTGGACCTCAGAGTCCACCTTGGTCCCTGAGCTCTGCCATGAAGTTGTGGTGTCCATCCCCATTTTCTGGGTGGTCCCTGGCCCTGGGTCCCCACTTGCTGTGCACAGGGCTCTTGACGGGCCCCTTGGTGAGAGCCCAGCTGGTAGGAGGTTGCCCTTGATTCACCCCTCCTGAGGTGTCCCCACATGCTGCTCCCTGACACCTCCCGTTCCTTGATTTTTTTTTTTTTGAGGCAAAGTAAAACAAGAGACTTGACAAGGACATAACCTTGATCAGTTTTAGCTAGCTTTCTGTTTAATTGCTCACCCAGATGTTTGAAAGCAGTCAAACGAGACCTCCTGAGGACTGCCCAGAAAGCCTGTTATTATCTCTCTGCTGTTTACCAATTGTACTCTCTTGACCTTGGTGACAGCTGAAATTAGTTAGGCAGCAATCACAGATATGTATTCTTAGAGACAATTCAAAGAGCTGGTTAAAGATAATACCTTAATGTACTCCAGAAAGAAGAGTCAGCTATATAGACACACCTGAAAAATACATGTAAACTTACTACTTTTTTTTTTTTTTTTGCATATACTATCCTCATTTCAGGTTTCAGATTTTTCCTCAGAAATAAATGAGAGTTTTGATGGTAATTTCAAAGGGATTTCTGTCTGCAGTCTTACTACTTAAAATCCTTGTGATAACAGGGGAGGCAGTTTGCATAGCATTGAGGCCTTATCTAAAGACCACTGAGGGATATGAAAAAATTCAGATGATTTGACATCTTTTGGATCATTTTCTCTATGTAAAGTGCTCTTCAGAGATGGCAGTGCAGATCAGACAATCCAGTTGATCATATGTTGTTGATTCCTTTTTTCTTCCTCTTTTTCCTGAACAAAGGACTGGTAAAAAAAAAAAAAAAAGGAAGGAAAAAAAGAGGGAGTAGCAGCAATATTTATGCTCTACTTTATTCTTCTTTGCACATTTTATATTTAATTATGCGTATTAGTAATTTCTCTGAATTTTAAATTTTATCTCACGCTTCCAAGGGATTTCACTTGAAGTCATCGCAATTGTAATTTCACTAAAGTTCAGTAAAAAAAAATCTGGCAATTCAAAGATCAAAACTGTTTAGACTGGGCCAAACAATAGTACTTTCTCGTGTAGAAACCCTAATGCTCCATCTTTTCACTAGCCAACAAAACTTTCTCTAAAGTAGGACATGAAATTAGAAATGCCCTTTTTATTTGATCTGCTCTTTAACAAAGCATGTTTGTTTCACATGTAATGGAGCTGCACAATGCCGGAATCACTCTTAGGTTTCTCTTGTAGAATTAATTATGTGACTAATCCAAAAAAAATACTTCTGGTTTATTCTGAATGTCTCTGTGTGGTCTGACCAAAAAAGATATAGAAACAGAGAAGTAAATGACCCTGTGATGCCTAAATGAAACTCAAATGCAGTTTGAGAGACCCTAAAAATTACTTAATTATTGCAATGAGTGACCAGTTTTTTAAAAAATTTCTGTCTAAATCAGAAAGACAAACAAAATACAAAGTCTAGAAAAACAAAGTAGAGCTGTTTGAAGAGTCTGGGATGCTCAGACAGCACCAGGAAACACTCTTTAGAGTCTAGATATTAAACTTTATCATGGAGATTCTTGACTGTAGCTCCAGAAATCAAGTACTGTGATTTCTGCTCTTTCTGAAGAAATTGCAGCATAACAGATGCTGGAAGGTAGTTATGAGCCATGTCTGTGAAAACAGCCGTGTCTCAAATCAAAGCAGCTTTGCACAATGGGGTGATGATACTTATGGGCACCAACAGGTAGTTGTGGACACCTAAACAATTGTAAAATTCAGTGGTCTGTCAGACTGCTAAACTAGAGGAAAAATCATGGATGTTATATAGCACAAACAGCTGTAGGGACACTCCCAAAATCAACACGCCTTGCAATAGGCCACCTTAAGCCAAATAAATGGCAAGTTTAACTCATTCCAAAACTATGAGCTAAATAATTAGCTGCGATGTGTGTGGATGCCTAAAGTAGATAACTGACAATGAACTTTTGAGTTGCTCCGCACAGGCTGTGGGGTGCCTTTTGCACTATGTGAGTGTGGAAAAGGGGCTGAAGGCAGCTTCTCTCTCTTTTCAAGGTCCGCACTCCAGCAGTCAGGTGCTGTTGCGATACCTGGGCATGGTAACTTGCAGAGTGCTACTACACATTTCAAGAAACAGGAGTGTTTAAGACCAGACCAGACCAGTGTATCAGACTTGACACTTGTATTCCTTATCTTTCTGATACAATGGTGTGAGATCCTATATGCGATCGAATGGATAATGAGTCAACTTTATCTTAAGACAGAGTAAAAACTGAATACTTCATCATCTTATCTAGTGACATATAAAGACTAAAAGCCTACAGAACAAAAAAATGTTTTCTCATTACCTAAGTTGCTGCTACAAGAGGTAGAATATTATTGATCAAAAAAAATCTCCAGAATATTATTCTGTCACTCAGTGAGTCAATCTTGTTTGATTACATGTTTGTATTGTTTAAAAGATTTTTATCTCTCCTCAGACAAAACACATTTTCTCTTTGGTAATTTGGAAAGGAATACAAGCAGATCTAATAAGCTGAAGTAGATAGTACCTGTTTTGAAACAGAGGTACACATGTAATGTTTACTTGTAGTCATAGTACAGTGTTCTTTCTCTCTTGAATGTATCATTTTATGCCCAGATGCAGTACTGAAGGGCCAATATGGACATCTCCCTCCCAGTGCAAATGATGAAAGTTTTGGTGACTAAAACACACATGGTAACCCAACCAAAAAGAACTTATGTATTTAGAAAACTGTTTCCTCAAACTTCTTTTGTTTATGAGCTGTTCTATGACACAATTGTTAAGAAGAAAGTTGTAGTGACAGTAGTTATAGGTATAAGAGCAGCTGTCTAACACAAGGGAGGCTCCAAGTGAGGTTCAAACCATATTACACGTGCACATGGCACTTGCTGGAGGCTGCTTTCCAGCTAGGAGGGCAAAGAACTGACTGAGGAATTGGAGGTGCTGAGGGAGAACCAGAAGCAGAATTCACATATTTTCTCCCTGCTTTCAGCATCATGGTTAATAATAGTCACACACACAAAAAAAAAAAAGGTAGGACTGAAGTTCAAAGTTATAAAACTATTTTAAAATTGCCTGTACCCTTCCAATGAACTCCCCTTAAACATCAGGCTATAGGGTTGGCCATGAAATAGGCTAGTCCCAAGGTTAGTACTCAGCTTTCAGGAGGATCAGTAAATATAGGACTCATTAAAGAAAGGCAAACCCAGAAAATAGTAGGCTGCACTACCACTTTGTTTTACTTTGAAGTAGATGGAGAGGGAAAGAAGAGAAGGAAATGGAGCTCATTCATTTATAAATGAGTAGGTGGTTATTAAAAGATTGTTTAGATTGTTTGATCTAAATTGCTTCAACATTTTGTCATGTTAATTTTCCATGGGAGACAGGAAATTTCAAAATTAAAATCATCCCTATATATTTCTGTCATTTATACAATGGCTACCAGGACAGATCAAAAGAGCAATTGCATTTACATTAGGTGAGCAAACAAAGGTTTGTTAGACTGTTCTTGTTAGGATAAAAGATGACAGTGAAAACTCTGTTAGAGTAAAAGAAATAGAAGACCCGAAAGAAGCATAAGCAGATCCCTCAATGATATAAACTGCCACAATGCTAGAGAGCTCATTCCAGTTAACACCTGCAGTAGTCTAAAACAAAAAATTCAAAAGTGTGTACATGCTAATCTTATACTCTGTTAATCAAATTATTCTGCAAATGGTGTCAATTTGCTGGTCATCGTGAAAGTTTAGACTTTCTTGCTGTTGCTTAAGGTAAAAAATGGCTCCTTTTATAAAATGTCTGAAACACTAAAGCTGTGTTGAGATCAGCTACAGCTAAAATATGTCTCACACCACAATTTTTCTGTTACATTTTGATTACAACCATGCTGAATCCTAAGGTAAAAAAAATATTAAACACATTAACTGTTATGGCTGAAGAAAATTCTGTGGTGCAGAGGATCATATAAACACAAGGTGACAATGACTGATAGAAGATTATACATCAGCAGGGAAATGTCTGGAAGTCTTTTGAGTGTAACATTTCATAATTCATGTAACTTGTGTAATATTAAAAGCTTTAGGCTTTCAGTGGAATACTGTTTGATGACTGGATCCCCTTGAAGCACTTTTTTTGCTTACTTTTTTTTCATTTTTTTAAAAATAAAATTAAATTAAATTTTTAGATACTTTACTGAATTGGCAATTTTCTCCCTCTCTCATTTTTTTTTTTTAATCTTCTGCCAGGTATTTAAATATATCTGTCATAAGTAATCCATAGTAATTTCAGTCCTGGACTAGCTGGGAGCAGCTCTTGCAGTGACCTGTTACCTACAGTAGGCTCCAAATCCCTGCATTGCACTAAGCAGCAGCTGCAGCAACAGCAGCAGCAGGAGCCACCCAGTGAGTACAGGGAGGGCAGAGGGCTCCATAGACCTTGCTACACTCAAAAGAAAGCAAGAGTACTACAGGCTGCTCTCCGTCTGCTCACCAGCAAGTCACAAGGATGGCATATTCTCTCTACTTAATTTAGACACCTAATTCCATTTTCTGTCTGGAATGCCCCAACTTCAGCCTCTCTGAATTACCTCCCAGGGGTGTTTAAGTTACGTTCATGAACCTTTATCCAGGGCAGCTTGAGAAGACTAGATTCCTTATTCAGGTTCCTGACTTAGATGGCTAAAGTTAACCAATGTGAATATCACCTTATAACTGCTAGAAGGATTAGCCTTGTATACTTAAACTGGCAACAGCAAGCTGTTAATCACAATTAAAATGGTTTCTCAAATTTGAGTCTTTTGTCCACTAGAAGCTGCTGTAATTCCTCCAGTTAATTTCTTTATAAGCTGATGGTACATCTTCAGTTTTAAGCATTTAAGACTATAAATTTTTATCTGCCCAGGAAGTTCAGTCGTTCAAATAAAATCGATCAGGACCACTGTGCGCTTTTGTTTAACACAGAAGAAAAATCTCCACTACTAAGCAGTCTTTGAAAAAAACAAATTAAAAAAATCTAGTTACTTCAACCAACTTATAAACTGTTAAAAGTTTACTACAGACCTTCATTAGATCATATCTTTTGGAAAACACAAAGCAGATCATCCTTTGCTAACACCACTTTCCCAATGCACATCACTTATTAGAATAAGGAAAGACAAACAAAAAGACCTTTCTCAGGAATTACATACCTCTGAGCCAAGCAGAAGGGGCAGCTTTCATTTCAAACTGGAAAGCTACAGCAGAGAGAGAAGAAAACTGAATTTCAGAATCAGTGACTGCAGTGAACCAGACAAACACCGGCAGTGTGTTGGTTGCAATCTGAGCATAATATCTTTCACGTAAAAAAAAAAAAAAGGTAAAATATCTATAACATTATTATTCTGTGGCCACATTTTCACTAAGATAGAAATATTTCTCAGATCTTGAGTACAAACCCATTTTCTGCACTGGTTTGGCTGTACCACAATTCAATTCTAGATCTGCTAGAAATCCTGACACAGGAGAGCGGTTCTTTACCTTGTCTTTACCTTAGCTTATTTTTCTTGTCTCTTCCTGATGATTTCCTTGTGTGCCTGATATGGGAAAGATTTCTTAGCAGCCTGGCAATGAAACATAACAGATTGTGTTCTGTGAAACACTTGACCATATTTTTA
This sequence comes from Pterocles orientalis, assembly GCA_011057875.1. Lineage (NCBI taxonomy): Eukaryota > Metazoa > Chordata > Aves > Pterocliformes > Pteroclidae > Pterocles > Pterocles orientalis. Next base: position 13,027 of record WKFP01013954.1, on the reverse strand, counting down.
TAAGACCGACCTGTTCTGTCTCTCCTTAACCTGTTTCCATTGGTGTGAAATCTCAGAGCATTTTTAATCAGTTACTTTTAGTTGTCATTGAAAGAACTCAAATATATCACTGTGCTGACAAGGGAGAAAGAGACGATAGAGATGTTAATAGAAGCCTCCCCATCAAAATTTGACATCTTGTTCTTTGTGACAAGAAGCTGTTTTATCTATTAGGTTATAAAAACTTGCTGGTCTTATTTATAACATATTTTACATATATTCTTTAGTGACATTAACAGAGTAAGAGAGTTAATAGTTGAGTAGAGCTAGATGAGATCCAGCATGAGAAAAAAGTTAGGAGTAATATTTTATTATCCGAACAGCTACTGCTCACGATTATAAAACAGAGCAGTGGCTCATCTTGTCACTGTCTCCTTCTTGAAACGCCTCAGCCTTATTGACCTTGATTCACTTACACTCGCATCCTGAATCAGGAAAGGAAAAATTCTGCTTTCTGTAGTCTGAGCGAAGAACATTAAATCAACAGATGGTGCAGGAAGGCTGCATATGGGCTATAGGAAAGAAGATAATCTAAACTTTGATTAACTAGTTTATTGTACCTCTAAATGGAGCCTGTCTCTCACATGGCACATTAAGGTGTTTCTCACAACAAGGAAAGGTACCACCCAGTATGCCTTTAACTAAAGTGCTCTGAATGACATTGCTATCACAGCAGAGGTAAGATTATAAGAGTGCAACCAAGGGAAGGCTTTGGAGGTAAATGGTTGAGTGCTCCAGAGGGGAACAGAAGATCCTTCAGCTCTGGAACACTCTGTTACCACAGCAAAAATATAAATAATTTAAAAGAGGCTCTGGATATTTTCTAAATTTTACCGAATTGCTAAAAAGCCTTTTCTTTAGCTTCCCACAGCACTGAGCAGATGGATTTGGCTACATTTTCCTTACATTAAAGAAAAGTACTCTTTCATATCATGGAGTGGGTGAGTGTTTTCCCTTATGTCTCAATAGATCATTTAGCTTTCACAGCTCCATCAGAAGTTCTTTCTTTTTCTGTTTGTCACTTTGGTGTATCTTCATCTGGGTGGGAGTGGGAAAACACAGGGACAGTTCTGGGCTCAAATCCTTGGAGATCAAAACATATGAGAAAGCATTTCTGTAGCTGTTGTTTTCACAAGAGCTTTATCAGATATGTGGCTAAAGTAATGTAACAAGAAATAGCCCTCTCTCCACCAAGTAAAGAGAAATAGTGTTATTGACAGCAAAATTTACTATTCAGAATCTGCTTAATTGATGAAAATAATCCTGACTTCCTTAAAGATGGACAAACAGACAGCTCCACCGTTTTGCAGCAGCACAATTCTTTATTGATCCTTTACAGAGGACGTATCCAGGCTCATTAGATTTCTAGTTTTCCTCTGATCTCACATGGACTGTAAAAATCTCTGACTATATTCCCTTCCTATTCACTAGCCAGTTTCCAAAATAGAGCGTATTAAACTCTCTGCTTGTATTCAGCATCTGTATCATTGGAATTATACAGAGGAGGAAAAATATGGCTACAGATGGTAGCAAAATTCTGATTTTATTCTACAGAAGACTTCAAAGAAAACCCTAACTCTACTGCATATGTATATTCCATAGACCTCCTGCTTCAGTGATGGGAAGCAAATGAAACACATTTAGTATTGCTAATGCTTAACAAATACACCCGTGGTCGATCCAAAGTGTTTATAACTTATACCCAGTGTTCTTACCACATTCTGCAGCAGACTACTACTACTTTTGTTAATGGGTTCCTTGCTTCTCTCAGCAGCCTGCTTTTACTTACAAAACCTCGTTAATTCTATTACAGTGAAAAGATTTTTGCTATTGTGAAACTAGTTTGCATGAAAACAGAATAAGCCATGCTGTTTCTACATGAAGGCTTTATCCCTAAAGATAATGCATTAGAGAACCTCAGATGACTTTTTTTGTGCATTGTTATGACTGCTCAGCATAGTCCTTATATAAAAAAAATTTCTCCCTGTGTAGGTCTCTCTGGCCTGTCACACCTTAAATGAGCTCATTGCTAAGGCTTCTGTCTACTCTGAAATTTTTCTTCCTTTGCTCTCTGTCTGCTTGTCTGTCCATTCTTCCTTCAGTTGTAAGTTATTTAGGACAGACTCCATACTTCTGAAATGCTTTAGGGTGTACTACATTCCACTCCCTTGTAGGCAGACATAATTAGCAATGTTACCATTTTTGTTTTGCCAGGCACACCAAATTTTATTGTATGCTTCTTAATTGCTTTAATAAGGAAGAACTTCAGAAGTTCTTTTCAGATGCAAATTGTTGAAAAATAAACTTTTTTAAAAATTTGTAATTTATTATTTATTTCCCAAGAGTCTTGAACTGCCATGTGGTGTTCTCCATGATACAATAAATCACAGTTTGTTCCAAGCCAGAAGAGCTCTGGGGAGAGAACAAATACTATACCAGCATAAAAATTTAAGGTAAATGAGCAACAGGCCCACCTCAATATCATGCATATACTAATTGGCCCATTTGTAGTAACTGTATTGGGAATACAGACACTGAATTAGTGAAACATTAATCCATTTAAGCTGCCTCAGAAAGTTTTGAAAATGTGCCAGTTACTGAGATTTTGAAAAGAGCAAATATTGAGGTGTGGAGGCACTGTTGGGACAGTTGGTAACGTTGTCCAAATACTTGCTGCCAGACTAACAGAGAAGTGAAATGACATTTGATAACTGCTCTCATGATGATCAGTTTCAGGAGTACAAAGACTAGAATCTAATCTTAAATTGTAGAATTTCTGTTGACACATGGAGGAAGAAAGCTTATAACAGAAAAAAACGGATGGAATTTGACCTATAATCTAATTATACTCAAAACAACATATACCCTGATCACTGAGAAAAAAAGAAGAATAAAGAAAACTGAAACAAACAACCTTTAAGTAAACTTAAGACCTGAAGTCAATGATGTCAGAGAAGACTCTTTAAAAAAAGAAACAACCAGGAAAAATATTTTGCAACAGTTGAAAGAACACAATCTGGATTAATGAGGTGCAACAAGTTTGAACATTAACTGTCCTTATTAACAATGGATGATTATTAGACCTCTTAGATTCCTCATGGCAATGGATGCATGAATAAGGATAGACTTCATTCCAAAGATGTATTTCCCTATGGCCAGGCAAAGAGACATCCAGACAGCAGTGGACAGGAAGGGGCCTAGGGGAAGTTTGCTTTTCTACTCCATGAGTCTGCTGTACCTGATGAAGGCTCTGACACGCTTTCGGTCCCAAACTGTGCCTTCTGCTGTTACATTCCTGAAGACCCCTGAACTGGAACCATCTTTTCCATATACGAATATGGACCAAAATTTTTGGCAAAGCATTTTATATAATAACTTCATAAAAGTTACGCGCTTGTGTTTCCTTATAAGCAGACAACTTCAAAACATAGCAGAATATGATTTTTCAATTGCCAACACTAGCTTTTCATTTTTCACTGGGTAAAAGAATGTCTAATGGTCTTTTCACACCTTGTTTAATGCCGGTCATGCTAACCCAAGCTCTGTCCAAATTTGTACACTGCCTGTAGACTGAAAACAAAATGAGCTGGAGATGTGAGGATATTCCTAGTCCCTGAGGAAATTTTCTGTTGATTAGAAAGCAGAATCTATTGATATCAGGCTTCTCTACTGGAAACATAACATGTAAAACCTTTTTTTTTGTTATATGAAGCTTTTACTGCTCTGGCTTTCTTTAGCAACAGAACATTTCACCAGTGATCACAGAAGATACCACACACAATGTCTGTGGGCATTTTTAGGAACACCTGTAGCAAGTTGTTTATAATTTACACTTATTACATGATAGTCTGTTCAAAAGAAATGTTTCCTGGGAATCATTTCTCTTGGGAAAACCACAGTTTAAGCAAAAACATGGAAAGTGCTTGCTGTGACAGTATCTGATATGTAGTCCTGCTTATTTCAAAGCATTTTTCTGATCAGCTGGCTAGAAAATGCAGGCATTGCGTGGGTTAAAAACATACCAAGAAAATCACACAAAATAAATGTCATTGTTTGACCCACTTGGCTGGCAGTACACACTATGCATCCCTCCCTGGGAATGAGGGAGAGAATTTAAAGGGGTAAAGGGAAAAGAGACTTGTGGGTTGAGATAAGAACAATTGATAACTAAAATACAATAAACCCAAATATTATAACAATAATTATAATAATAGTAATAAAAATACACAAATATACAAAAGAGTGATAAACAGTGCAACTGCTCACCACCTGATGACTGGGACCCAGTCTGTTCCTGGCTAATGATCTCAGAGCAGTAAGAGTCCCAGAACCACAATTCTGGAGAAGAGAAGAGCTTGAGAGTCTGAGAGCAAGAGAGATTACCAAGAGAGAACTTCTGTACAGATCCTTATCTATATACTGTGCAAAAAGTAGGATCAAATACTAGGCTAGTAACTGTGGGCTGTGCTCCCTTCCAGCTTCTCCTGCACCTGCAGACACGGGCACAGCAGAGAACCTGAAAAGTCCTTGACTGTCCTGGCAGCAACTGTAACATCAGTATGTTATCAGACTTCTTCTCAGCACAAGTCCAAAACGTGGCCTCATACTAGCTACTATGAAGAAAGTTAATCCTGTCACAGCTGAAACCAGGACAAGAAGACTGAAAGAGAAGATGTGTAATCCATCCTCCTGCCATGAACTGTACAACATCCATCTGTGCTATTGTACGCTTACCTAGTCTGACAGTCTTCTGGCAATGGAGACTCTGCAAGCTTCCTAGGCAGTCTGTTCCACTGTATCACTGTCTTAACTGTTAACTTTTTCCTGATGTCTGAATTCCTTCAAATTTATCTTTTTATTTTGAAGGAGTCTGAATATAAAGGCTTATCTTTATTCAATGTGTTTCCTACAGTTGTTGGAGTTTATGAAATAATTGGAACTGTTTTTGCCTTTAGTATGTGGACCTTGGGAGGCTGCCAGAACTCAGCTTGGAGGTCAAGTGCTATATGCATTATTTTTTTTGCCTTTTATTACCAGTTACTGATGCTCCTCTGTGTTGCATGAAAGATGATAGAACTTTGGTGGCAAAATTGAAGAGGCATATGCATCTTCACCTTCATTTTTCATCCAGAGAAGTTATCTGTAAACCTTTAGGTGGGAGAAAAAAAGGTTGCTTATGAAAGCTAATAAGGATGTTACAAATGCACAGTGAAGATCAGATTATTACTAGATGTTATCCCACACTGATGCTTCTCACCAGTTGTCTGTAAGGCCTCAGAAAGTAGACTACTAAACACTGGAACATGAGCCTAGCCACTACCCACCATGGCAGACAATAGTGTCTGCATTTTCTTGACCATCAGCCAAAATCTCCATTCCTTTACAGTGCTGTAGGAGCAAAAGCCAGCTGCCTGCAGCCAGTTTTGATCAACACTTAGGTCTATCAGGAACAGAGAGGCAGATGAGAGATCAGGGAGGGAGTTTTACATACACAAACTGGTGGTCATGCGATGTGTGGGAATCTCATTGTGGACTGTAAATTCATGGTCCCGTTTCCACACTCCATATCCATGCAAGGTGTTCACTGATTACACAGATGGTGGTAAAGTCATTATTGCATCGTTCCCAGCCAACCTCCTCTTCTCCTTTCCCTGTCACTTCCCTTTCAGTGGAAAGTGTTCTCTAAAATTAGCTTTGAGGTATTTTGCTGAGAAGGTTAGATGGTTTTTCAGTTGAGAAAAATTGAGGAATGGTGTTTTGAGATGGTCTTGAGCAATCTACTTGTCTCTGTAATTTCTGAATGACAGTTTAGGCAGATGAATAATTTACCTGGACTGAATTCTTCATAAATCCTCCCTTTGTGCAAATGTGTGACCATTTCACAGTACAATGTCAACAGCAGAAGATCCCTTCTCAAATTTGCACATGGAAATGTGGACTGTCCATTTTCTCTGAGGATTGCACTGTCAGTCACAGTAATAAAACCCTTTATCAGGTGTGTGGTCCATGCGTCAGGGCACCTATTCCACCAACGTCCTACACCTATGATATCCTCCGTCATGAGAGTGGAAGAAAACCTGGGCAGATGTTACCACACATCCTTTTTTAAAGCAGATTGTCTATCACTGTTTTGGAGACCATCTTCTATAGATTGTTTTAAGGCAATGTAACAAGTCAGGCCTAAGGCAATTTAGGCATTCAAAACAATGGTGGAGATCAGCTTTCAGAAATCTGGCCATGATTCTAATAAAGACTAAGAAATTCAGATATCTTTTTGGTGCTTACAAAAGTCTATTCTACTACTGGTATGCAGATACCTAAAAGAAGTCTAATGTTTCCATTATTTAACAACATTAAGCCTACTATTAATGTTCTTTCTTTTTTCCGTTGTCTTATGTAACTGAGTAGTAATGTACAGTTCCATAAATGCCCTAGGGATTCTGGTTGAAAACCACTGATTTAACACATTCACAGACACACAAACTCTCAAAAACAATTTAATTTACTTTGGATTACTGCAAGAATTTGGAAATATTTCTTAATAACGATAATAGTTATAATAATCCTCAGCTTCTTTTTCCTTTTGAAAACGGATTTAGGCTGGACTTCAGAATCACAGAAGTTTAAAATAAATTAAAACAAAGAATAAGAACTCTTGTGGACCAAGTAGAGCACTCTACTGAGATAACAGAGAAAATGGTATTGAAGCAGAATGTAAATAATAATAACAAGGAAACCTTTTGTCTTGAATGAAGATGGTGTTGTCATACTTAGGAGGGGTTTAAATGCATTCGATGCCTGAATGAGAGAGTAGTTGTAGGATTTTACCCCAGCCCTTTCTTTTCTTTCTCTTTTTTGAAGGCAAAATGGGGTGGCACAAATGAAGTTATTCCTTCAGAGTTTATGCCAGCAAGCCCTAGGCAAAAGGACAAATTATACCTTTTTTTCTCAGAGATAATAGGTATGCTGTTCACAAAACATAGTTCATTCTATGATAAGTCCATGACTTCTTGAGATCTTTTGTAGCAGAATGGTAGAATGCTTTGTAAAGGGACAGGATAATTACTTTTAACATTTAAGAGAAGGCATACAAAGGAGTTATTATATAATTTCTCACAGATATCAATGGGGCTGTTCTTTAATGAAGACTATGTGAATTGGAGCAATAACAGAAACAAACCAAAAAATATTTCCTTACATAAAAAATCAGAGCTTCCCGTTTCACACTGCTCTGTTCTTTTGGAGAAGAAGCTGACCCTGAAATACTTAATGGAAAAGCAGTATACTTAAATTCTGTTAGATTTCTCCTGTAGTCCCTTCTTCTTTCTTGTCACGAAACAAGCAGAATGACCCTTAGCACAAAACTTTTGATGGACAGACTACAATTAAGTGCATGATTAAATTGTTTTTTTCTTCTTCAACTTTTGGTTGTCTAAACCTTGGTACCTTAAAAAGGCTTAAATTTAAGCACCCAGCATATGCAAATATATTCAGGATCACTATTCGTTCTTACAGTCGGAAGTCTCTACATTAAAACCCTGAATCACAACCAATATAAAATCACATAACTCCAAAGACTTCAATAGGTTTCTGGCTGTGGGGAGGAATTAAATGAGAATTCACTGTCATGCAATATGTATTGGAAGAATTCCTCTTGTATCACTTGTACAACTGAGGATACAGTGCAAAATTCCCTCTTTCAAATATTTTTTTTGTGTGTATCATGCTAGGAGTAAAGACTTCTGATGTTGAAATGTATATACATTTCCCTGAGAAGTGAGAAAAAGTTATGCAGAAATTTTTTAAAGAGTCAGTTACAGTACTGAGATAGTAAACGGCTTTAACTGACCATCTTGGGTCTAATTGCTATGTATTAAAACATATTTTCAGTGCTTTGACTAGAAAATCAGTTACTCTGGTGTTGAAGAATATTGATTCAAAATTTATTAAGTGAATAGGTTTTTTGTCTGGGCTTTAAAAATTATGCAAATTTGTGAAGATAATTAGAGAAACAATGAGAACAACATTGTATTTTGTTTTCCAAAACCTTCTGATACCTGAAAAAACAATGCCACCTTTTTTTTTACTAAAACTGCAAGTAAAACCAATCTTAAGTTTCACTGATCAAGCTAAATTCTAGTTTGGTGATACAGTTCTTCTCAGTGTTCTTATAGTATTACTAGCCAAACATTAACTTGCACCTAATGTTTGTAATCTTATATAAAAAGCAACACAGGAAATTATTCATTACAAAAAAAAATCTCTTCAGGGCTTTGTTTTCATAATATAATATCACTATAACATACTACGTAACTATTCATTGTCAAAAATAATCCTACAAGAAACCCTCCACAATTTATATGTATCAACTGCATGATCTGGTTAAAACCATAAACGTCTGAGGTACCTGATTGCCACACAAGACTACAACAACAAATAAAACCACATTTCACAGCATCAAATAGATGTCATTCTACTCCTAGTCATAAATGTACTTTCTGCCTACAAAATGTTCACACTGAGAACTTACAGAACTCTGATGTATTTGCTTTTACTCTGGGACTGTTAATTTTTTTCTGGGCCTTCTCCACACACTTACTAAACAGTGTTTAAAGTTAAAATTATTCTGATAAAAGCTGTTTGCAGTTGCTGAACTCAATAAACCAATCTGAATTGCGGATGATGGATCTCTGAAAATTTATTTTTTTTAAAAATAGTTCTTGATTTCATGTTTCCAGACCTTCTGATTTTGGCGTTAATAAAGTAAAAGTTTTCTCATCTCAGTTTTCTGTTTACTCACCATAATTCTGTAGGCTTTATCACCATGTAGATGATTGTATGTTTCTTCATCCATTTCTACTGAAAGAATTTGTACTGCCAAGAGCTACAATGAAGAAGTGTCTTTTATGTTTGTTCAGCTATCTATGAAGTCTGTGGCTCTTTATATCTCTATAAGCACAAAAGGTTAATTCTCCTGTCTTAGACCGGTATTTTTTTTCTGGCAAATTCAACAGTGACGTCATAGGAAATGACAGCCACGATCAGGTCGAGAGCTTATGGGTAAAAATCAAGGATCGTTCCAGTATAGGGCATCTAGTGGTTGGGGTCTGCTACAGGCCACCTGATCAGGGGGAGCCTGTTGATGAGGCCTTTTTGCTCCAGCTGCAGGAGGTGTCTTGCATACAGAATCTTGTCCTGATGGGGGATTTCAACCACCCGGATATCTGCTGGGATAGTGGCACAGCGGGTGGCAGACAACCCGGGAGATTCCTGGAGTCTGTCGAGGACAACTTCCTGGTCCAGGTAATAGATGGACCCACCCGAGGAGAGGCCCTACTGGACCTGGTCCTCACAAATGTGGAGGAGAGCATTAGAGAGGTTAAGACTGGAGGCAGCCTGGGCTGTAGTGACCATGCCTTGGGGGAGTTTGTGATCTGGAGGAATGTGGGCCTGGCTAAAAGCAGAGCTAGGACCCTGTGCTTCAGGAGAGCAAACTTCCGGCTGCTCAAGGAGCTGCTGAGTGGGATCCCCTGGGAAACTGTGCTTAAGGACGTGGGTGCAGAACAGTGCTGGCAGCTCTTTAAGGACACCCTTTTGAGAGTGCAGTGGCTCTCCATACCCCAGCAAAAGAAGTCAAGCAGGGGAGGCAGGCGACTGTCATGGCTATGCAAGGACCTGCAGCTTAAACTGAGGGAAGAGAGGGAAATGTACAGGAAGTGGAAGAGGGGTTGTGTAGCCTGGGAGGAATGCGGGGCTGTTGTCCGTGTGTGCAGAGATAGGATTAGGAAAGCCAAGGCACAGATGGAGCTGAACTTGGCAAGGGATGTGAAAGATAACAAGAAGGGGTTCTACAGGTACTTAGGCAGGAGGAGACAGGCCAAGGAGAGTGTTCCCCCTTTGATGAAAAGTAATGGGGAGCTGGTTTCCTTAGACATAGAAAAAGCTGAGGTACTTAATGAGTGCTTTGCCTCAGTCTTCACCGGTGGTCAGGCTTCTCGTATCTGCCAGGACCCTGAGCCTCTAGGTGAGGGTGTGGGGAGTGGTTTCTGTCCCACTGTGGTTGCTGAGCCGCTCTCCATCATATTTGAAAAATCCTGGCTGTCTGGGGAGGTCCCTGAAGACTGGAAAAAGGGAAATATTAGTCCCATTTTTAAGAAAGGGAGAAAAGAAGACCTGGGCAACTACAGGCCGGTTGGAACACCTCTCCTATGAGGAAAGGTTGAGGGAACTGGGCTTGTTTAGCTTGGAGAAGAGAAGGCTCCGGGGAGACCTCATTGCGGCCTTCCAGTACTTGAAGGGAGCCTATAAACAGGAGGGGGAGCGACTGTTTACGAGGGTGGATAGTGATAGGACAAGGGGGAATGGTTTTAAATTAAGACAGGGGAGGTTTAGGTTAGAGATTAGGAGAAAGTTTTTCACCCAAAGGGTGGTGGCACACTGGAACAGGTTGCCCAGGGAGGTCATGGATGCCCCATCCCTGGAGGCTTTCAAGTCCGGGCTGGATGTGCCTCTGCGCAGCCTGGTTTAGTGGTTGGCGGCCCTTGAGGGTGTGGGGAGTGGTTTCTGTCCCACTGTAACGGTGGAACAAGTCCGAGTCCTCCTCATGAAATTGAACGCGTATAAGTCCATGGGACCGGATGATATCCATCCTAGAAGCTATGCTAAGGCACATACGAGACAAAGAGGTGATTCGAGACAACCAGCATGGCTTCACCAAGGGCAGATCTTGCCTGACCAATCTGGTGGCCTTCTATGATGGAGTGACGGCTTCGGTGGACAGGGGAAGGGCAATGGGTGTCATCTACCTGGACTTCTGCAAAGCCTTTGACATGGTCCCTCACCACATCCTTCTCTCTAAATTGGAGAGGTGTGGATTTGAAGGATGGACTGTACGATGGTGTCTTGGGTCAGGACCACCACCACGTGGTAGCGACCCCCCCCCCTTCCCCCTCCCCTCCTGGTAAGATGCGAAAGGGTAGGAAAAAAAAAATGGAACCTCGTGAGTTGAGATAACGACAGATTTTTAATAACACCACACAAGGAAAACAAAAGGAAAGAGAATATAACAATAAGACAAGGTATAAAATACAATGGAAACACTGATACAATTAATATCTCACCACCGGGAGCTTCACAATAACAACCAGCCCCGTCCCCCAAGACCCGGGCATGACGTCAGCATGGTATAGAATATCCCTTTGGCTATACCCACCTCCCAGCTTCTGTGAGGAATTAACTCTATCCCAGCTGGACCCAGGACATTATCCACCCCTTATTCTATACCATCTGCGTCATGCCCAGATCCACAGATATC